>JARKIB010000055.1:0-551072 GCA_029378385.1 Mycena metata
CCTTGTCGGGCCATGCACACCTCCCCTTGTACTTTGTCGACGTGGGTGTACGCTACGCGGGATATTACATCCTCCTTGTGGCGAGGCTACTACTTCCTCGTCAACACTAGATGCTCGACGTACCTTTGTGGTGCATGCTTTCTCCTGCTTTATTGTCTCGGCATTCTCCTTTTTTTGAAAACCATTTGCATCGTTTCGTACACTTTACTGACTTGTCTCCAGACTTCCCTTCGCTCCCCAACGCCACGCCAGCAGCAAATCGCCGACGCCGCGCCAGCATCTCAGCCCGCCGCGCCAACACTGTCGACCCCGCAGCCGCCGCCTCCAATGCCACTGCCAACGGCACCAACAGCGACACCGCGGCGGAGGACCAACGCATGCAGTACGTCCTCATCGAGGATGACATTGTCCCGCACGCCAACACGCAGCGCAAATTGCGCATGCGGCGACGTGGCGGGGCATATCGGCGCTGTCGCCTGCACCGGCTGAGACGGCTTCTTTGGCGCATGGCCATACGCCGTTCGTCTTCCCCGCGCCGCCAGCTGCGCACCCGACGTTACTGCAGCCTGTCGTCCCTCCCGCGCACTCCTCCTCCTCGGCGTCGTGTGTATACCCATTCGGCGGCGCGCCCTCCAGCAGCACACCATCCGCGTTCTCCTCCTTTCTGCCGCCGACGTTCGCGCTGCACACCGCCTCCCCCGCCCCGCCGCGCACGCTCCTCGCGCGCTACCCCGCGCTCATCACGCCGTCCTCTGCGTACCTCGCCGCGCCGACGAACGGGTACGCGCACGCGGGGCTGCCGAAGCGCTTTGTGCACTTGGTGGGCCCGCCGTTGGATGTGGAACTGGACGCAAGGGGAAGTGGGGGCCGGGGGCGGTGGGTGAGGAGTGGGTGTTGGCCGAATGCGGAGGTGCGGGCGTTTGTGTGTCCGGGGGAGGGGGGGCGGGGGGCGAGACGGAGAGGGGGTGGAGAGGCGACAGGAAGGGAGGGTGGAGAGGCGACAGGAAGGGAGGGTGGAGAGGCGACAGGAAGGGAGGGTGGAGAGGCGACAGGAAGGGAGGGTGGAGAGAGGAGGGACGGCGAGCGCGTGGGACGGGAAGGAGGGGAGGGGGGAGGACGACTGTAGGACGCATTTTGGGATCTTCGCGACGCGGGCGCTGAGGGAGGGGGAGGAGATTGTTGTTGGGCGTCCAAGATGTCGTCTTTGCGAGAGAAGGGGAGGAGAAGCGAATGGCTAGAGAGGTGGACGACGGGGAAGATGGGTGCGAGAGCGTCGTGCGATTCATCGCATAATCGTGGCTCGTCGCCGCAGGGGCCTTCACCATGTTCGTGAGTTCGTTACCGAATGAGCTTTCGTGAGCTGTCAACATCCCATCAAACTGTCGAGATGGCCGGTTCATTGTCGGTTCATGCATGTCGCGATGCTGCTCGGAAGATACTACGATGCTCAGTTGCCCCTGCGGCATCCGTGGGACTGTCCCACGGTCCAAATGCGGACTTGCGTTACTTTGAGGAACTACTGTGGTTGTAGATCATACCAAGGCCCTCCGGGCACCCGCTACTACCTCTATATAAGAGTGCTACTACCTCTATATAAGAGTGCTACCTGATTCTTGAGGTTATACATGAGCAATAATATTATGGGTGCCTTTTCCTCCTCGGAGAATTCATTGTTTTACCTTGGTTACCTAATGGTTCAAGTTTTCCTGTCAGCAAATCTTGCCTTAACCAGGCCTTGAGTCGGCCTCTGGGTGAGGCAATCTTATCTTTACGCTCATTTGTTGTACCCTGGGGGAATCGCGCCGCCTGCGGATACATACTTGTCAATCATTCCCACGGCTTGATTCTTACCTTTACGCTCATTTGTTGTACCCTGGGGGAATCGCGCCGCCCGCGGATACATACTTGTCAATCATTCCCACGATTTGATTCCCAGTTATTTCGACTCCAGTTGTGCTTCTCACTGGAGTCCCCACATACTTCGTAGGATGGCAAAGGTTCGTCAGGCAGTGGGCAAGTTCATCACCACCTCGACTCATGCCAAGTTTAGCATCTTAACTGAGCACTTTCGTCGGATGAAGAACGCGGTGTGCGCCAAATTTAGGACCAGCCATCCTCTCGGATAAATATTCCAGTGCAATTGCGGCAAGGATTAACCAAGTCTTGACCAGAAGCCGATCGACTTACCGCGGCGTGACCTCATGAAAACCTCCTGCCTCTCCGTAAATTTTCGTCAGTTTGAATTGACACTGTCATTTTCAGAGTAAGGGAGGGAAGCGGGAGCCAAGTTCGGTATGAGTCACCAGGGCCGAGAAAACGAATACCGTAGCCAAAAACGTACAGACGGTGTTCATTTCGATAGTAATAGGGTTGGATTCTTTTCTGCCCCGCGTTCCAACTTCGAACTGATTTCAAACAATCGATAAGTTACTTCGAGATGGAAAACAAATATAATGACCGGCTCAAGGCGAGGTACGCTCAGTATTCAATCCTTGACGCTATCTAAGGCCGTTACTATTTACTCAAGCTCAGTACGTGCTTTGTATGCCTGTGCGACAGTCAATAGGTACCGTTGTGTCGTGGCATTGTTACATTCATCTGAAAGGCTTTACCCTCGGGCATCTCGGGGATGTTGACCCTCAACGTCACACATCATTATCTGTGCTAGACGCAGTTTGACTGTGTATAGGTGACTCTATAGGTAATTCAGTCTGTCTTTTGCCTTCCAACTCAATTTTCTCGGCAAGGAAACATGAATTCGACGGCACCCTGGGTGTGGACACCTCAACTTACTTTGAGCCAAGTGCTTGTCACGCTCGGGGAATTTAATGTTCAAACAAAATTCAAATTAGCCTATGTCGTACTCGCCTTCAGGGCCCTATGATGTCAACAAAGTCCGATATGTTTCTGCCCTAAGTTGATTTTATTTGCTTTCGGGCGCACATTGATTGACTTGAACTTACTTCAATATTTGTAGTTACTTAACCATTCTATGAGCCATCTCAAATCCCAACGACGGTGAGATGCTCTTTATATCCCTAGTGAACTGCTCTTTCAACCCAACTCCGACTGCGAAGGCCCTCCTCAACCCATCCCGAAGTGAGCATTCGACTTTCTTCACCCCGAACCACCGAACTTCACATGTTCCTCCTCCCCTAGGCGCATTGATTCAAAGAAATCCATGTGAGGAGTTGGCGTTCAATACCGAATAAGACTTGCGCCGGATCATTCAATCAAATATTTACAAGATTTAATCGCGAGGAAGACAATGAGGAGCAACAGAATCTAGGAATTGATAGCCTTGACTGTACTTACATGAACCGACAGACCTTGTATACACCGGCATCCGAGACCTCAAAACCAACAAATGGAGTATCAATTCTGGTATAGAAGTAAGTACACAACCTTAGCTCGGTTGAGATCTCGAATTTTCAATATTTCCCCGCCGGCCATGTCCCTACGATCGCAATATTTGCACTCTCGCCGTTACCAGAAAATTACCCTAGACTCAAATCGAGGGAGCTGCCACTGGTTGAGGGCTATGGAGGTTAGGTATATATACCAGCCGAACCCTAGAACATAGCTTACTACCTTGAAATTCGATCATCCCGGTGTCGGAGTCAGTATGACTGCTGCGCACTCGCCAGACGCACAAAGATACTGGGGTACTGAAATAGTGCCAAGTAGCAGTGATGTATAATGCACCAGGGAAAAAATCAGGCCACCGCCGTAACCTGGAAAGAACTGTACGCACCTAGTAAAACAGGCGGCACGAGCCCACGGAGTGTGGGGATTTGAGAAAATGGCCGCCAAATCCGCTGGAATAGCACAAGAAATTGATATTAGCTTGAAAATAATGAATGGGAAGAAAACCAGTCACGCAACCTGCAGAACCGCTGTTCTCCGCGCTGCCCCCCTCATGAACCCAGGATTTCTTGCTAGCATGCATCGTATCTGGGAGAACTGAAGTGAGTAGGAGCACTGGACGAGGTTCCGGGGAGGATACATACCACTGTGGGGGCGGGTTTGGAGTGCGGGGGGTGGAAGCAGGAAGCAGAAACGCAGTCATCACCGCTGCGTATATATATGATTCACGGCTTGCCGCATTAGGGCGAATCCCAATATTAATGATACGCGGTTAACCGACGCGCCGGACCTCAACCTCACGAAAGCTAGCACTCGGTTAGTAACCTCACGATTGATGCACCCACCTCACGAAAGTTGCCATCAACCTCACGATGATGGCGCGCAACCTCACGAAACCTCGCGCGCTCACGCACTCACGCACATGTATATTACCCTCGCCGCAGTTGTGGGCTGCTGACCCCCGCGAGGGGAGGCGTTATTCGAGCAGCCATCCATGCCTCGGACGCGACGCCGAAACTTCGATATTTCTACCCCACCCATGGCCGCCTCCCACGTTAGCGACTCCTATCGACACTCCTGCCCTCGCCGCCCTCGTTTTGCTCCGCGCCCCTGCATCCGCACACGCGCCACCTGCGTTGCGCCGTCCTCGCTCGCATATATCCCGGCGTCCGCGCGATGGCTACGTCCCGCTCGCTCCCCGCTCGTTGCTGCCGCAGTCGCAGCGTTTGTCAGTAGATGGCTAGGCAGGACGAGGTGCTACGCGAAGATGCCGTGCTCTCCCCTCATTCGGGATATTCTGATTCTCGCGACGACCGAGATGGCGTTCTGCTCGCCTGCGCCCGTACCGTGCCGGCCGGGAGACGATGCGGCGCACCCACGTCTACGCCGCCCGCCTTCGCTTTCACCGCGCGATTCGCGAGTACTCAGTACTCGCCGCCCGCCGTTGGCATGACGAGGAACGACCGCTTGATGTCGTCTGGCGTAGATTTTTTGGGGGGTTTTTTTTTTTTTTTGGGGGGGGGGGGGGGTTCTGCCGTTGGGCGGCGTGTGGGCGATATGAGGGCGGTGGGCGATTGGAGGGTGTCGGTGGTTTTGG
Organism: Mycena metata; assembly: GCA_029378385.1. Lineage (NCBI taxonomy): Eukaryota > Fungi > Basidiomycota > Agaricomycetes > Agaricales > Mycenaceae > Mycena > Mycena metata. The sequence goes on from JARKIB010000055.1 coordinate 4,964, forward strand.
GCGCGAAGCGCTATCGCCGGTGTCCACATTCGCGTTGTGCAGCGCGCTCCATCCGCGCATCTGTCGGCGCTTGTCCCTGCTCGCACCTTCCCAGGACGAGCGCGGTGATTTCCTAAAAAGGAAACCGCCTGCGCGCGCGCCAATTTCTCCTTTGGCTTTCGTTTTTCGTTTGGGTTTCGATACGTGAAGGCGACGATGGCGTGCAGGTGCATCATGCGTCGTACCGCTCCGCTGCGTCCCTGTTTTCTTCATCTTTATCTCGCATTTTGGCCGTGGTGGCGCGGCTGCGCACGGGGCTGCTTCGAGCGTGCGGGAGGTGGTCCGTGCGTATGTGGGGTACTGGGTACTGGCGCCTGCGGGCGTGTGATGCTGGCGCGTCGGAGCGGCGCTGCCCTTGCGTGGCTCTCATCCTCCGACTGTATTTACGCTAGTCCTGGCTCCGCATGCACGTTACATATTTTTTCTTGTACTGTGTAATTATCTCCTCTTGTGAATTTCATTTCTCGTTAGTAAACTTGCAGCGGTTGGGAAATCCGAAGCTTGTGACCAAGAGGCACGCGGAACTAAAGTGTCCGACATCAACCTCTCAAAGTTTTGGCATGCTGTGCAGACGAGGAGGAGGAGGGTCCGGATCAGCGGTCCGGGGCTCTCGGTCATTTCGGGTAACTTGGATATTTTCTACCGCACTCGTTCCTTCGGCTGTTGAGTCCAGAATTTGGTGGGCAACATCTGAGGCATACAGTAATACCCTCACAAAATTTTAGAGTGAACTAAGGTGAACTGAACTTAATTCGAGTTCGCGCGGTTTCTTGCGGTTTCCCGTTACGAAATCGAGATGACATCATGACTGACAGCATTCTCGCCAATAAATTATGGATTTGGGAGCTTTAATGGACCAAAAATATTATTCTGAGCTGCCAGAGCGACTCATAATGGATGAAAATGGGAGGGTATGCAAAATCCTGGAGCCACTCAAGGAGAACTAGGGTGAGAAATTGAAGTTTTCTGTTTGTTGAGCCAAAAGCGATTGATCGCTGTGGCTATGCTGATGGAGAGGAGTCGGAGCAGAGGTCTGTGTCACGGCGGCAATTCCCGTGTGCCTCTCGCTTGTGACTCATTCAGATGACATGCTACGTTACGAGCCTGTGACCATCACACTCACTTTTCACCACCACGTCGATGTCCAGCAACTTACTCAAAGCCGATGGCGCTCGTGATTCTCCTTCTCCCGAGAGCAAAGAGGACTCACCCTCTCTCGATTCTCCCCCCTCTGGCGCTAAACGTATCAGCTACCAAATGGTCGGTGGCATCCACATCCCCAACGAGGAGGGTGTTTGCTGGTACGAGCGCAAGTACGGCAGAGAGCTTCCCAAAGATCACCGCGGAGACATGAGCGTGCGCATGGAGCTAGAGCGAATCTTGACGGAAGAGGAGGGTGAGCCCTTCGGCGTCGAATACGCACCGCGTCGTGATGCCAATTGGTACGACTTCCTGGCCGCGACGCAGTTGGAGAGGGGGGTTTGGGAGCACTGTAACCCTGATGGAATCGACGAGGTATTTCTGCCGGAACAGCAGATGAAGGGCGAATCAGCGAGAGAGAACCAAATGCGCGAGACTTTGCGCGAGACTTTGCGCAAGTTGGGTGAGTGGTTCGACCTTATTTCAGTGGTCCTCGTGTTTACTATTTGCCGAAAGGTCTCCAGCCCGGAGAATTCAAATGCTACTACCTTTAATCATGCCCCCTCTCGATGGTTCTCTCGTCCCATGGCAATGAGCAGATGCTTGTTGCTCGCGTTATATTGAAGTCTCGAAAACACCGACTATCACTTCTGCTTCGCCATACAGCTGTGCCTGTACATATATCTATATATCAATGTCGGCGACAACCATGTTATTTTCCGCATCAATGATGAAGGGGAAGATGTGTACCTTATCCTATACCTTCAGTACGATGGTGTGCCTTTGTACGAGCCTCCAACGATGTATGTCGGAAAAATATAAAGATCCTTATAAGACCCTACGCTTATAACCCATTTTAAGAGTCTTATAGGCTCTTGTAACAGGTATTAACTGTCTTATAACTGTCTTATAAGGTTCTTGTACGGGCATCATAAGACCAAAACCTCTTGTAGGCACCTTATAATCATAAAGATCCCTTATAGAGCCTTATGTCAAGTTATGTGCGATTTTTATTTTTTCCGACATATGTTACACACATTTTACCCAACCCAATCAATACGACAGAATGTACGCTAGCGAATCAGATGCATTCGAAGGAGATATCAGTGCGTGGATGTTTTTACACCGCGCCAAAAAAAAATGTGCCCCAGGAATCAAGAAGGAATCGAGGCGTAGGAGCGCGGGAGCCGTCAACGCAGCGGTCTTTTCGAGGTCATTTACCTTACACCCGTTTCGTGCCAGAGGCTTTCTCGGAAGTTTCCGGCGAGTTAGCGATATGTCCCCGCGCAGAAAAAAAGGGAGGTTGTTTGATGCTCGATCCCTTGAGAGGGTTGTCCTGAAACTGTTTTGTGGCCTTACAAAAACTCGCAGGGGCAGCGGTAGGTGGAGTACGCAATAATGGATGTAGGATTACGAGTGTTCCATCGCCGTCCTCCCATTAATATTGTACTAGCATCGCCAGCAATACTCCAATCCCCAAAATCAGGCAGTACCAAGAGCATATTTATAAAAATTACAAATGTGGAATCAAGAGATCGTGTTCCAATGGGTGGCAGAGATTTGGCATAGGATATCAAGGAAAGGAGTATGTTCAGGACTAGGTCGTACAAAGATCCACTCAGGTTCATCCCAACTCCCCCCAAAAGGTCGCACCGTGTCAACTGTAACACGTTGGTAGAATCGGCCATACACAAGGTAAGCCACGAACGGAGCCTCGCAGCTGATGCCTTGAGTTCTCGTGATGCGGTCGATGTATCGCTCCAATTGGGTTTGTGCACCAGCGAAGGTGCTACGGGGAGGATCTTCGCTGACGGCCTCGACATCCTTAGAGTCGACCTTGATTTCGATGATTGTTAGGATATGTTTGCGGCGTGGGGAGTCAAGAGGCATCGGAAAGGTCTTTGTAACCATAAAGTCAGGATACTGTATATTCGTCTCTCGGCCTGTAACTGGAAAAGACTGAGTATGTGTGTTGGGCAGGGTTTGTCGGAGGCATATCGCGTGAGTAATGGGTATCTCACCAGTTCGGCTACGATATTCTCCCCCAATGGAGCTCTGAGAGCTTCCATATTGGTGTCCAATACTCGACGCAGAGGATATTGAACCTCAATCTTCCGTGGTTGAGAGGCAAATGCAAGAGGACTGATAGGAGATAATCACCTGGTAGCCGCGGTGTGTCGGCAGTATTGCATTCAGCACTGCGTTAAAATAACCGTACGTCGTCACGGTGTGCTCGAAGTGAACATTGTCGTGCACGGCACGATACAAGTTCCAGACGGCGAATGGATGGGCTAAGTCACGGATCGACTGCGCGGACGGAGGATTGTCATCCCGAAGAATTGGACCAGGAAAGAGCGGCGCCTCAACGTCTGCTGCATGGAATTGAGACATGGTGGTGAGATGTAATGATAACGAGGCTTCACCACGTGCTAAGGTGATTCGGCCCGGGGTGTTCCCGAAGCGGTAGTGCCAGGGGCACTTGCTTTCTTTTTTTTGCTTCTGAGGAGCATTGGGCCGGGATAGACTAAACCGGGACCATACCCACATTCGCAAAGCAGACACATTCGATGCAAATCCGACACATGGCATTGAATGTGTCTGCTTTGATGGGATTGATTTGGCGGCCGTCATTCGGCGGAATCTGTGCCGACTGTTGCCGGTTAGGGGTTGGTTCAGGTTAGCGGTTCGGGTTAGAGGTTAGGGTGGTTTGGGTTTTGGTTAGAGGTTCAGGTTAGAGGTTTTGGTTAGGGTTCTGGTGAGTGGTTAGGGTTTTGTTAGTGTCAGGGTCAGGGAATATTGTAAATGTGTTGGCGAAAGGACTTGTGTGTGAACTTCGGAGATTGATGGCTAATCAATTCCGTTAACGCCGGCCCAAATCAAATCTGGCACATTCGCCGATGTGTCTGGTTTGTGAATGTGTGTATGGTCCTGGTTTGGTACATCCCCGCATTGGGCCCGGGCGGGGGAAGCAAGAGGAAGTTGAACGCGCTGTCGCTCCTATGCTATCCCAGAATGTGGTACCACATCCCGGCAGCAGAGAGAGATTTAGCCCTGAGGAGCGTCGGCCGATTCGGGGAATCGGGGAAGCTGGCTGCTGCTGACTTCCAGAATATAAACAACGGGAAGGAACGGAAAGGCGAAGGCATCGATGTCGTGGACGTACACTCGGATTTTTTAGGAAAGAAGCGAACCCCTCTACCGAGCCTTCAAGTTGAACCTGCACCTACATGGTGCACCGCTGCCCTCTGTTCGATCTTTCCAGACGAGTTGATTGATGGGTTTGAATCACAACGTCCACAGTCCAGGTTTTCAGAGCTCAGCGCTCAGCACTCAGCGGCGATTACGAGTTGCGGAGTAGATCTACCGAGTTCCAGAGAAAGCGAGAGTGGTGCAGTCGGCGATTCGATTTCAAGTTCAGTTTGAATTCCAAATTTTGACAGGTTTTTGAGGGGGGAAAGAATTAATTCACAGAGCTGTCAATAATGGTGCGCTTGAGGTGGGAATTTGGGAGGGGGTGTATTTCACCAAGGCGAATCGATCTAGATTATTGGCTAAACCCGTGGCCGAGGGGCAAAGCAAGTTTTTTTAGGGACAAGATGGGTGGTAGGGTCGCAGTTTTGGTGAGTACCAGGCAAAACACTGTGGGTCTCTATACGTGGTACTGAGCAAGGTTAGGGTGTATTTTGACAGTTCAGTATATGGGTGAGTGTAGTAAAAGTATCTATCGACTGGCCCCAGGCGTGGTTTTTCATCAATGTTGAGTAGGTACCAGTACTAAAGTATCGAAGCCTCTTATTTTCGGGCCAATAGCTCTAGTGACCACCATAGTAGGCGGTCTGATTCGACTACCCGCTGCGGGAACTCTGAGTGATCTCTACACTCTTGTGAACGTCCAGATTGCTGTCCGTATTCTCTTCTCGTCAGATGTTCAGAGGGGAATTCGAACTCATCATTAAATGCACAGGGCGCATACCCATCGGTCGTCTTGCTCCTTGGGAGCAGCCAACACTCGTTGAACCAGACCACGATTTTTGATTTGCCCAAAATCGATGGGATCGAGCTGGCCGTGAGAGCGGAGGGGACGATGGCGTAGGAAGTGAAGTTTCTGATTGTACAGTTAATGGGGTTTCCCCTGGTTGTTTGGAAATGGACGACACGTTTATTGACTTAGAAAATACTCATAACGATCATGTTGCTGTAATACGAGTGTATCTAGTATAGGAATACGGATGGGCCGGACGCACAACATTAATTCGGGACCGGCTTTTACAAATTAGCACGAGTCGCAGACTCACCGTGGCCGTCCTAGCTTGGGGTGAAATGTTAACACGGGACTAGTCTGTCGCTGAAGTCATTATTTCTTCCTCATGAGTCACCCACTGCAGTCCTCCCTCAGACGTACCCGTTTCCATGTTCCGCTCTTCTCTGCTACCTGTGATATCTCCTCTCTACTACCCGTAAATATAGAGGCCTTGAAATAGTATCTCGTACCGACCCAAATCGACGTCTGTACCTGAACTTGAACGCTGGATCTTGCGGTGTTTTCTACCCTTCGTCACGGTCCTCCCATCTTCGCCTTAACTTCGCCTGCTCGCTCACTCCTTCGGCGCATTATCAGTCTCCCGGAGGACGTCAACACTGCCAATGCCACCGCGTTGGCAGTCCCGTGCAATTGCAAGTATGTAAATGGATGGTTTGCGGAATGGACGCATTCTAGGGTGCGTTTTCATCTTCTTATTCTCCCGCTTCTCCCACACCTCCCTTTCCTTCTCCTCCCTCCCTACCCCTTTGTGTGCGTCTCTATCACTGCGGCGTCTGGAACTGCACAGTCCTTCCACCGCCTTCCTTCGCGCCAGCGTTAAGGTCGACACCGGATCAAAGTCGTAATCTGTCACCCGACGCGTCTAGACGTCTGTCGCTCCTCGACACCACATCCACAGGACCACAGCGTCGCACACGCCACTCCATTCTCCTCTCTACCACAACGTTATACACCGTTTTGCTTTTCTGCTCAACGTTTCCTGTTGTCCCTCCCCTTATGTCTTTGCACTAACCCTCTGTCCTTAGGCCAACGCAATCCGACCTAACCCTTCGCCCCCTCATCTTGACCTCAATATTTTTTGTTACTCCCTTCTGCCCTATTCTCCTTCCCCCGATGACATCGACCTTGCCACTTCGACTGCGTTGGCCGTCTCCCTGTAGGAACTGACCGGATGGATGAATGGATGAACGGTGCGCTCTCATGCTTTGTTTCCCCCGCTTCCTCCCATCCTCCTCACCGTTTCCTGTTGTCCCTCCCCTTATGGTGTCGCACCAACCCTCTGTCCTTAGGCAACGCACAATCCGACCTTACCCTTCGACCCCCTCATCTTGACCTCAATCTTCCTCGCTATCCTCGTTCCCCTCGATGACATTAACCTTGCCACTTCGACTGCGCTGGCCGTCCCCGTGCAGTAACTGACAGGATGGATGGATGAGCGGTGCGCTCTCATCCTCTTGCAATTATTTCCCCCGCTTCCTCCCATCCTCCCACTCTCTTCGTACCCACACGTCGCACAGCGTCAGTATCCTCGCGTCTGCATTACCGCGGCGTCGGGAGCTGCACGCCTTTGGACTGCGCGTCTATGTACGCCACTATCACAGTCGCGTAAAGCGGCGGCGTATCGCTCGACCCGTCCATCGCTGACTCAAGGCTACATGCACAGTGTCTAACACCTTCACTCACCAATTCACCCGCACTTAATTCTCTGCGGATCTCTGTACTCGACGCCGCTTACGCGGGCAAATTCCCGTTCCCGATCTCGATTCGCCGTCATCGATCGCACCGTGGCTCCTAACAATCCCTCGACCTCGCGCCCAGCCCTCAATGCCCTCTCTTTCGCTTTCTCCGCCCGATACCGCCCGTGGTCCCTTTATCCTGTCTACGCCGTACGGACGATCCTCTATCCGTCATGTAGCACAAGTCGACTCGCCTTCGCCCCACGTCGAAGATCATCCTCGCTCGCCGATGCCTTCCGTGTCGCCTACCTGTACACATACTGACCGTATTCCTGATACGCGTACGGCGCCACAGATCCGGCGCGCCCCGTGTCCACTCCTGCATCGCGGAACGCGGTGCTTACTACACCGAGTGAACTCTACTCTGCTAGCTACATCGACGTCTTGATCACGCCTGCTACTCGCCCCTCGCTTCCGCGCGCCCGTCGCCCGCACACTCGACCTTTCCCGTCGCCTCCATTCGTTCACCCCGGGACGGCATGCATGCCTTCGACCATCGCTTCTAGCCGCACGGCTCATTTCCTCTCGCCGTACCGACTTCTTACTTGACTTACAGAAGAAACTACTCCATTCCCTCCCGCATGCGGCCAGCGCACTCCGTAGGCTCGTTGCTAGTGAGTGAGTGAGTATTGATCCCGTTGCTCCGTCTTCACCAGAGCAGCACATCTTTATAAGCAGCTTTTAACCACTAATAAAATGAACTGCAGCTCGTTTATTGTCATACCTCTCATCGCAGATTATGGATCGGTAGATGCCGACAGTTGACGAAAACAATACGTCCGCTGGTCGCTGTTCAGTTCGCGCGCCAGGGGGATGTAGCAAGGGGTCTCGCTGTAAGGTTTCGCGAACACTTCTCATGATCACATCTCATGTTCTCCAGCATCCCGTTCCTCACGTCGTCTTGCGTACTGCCGCTGATTTCAGTCCTCGTACCTCTTCGAGGCCAGCGCCGCTCGGCCGCCGTTGCTTTCATTCTTTCCATTTTCCCGCAGGCCGCCCGAGGGCGACCTCCCACCTTTTTACGTTGTCTGTGTTCATCTTCACGTTTCTCGTCTTATACTGATCATTTGTTTCAGAATGCTCGCCCGCCTCCGGCGTGGCCGAGTGCAAGAATCTCGCTGGAAGCATAGCGTGGAGTAATACAATCGACTCGGGGTCTGGAACGTCACGGAATCGCGTTGAGCGCACGCAATCCCGGATGGTATAGCCTCAGAACTGCGCCGTCACTTGCGGTTACGCACACGGTGAGAATTGATTAGTTCATGAGTTGGACCGTGCCGTGTAACCCTACCTACCTACCTACCTACCTCTTTCAAGCTCGGCCGAACCCCTGTACTTATCCCTGTGTGGGGCACACCCAGAACGGGATTACCGGTGATAATAGGAATCATACAGGTCTGCGAATTGTGAATTGTGCTGATGCTCTGAATCGAGCGGTGATTGCTTGCATCTGAAACCCTGGTAGGAACGTGGGTCTCTGTGTTTTCGTTCCTCGTTTCTTTTCATCTCTTTGTACCGCGCTGGCACGCCTTTGGATTTCGCGTTGTTAGCTGTGGCGTATCGTTCGACCCGTTCATCGCTGACTTAAGGCTACATGCACACCTTCGCTCACTCATTCCACCCGCACTGAATTATCTGCAGATATCTCTGTCCTCTCTCCGCCGAGTCTCCGCCGCTTACTGGGGAAACAGCTCTATTTTCGGGTTTCAAAAGCCTTATGCCTTCAGCATTGCAATTCTCCCTGAACCGAACTGATGGGCCGCGAAGCGGGCCGTCACGCTCTTGTTCTAATTATGAAAGACATGCGAAGTCTGTTCGCTTATCGCGGTGTTACATTGGCTGAACGGTCGAAAAGAACTTTCCAGCCGTCTGGGGCGGGATCTGTCTGTCCATATCTTGCTCCCAGGTTGTTATCTCTCTGCATTCACCGCGCCAAGGGAGATGAGGTGATATTGACACCACTTCCATCAAAATGTACGCCTTATCGCCTAACCTTCTATAAAAGGGGGACGTAAACCGGCGGCACCAGAATGGCTATCTCTGACCCTCACCCCGAGCTCGCCCCGACCTACTCGTCTTCTGAAAAACATAGGTCGGAGAAGGACGATGGAATCGAAGTTGCCAGCGAGGTCGACTTGAGCAGAGTCATCTCCAACCCCGGAGGCGCACCCACAGAAACCGTGTCAGCGCTGGGGAGACATGTCGGCTGGTTCAGTGTCCTCTTTTTGAACATGTAAGTACGCACTTCGCCTTCTGGGCTGCGATTTGTCTCATTGATACTTCCAGCAACAACATAATCGGCACTGGAGTGGGTCACACCAGCACGGCTGTCTCCGTCGGCTACGATAACCATTAACAGGTCTTCTCGACTCCCGGAAGTTTGCTGAAGGGGCTCGGAAGCCCGGGTCTAGTTCTGGTCTTCTGGCTGGTGAGTCATGTCCTTGCTCCTGGGCACTAGTCTGAGAATATTACAGATTGGGATCGTCATCTCCTATGCTGGCCTTGCTCTCTATCTTGAGCTTGCCTCCATGTTCCCTAAACGAGGAGGCGCAGAGGTGCGCTCTCCATCCTTTTCACTGACGCCGATCTGATGGCTGCCGCATATAGGTGGTGTATCTCGAACAGGCCTACCGAAGACCCAAATACTTCTTCCCGGCGGGTAAGCGATCCTTGATATCTCGCGTACAGATTTTAAGATTAAATCTGCAGCGTTTGCGGCGATTACAGTGATACTGGAATTCTCCGCTAGCAACTCTATTGTCCTCGCAAACTACTTACTTTACGCTGCTGGAAATGACGCGTAAGTCCGACCACCCTCATTTACATAGTGATAGAACTCATTTTTTTGCAGGCCCACGGAATGGCTAACGAGGGGCGTGGCCGTTGCAGGCTACACTGTTGCCTCCGTCCTGGTCCTCTCCTCAACAAAATGGTCTTTGCGCGTGCGTTGCCCCTCTCATCCCACCTCCAAACTGACGTTCTCCCATCCTAGTTCGCTGACCTCGTCGGCTTCTTGAAGACCGTCACACTCGTATTCATCTCAATTACCGGCTTCGTCGTCCTCGGCGGCCATACCAGGGTCAAAGATCCGCACGCCAACTTCCACGACTCCTTCAAAGGTTCCACTTCCTCCGGCAACGCCATTCACTGCATTCAGACCCCGCGTAGACGCAGGGTGGTCCTACCCACGTAGACCATAGGGGTAGACACACCTATTGGTCTACATACGGCTACGCGTGTAGACGCAGGTTGGGCTACATGGGTCTACGTTGGTCTACCTGTGTAGACCAACGTAGACCAACGTAGCCACATGTAGACGTATGTAACCCTACCATAGTAATTCCCGGCTTCACTGATTTGGTGCCGATTTTTCGAATTTACGGCCTGTCATGCGTGGGAGGTCTACGCGGGTAGCCTAACGTAACCCACGTAGCCGAACGTACGTCTACGTAGCCCTACGTCATGTAGCCACATGGTACGCCAACGTAGGATCACCATGGGCTACGCGGCGTTAGGCTACCCGGGTAGACCAACGTAGCCGGGGGGTAGACCCACGTAGACGCAGGTAGACCAACGTAGGATCACCCTACGTCTACATGGGGTCTGAACGCAGTGATTGCCAACGCTCTCGTCAAGATCAACTTCGCCTTTTCGGGGTACAGCAACTCTATCAACCTCATCAACGAAATCGAAAACCCGATCCCCACAGCACAGTCTGCCTCGTCTGCCGCGCTGGGGCTTGTTTCGGTTCTCTACGTGGTATGTCGTTGGTAGTCCGACGCTGTGAATGTATGGCTAATGTGCTTTCGTCATTGGCAGCTCGCCAACGTTGCTTATTTCGCTGCTGTCCCAGCCGCGACCATCAAGACGTCAGGCACTCTAGTCGCAGGCCTCTTTTTCACCAATGTCTTTGGTCGCCACGCGGGAGCGAGAGTCTTCCCCGCCCTCGTGTCGCTCAGCGCGTTCGGAAATCTCATCGCAGTACTCCGTGCGTACATGCCAGTCCTCCCTCAGTCGTCCTCCCACCTTAGTACTTACTGTTGGAATGTTAGAGGGCCAATCGCGCGTTATCCGCGAAATTGCCCGGCAGGGTATTCTACCATATCCCGCCATCTGGGTGTCGACCCGCCCGTTCGGAACGCCGCTCGTGCCCGTCCTCCTCAAATGGCTTTCAACCGTTATCGTAATCATCGCACCTCCCGCCAGCGATGCGTTTGCCATTCCGTATGTCGCTTTGTTGTATGGACCGTACATCATCACTAACTTTGAAGCCCCGACGGGCAGTCGTGGATCTGCAGAGCTATCCGGCCAATGTGTTCAGCTTCGCCACAGCCGTAGCCGTCTTTATTCTGCGCCGCAGACGAAACCTCGAGGGTTTTCCGCGGCACGAGTACCACGCTTGGTACGCCTGACAACCCTCCCCCGCGTCTCTGATGGCTAATCATTTCTTGCTTCCCAGGAACATCGCACTCGTCTTCTCCTGCCTTGTTAACGTCTTCCTCCTCGTCATGCCCTGGTACCCCCCCGCCGGGGGGCGCGACGGCGGCGATGTCTCCTTCTGGTACGCGACCTACTGCGCTGTCGGCCTCGGAATCCTCGCCGTCGCCTTCCTCTACTGGGCACTGTGGATCATTGCCATCCCAAAGCTACGGGGTTATAAGCTTGTGGAGGAGACGATAGTGCTGCCGGATGGGTCGGTGTATAATCACCTCATTAAGGTATTTTACTAGGATCGCCTCACCCAAATGTTTTGCTAGGTATCATACTCTTCGAGAACCCGGGTTAGGGTTGATTAGGTTGAGTTTCCAGTATTTGATTGAGGCTAATCGAAGAAACTACGCAATGAAGATAGAATTCAGCATCCCGAAGAACCTATCAGGCTGTTCGATTTCAAGCAAGGTCAAACAGTGATAGGCCTCTACGCGGCGAGACGTTCCACCCACTCCAAAAGCAATGTACTGAGCTCCGCCGCGTGCGACATCACCGCCCACCGTAGATTTTATGACATTCCACACAGGTCCACCTTACAGCTACGGGGAATCAGGAGCTGAGAGCGGAGAACTTGACGGTTGTGTGTCAACATTGACTGCGTCTGAAATCTGAGACGCCGTCCGGGCACCCAATTGGCTAGGCGAGAAGCCGGCGTTAAACGAGGGAAAAGGGCGTAGTAAGGGCGGTGTGCTAAGCCAGTCAAATCGAAGGTTTTGCGAGCAGGTACTGGGCGGAGGCTGGACGTAGCATGGGCGGAGATTGACGGGTAGACGCAAGGCGGAGATTGCAGGCGGACAGAAGAATAGCCATGGGGTGGGTGAGAAAAGCAGCGCTGGGTGGGTTAGAAATGAGTGAAGCTCGTTGTGGTGACTTGGGCGTTGTGGTGGCAAGAGGCAAGAGCGGAGTGATGTGGCGGTGTTTGATCGTCGATCCCAGCATCGGATCGTCCGGTCCGCATCTCTGCCAGCAACCGGCCACGAGATTCTGAGCCCGCGCCGTAGCCAACGATTGAAGCGCAAGTGGAATTTTTGCGGAGTAGCGCGCGAAGAGGGTGCGCGGGAGTGCGCGGGAGGCGGTGTGGAGGGCGCAGGTTGGGTGCAAGGAGGACGCGGATATGCTCAAAGACGGTCAACAGTAGATGAATAGCGTCGAAAGCAAAGCAAGGAAGGAGGACCAAGAACAAGTGTTGACGAGGTCTCCGGGAGAAGGATGTAATATCCCGCGTTGTTGTGCATGAGACCGCGGAACACCCATAATTTTCAGCGGCCCCGGCGTGCGGCTCAAAACGGCAGCACGACGATGGACATCCAATAGATGATCGTTGAGTATAAACATGGAGATTGACTGCACCGTAGAGTAACTGAGGCACCAACGGTGACGTGGAACGCAGCTTCCGTGGATTCAAGATAAAGGGGAGAGCCAGTTGGATGCAGAGAGTAACAGCGTTACGGGTGCAGGACATACCCGGACAGCTTTTACTGGACAAAATTCCAGTTTCAATGGGTGCGCACTCGTGCAGCGCGTGCTTGCCGATGCAGAACACGTTTACACGCGTGAAAATGTGTGCTTCTGCGTTCCTCGAACAGTTCTGCACTGATGCCACTGTAGGCCGTAATTTGACTCAACTCTCTGCGCCCCATTAGCACCAGTGTTGAATTCAAAATGATAGTCCGTAAGGTGTGCAGCACTGATGCTGCACGCACGCTACATTTCTACCGCACCCGCGCAGAACTCCCACTGAATTGATGCAGCACGCATACTGCACTCAACTGATTTCCGTAGGCAAATCAACACCGATGGAATTTGGTCTCCAATCCTACGTTTATTATTTCTTTCCACCTTTCGTGATCGGTCGTCCTGCTTACCCCCCTCCTGTGTCTGAGTCAGGGTGACCACATATGCATATTTGTAAGAGATAGAATATTCGCTAGCTTGGTTGGAACTTAGACTTATCTTTTTCGGACTTGAACCCCCTATCGCGTGTAGCCGTCGTCATGTCAGCACAGAGGCCTGTGATCGGGGTTTGAGTCCGACTGAGGCGACAGAACAAGACGAAAAGGGATAACAAATAAAGCCACTGGAGATTAGACCAGAATAGTATACAGTACATGCGTCCAAGTAGAGTACTTATACTATAAACTATAGGAGAGTAACCTAGGCATTATTGCTAATAAGTAACTACGCGTCAACGATCAGTCAAAATGGGAGTTAAGGGGAAAGATGGAAGGTAAGGGGTATAAATGCAGGGGTTAAATAAGGTAGCGTTGCCTACGCATCGATCGGGATCGAGTCGTCTCGGGTTTTGATGTATTGATGCGATTGATGATGCCGCATCAATATCCCAAACGGGAATCTAGTGGTTCGGGGTCAGACCCCGGGGTCTCGGGGTCTGGTGAAAAGAACCGGATCATGACACGTCACCGAATCGTGGCATCGACTGCGGCACTGCGGGCTTGCGGCGCAGACCAATGCCGAGCCGCGGCGCGGCACGGCATGTTCTTTATTTAGCATTCCCAGTAGTATATAAGTAGTTACTTCTGTAGTTAGTTCTTTAGCTTTCTCAATACCGAGACTCTTACCACGCATTCCAGCTACCTAAGAATCTCATCAAGAAACTCTAGTGTGTTACTGGCAATCTTGATCAAGCATCAAGAAACTCGGCAACCTCACAATATTTGGCCAGGCTGGCCAGGGTACTCTCGGTACTCACTCTGACCAAGGTGCTAGTAGAACTCAGGAGGTCGAAACAAGTCGAAAAGCTAACTCGCCTCCCCGTATTGAAATATTGTCCCAGCGCCGCACAAGCATTCGGGTGTAAGCAACGCCCGCGAGGAGCTCGGCCACTGCCAGGCCGATGGGACATTACACGATACCGTCAGAAGTAAAGTGTGTCCGACACATCATTAAATAAACTGTGAAGGACACTTAACTGGGTGACGAGGTTTTAGGAGAAATCAGAGAGATAATTTCCGAAATAAGCCGACTGACAGAGTCGTCGGACTAACCGAACTGGAATGCTGCACACACCCAGCACGGAGTCAAGATTTTCAACATGAATAGGACACGCGTCCACTTCACGGATGCAGGCAAAGTGCAGCTCAGTGCAGCTCATACAAAGCACTCAAATGCATGCAGTTGCATTCGCCTGCATTCGCTAGCACTCATCTGCACGGCGGCACGCGTGCAGCATCGTGCAGAACGCTTTTTTGTCCAATAATGACCGTCATATCAATAATGACAGCCAAGTTAGACCGCACATGATTTAGAAAGAGCGGGCAATGAGGGCATAAAAGGCAATACAGAGAGAAGAGTTTTCGTGTTAATTTGGAAAGAGCGGGCGGAGGTATTACGGCGACTGTGGGCCGTGTTATGTGGACGTCGTCGTAGCGAGAGGACAAGCATGTTGTGGCTGTGCTTGATCTGGACAGTGCTATTTCTGTCTACGAACGTAAAGCGATGACGGTGACACGTCATTCTCCTACCTCCCCGGGCCTTCGGTCTCACCCTAACCAAGACTTCGTCTGATGTATGGGCCCCAGCAGTGAAGCCCTATGTCCAGTACTTTGCTGAATTCCGAGCCGGACCTCCTCCGGATATGGTGGCGAGCGAAACTCTCAACGAGCACGAACCCTACCCAGAAGCCAGCTCTACCCATTGAATTACCTGCTTCGATCCTTCGGCTCTTCAACACACCCTCGGTACCGCCGCGTTGAATATTGCCTTTGTTAGGAACGTGTTGGAAACAACAGGCCCAGTGATTAACCTATCCAACGGCTACCTACGGAACCTTTCGACGCAGCCAGACAGCTTTCCGGTGATTGTTGAACACGAAGCCGATTACTATGATTGGTTTAATTGGGCGGTATGCCACCCTACTGCCAACGCCGTCAACGCCGTCCGTGACCGATTCTATCAAGCCGCAAATATCACTGTCCCAGTGGATGGTTACAGCAGAACCGACATAGTACGCAAGACAACAGGCGGAGGTGTCGCCGACATAATGCATCACTGGTGCCAGGGCCACGCCCAAAGACCGTGCACCCCGCATGAGTTCAAGCGCGGCAAAGTCCTGCGCGTGGGCGACCAATCTGTACTCGACTTTCTCGTCTAGAAAGCCGGGGCTCAGTCCGGGTATGATTTTCGATCCAGAGCAGCTATTTAAACGCTCCCGGGAAAGGCAAAAAACATTGTGTCTCAGGTACGTAGGCTTTTTCGTCTTCAACCTGCCCCTCAAATTCCTTTTCCAGGTTATAAACGAGATGATCTCCACCGACACCGGACACGCCATCATCTGTACCCAGGAACAGTATGTAATGCTCCGCCTCACGGATTCATTGCAGCTGGAAATTAGCCCTGTCTACGCGGTTCGTGAGTCCGCAACTCAGGCTATGGATACGACGCTGCTCGTCCTTTTCTACACCCATGCCACCCTTCGCGCGGGAAAGACATACGCGCTGGCCACGGGGATCACCGCGATGCGAGTCACGCTGCCCGCGTTCCCAACCTCGGTGTTCCAACCGTACGCGGGTGTGTTCCGCGGCGGAGTGATCGGCCGCACGAAACTGGTCTCCCAGTCCAGCGGCTCATTCTTCCCCCTGCCATGGGCATGGTTTAACGGGAACGTGCGGTCCAACAGCAACGATGTCACCATCGCATACGGCCGCCTGATCTTGCTCTTTGTGGCTAGTCGCAACCTCGTCGCGAAAACTGCGCACGGACCGTCTGCAACCCAGCGCCTTGTCCGCGAGTACAACGCCTATACCGCCATGCGCACGCTACAGGGCACGGCGATTCCAACGATGATAGGGATGTTCACTACCAAAGATGGGAAGAACACAGTACTCATGATGAGCGACGCGGGGAAGGCTTTGAGGACGTTCAACGACCTCAAATCCTACGAAAAGCAAGATATATCCCTTTCCTTTCATCTTAAAACCGGCTGATCGTTGTACCTAGGCTCATGCTCTTCCACCGGCTTGTCCGTCTTCACAAGACTGACGTGCAGCACAATGACTCGGAGCCGAGGAACATGACAAAGTCGTCGTCGGGGCCACTGATCATCGACTTTGACCGCGTGTCATTGGGCCACCGCTGTCCCGGGGCGTCGTGCCAAGAGCTTCTCGAAGTCGCACAGGCTCTCGACCTTGATCCAGGTGGGTGATCATCTCTAACCTATATTTCTCTCGCTGATCTCGTCGCGTAGCAGCTGAGATGAAGATCTTGGAACAAGAGACGTCGACGCCTCCAACGGTATACAGTGTTGCTCTTGCTTTTGTATCTGCTGTGGTGTCCGCCCTGTTTGGGTTCTCGCGCCGTCAACCTGACGTTTGAACTTCCGTGTACTTTTTGTAAACATCAATGCATTCTCTGAACGAAACAGAATTGCGTGATGCGGGCCGAGGAGCGCTCGCATGCACTCTCGATTGAAGGCTATCGACACATCCGCACACATCCGCCCACTTAATTGCCCTGCGTCCCGACCCTTGCTTGGCTTTCAAACATTACAGTAGGGTTATAACTTCCGCAGCCCTCGCGTACAACTTGAAGGAGTTCCTCGCGCAGGAGTTCTCGTGTCAATCGTAAATCTCAGCTCGTCCATTGACTCCTATGTATCTATCCGTGTACTCGGCCTCAAGTACATTTTCCTCAAGCCGGGTTTTAGGCTTTAAAAAAACTCACTTCAAGTTGGCGTCAAGTACCCGGATTAGATACGATGCAAAACCTCCGCAGCCGCTTAAAACCTACGGCAGAACCATATCTGGAGCCAAAACTCTGAATCCGGCGCCTAACACTAACGCTGGGCACTGCGCTGTGCAGTGGTTGCAATCGTAAACGGCTCCCGCTACGCATGAAGGTCCTTGGTACTTGACGAGCCAGGGAACATTGCTCTTAGAGCGGTGAGTACACAAATTCGGAGGAAGGGGTAAATGTAATCCCAGAAGGCAGCGGTAGAACTCGTTGATTCAACACGTTGAGAAGGGGGCCGAGCAGGTGTCCGGTTGATTCGAGGATGGTTTACGATTGATTCTTTGGGTTGAATGCAGGAAGATGCTTCACTGATGTACGCCAGTTCGATCAGAAAGAAACTAATACATTCAGAGATACAGGGGGGGGGGGGGGGGGGGAAGTAAAATATGAATCAAATTACGACAACAAACTAGCAAGTTAGCCTTTACGTCCACTGCCCTCCGTCGGCCAAGTCTCCCGGCCTCGGTGGCGTCAGTGGCCAAGTCGCGTGATATCGGACTACGGATGAAAGGTCCCACCAAAGAAAGCTGAGCGCTGTGAGGGAGGGCGGCAAGTGGAGAGCGGGTGCATTTGTAGGCGGATCCGACGGCCGACGCGAACTTCGGCGCAGCAACATCTGCTCGCGTATGACGAGGAAATTCCCGTCGAGTTGCTCGCGCAACGGCTGTGCGACATTCTGGTACGAATGTTTACACCTCAATGCGTTGACTGTGGCATGAAAATCAGCCTGGGAGAACCGGGAATCGGCGCCATACGTACCCGCTTGCCCAGGAGTGATTTCCTTCCAACCACTTCTGTAGAAAGACGGTCCGACGTAGATGACCGACAGATTGAACTGAATTCTCTGTAAGGGCCTCGAACGGAGTACTATCGCTGTGAGCGTCGACATCCAGCTCCGGAAGGCCATCTGTGGGGTGCCCCTGTGGATTGGCGTGAGATACGATTATCGGGAATGCGGTAGGATTTTCAAGGGGAAAGATTTGTTGGTAAACGTTAGCAGAAATGTCGAGCCGGAAGATGCCGCATTTGTCTTTTGAGAGTTGGAGGGGTACCATACGATATTCAAACACTTTTCGGGTGAGGTGCTAAACATCTTGGGGTAGCTCAAGCCGTAGGACAAGAAATGGAAGTACCTGTTTGTATGTCTTGTTCCCAGGGTTGTCGGTGAACTCTTCAAGGAGTGCAATAATTTCGCGACTCGGAAGTAAAATGAACCCTAAATGGTCAAAAGACCGGTGTTGATCAACTCTGACTATAATTGCGAGTGAGTCCTAGATCCAAGGGTAAAATTGCGACTACTTACAAAAAGCCAAGTTGCGAGTTGTATCAATATGCATTTGGCAGTATTTGAGACCAAACGTAAACTCAAGCTTGGTCAACTGGCAATCAAATAAGCAGCAGAACGTGCAGGGACGAAAGCAGATGGCCCACCAATTCGTGGGGAGTTGCTCGCGGCAAAAGATGGGCTGCCTCAATGGTGACGAGGGGTGTTTCTTCATTAGTCACAATACATCTGCGGCCATTAAGAGAGACCTGGACCAGCTTCTTCCTCGCGGCATTAGCGATGGAACTGGCAACCGATCTGGCCTGAGGTGTTTGATAAACGGAAGGAGGCTTCAGGGAGGGGACCTTGTCGGAAGGTGTGAAATCTTTATCGCTGTGCTCGTCTTCGGAAGATGACAAGGAGTCACGGTCTCCGACGTCGTCGTCGTCGTTGAAGACGCTAGCTTCCGCGTCGTGGTAAGACATGAGGTGGCGTGAGTCACGTCACCGGTGTGAGTCCGTGTGACTATCGGCTGAGGCGGTCACATGGTCAACTGTCTAAACAGCGGCAGGAGCAGAGTTCTTAAGTGGCTGCCAGAGTAAAGGAAAGTTATTCCTCCCATCCATGTCGAACGCCGACACCCCTCACCGGCTCGTTCCGCGCTCGACATGCAAAGCTGGTGGCAAGAGGAAAGCGGCGAAATCAGTTTTGATCCGCTAAGTTCTAACACTGCCACAATCAGCTTCTTTCCTCCGACGATCATCAAGCGCACTTGCAGCCTCGGCCTGCCCTCGCTTTCACCAAATCTTACTGGAGTTTGTCTTCTCTTCTCGTTTTTTCATGCCGGCCTCGAATAATTCCACCAATAAACGAGGTGCTTGCATTGTGCAAGTTGCTGTCGCGCCTCCTTTCCGACCTTAGCCGGCACATCACTATTTCCGAGTCCGAACGCCCTCAGGCTGGTGAAGTGGTTTAATGAGAGGGACGGGACTCACAGCCTTGGTGCGTGTTTCTCATCAGGGTTGGCCCCGCCCCTATCTTCTGCTTCTCTTCAATGTCTCCCTTCCTCTAGGCTGGCGCATTCAATATTGTCAACGCGGCAGGCGCTACCAAAGATCGCTGGGCCTCGTGGTGCGTATCTCCTAACCGGCTTCTTCTTTACCTCCCACTGCCCATATCTTACTCTAGACATGCGCTGGCTCTGTCATGAATTCATTTGCCTTGCACCACAAAAGGCTAGACGTCCCCACCCTCACCGAAGGCCTGCGCTCGTGCCGTCGTCATCCTCCGAGTCCGCGCTGCCTACCCTCTGGCTCACCGCGTCTTCTTGGCCCGTCTCCCGCCGGCGCTATACGCCCGATCCCGCCAACGATGCTGCCGAGTTTTCACTGGACCCTCCACTTTGCTGTGTGACCTCGTCCGTCCCGTAGCTGTCCCGGAGGTGGGATCTATGAATAGCCGAAGAACGGAGAGGGTGGAAGACACCCAGATTGCTGAGTTTAGCCATTCGAGGTGCGTAATTCTTTTCCGTTAGGCTTTCTTCTTCTTTTCCCCTCCCTTTGCTATCCTCCATTAATTAGCCGTCGTGAAGTGTGTTCGATCTTCATTCTACCTTCGTTATACTTCTGCACGTCGTCCGTTTTGTAATTTCCCTTGACGACCCGACGCCTTCCTGACTTACATTACCACAGTGATACTACGTGCACGAGCCCACACGCTTAAGCATTGTCTGTGCATCCGGGGGATATAATTGTGCAACTCTCCATCCGCGTTAGTACACTCGGCCTCCGACTTCTGTTTGACTGATACAAAGCTGAGATCGATTCAAGTCTGCAACCTCAAGAAGCATCGCCGCGCGTCCTCTTCCGTCTGCGAATGCAGCGCTACCCCTCGGCGTCCGGAGATTAAATGCCTCGTGCGCGTTGCTTGTTCAGAGAATCGTGTCGCGGAGGCGCAGGTGCGTTTCGCCACATATCCTCTCCGCGTCACATCATCTCCACGACAGGCGTACCGTAGGCCCCCTGAGTCCATAATACAGCTATCCGAACTCGAGGTCGCGCTGCAGGTGGAACAAGGCCAGACCGGCCGATACATTCACGACTTTGGTTGTCTGCTTGCAGACTCCGTCCCCGCTGCCCATGCAGGTGCGTGCTTTGCCTCTCTTCACCTCTTATTCATTCACGTGTGCCGTGTCCTCAAAATCCGCCTCACCCATCTTCGCTCTTATCACAGGAAGGTACCGACACGCGAAACTTCGAGGCGCTTGTATGTGTGCTTCGTAGCGGGGACAAGAAAGGGTAAAAGGCCCGGGTCTTCCTCGTCCTGCGTAATCAAGATACCGCGCTAGCCTTTGTAAATAACGCTACCGGTGCGTCGTCTTCTCCTCCCTCTCGTTACGTCGCTTTCTTCTCGCATTATCTCGTCTTTTTTAGGATGAAGATCACATCCAATCTTGTTATCCTAGCCATGTTTAGGAGGCTGGAGTTTACATTTTCGTCCTTCAAGTCGCGCAGCTTTAGCTCGGATAGGTTTTGTAACTTACTGATTTCCCTAATGCCTATCCGTTTATTCGCCAACGAGGATGCCTATTAAATGACCAGGAACGAGTTGGAACAAACACGCTCATTCAATACGAACGGGTGAGTTGCGTGAACGTTCTGGAGAACTAAAATTCAAGCCACGCGTAGCCTTGGTTTGAGGAGTTTGGACGGACGGCGACCCGCATTACTACGCAGTCGGGATTGATATTCCTGGGCTCAGAGCGCGAAAATATGAACACTGCCGGAAGAATATCTCGTTGCTTTCATACATTTTGGCGCCTCTTCGAGAGTGACCTCGCGCGGAATCCTGATTTTGTATTTCGAAAGTTCGGCAATATAGCGGAGACAGGATCCGGAATCTTCCTGCTATTGTGAGTCTTCAAACTTGACCGTGCTGTACCACAATGGTTATTTCATTTTCTTCAGGCTCAGTTCTTTCAATCCACAATGTTCGCCGACCCAAAATAGGGTGGTGCATTCATTTTTGCACGAGGCGAGTCGTATATTTTCAAAGCGCGGAAGATTTCCCAGACTTGATTCTTCTTTCTCCCGCGTCGACGTTCACTCCGGCCGTGTTCTTGCTCGGTCGGCTGTCCCATGCCCACGGGGCATTCTGCCGCGTTAGACCTGGACACCGCATGAGAAAAACTGACCGATCCCGTAGTCCTTCACCGTTCCTCGGTGTCGTTTATAAACACAATTTGTTTGGCCATACACTCTCGGAATCCCGGCGTAACTCGATCCCTCTGATAACTCTTTGCCCGGGCCTGACCTTGAAATCGGCCAAATCTGAAAGCAAACGGGCTAATATAGAGCAGAGAAGATCGGCGAAACGTACACGCGTGTGTTCGTCATGGTCGCCTCATCAACTGGGGCTGTTCGACGGGTTCTATAATCTTTCCACTCGGGAGACAATCGCAAAATCCCGCGCCATCTCTTCTGATTGTGTTCTCCTTTTAGACAAGCTGGGGGGCACCAGAAATTCGCCGGTCTTTTAACCTCTCCGCCATAATACCGCAGAGTAGGATTTTAAACTCAATCTCTGCTTGTGTGGGTATCCCTCGCTTGTCCCTCTCCATTTTGGAGCGTTTCCCTAGATAAGGTCTGTTAGGACTGCCTGATTTCGCAGCCCCGCGGTGCATGTCAAACCAGAGTACTTAAGAACGTCGACTTCCTGATCATATGCCATGTCCCACTCTGGCGCGCTTACCCGCGAAAACCAAGGGGCCCTCACTGACGCAACGAATCATTCAAATCGCATTGAGGATAGTATGGCGTCTGGCTCCGGCGAGGGGTGAGCCATCATGCAAGGCATAATCCTGATGTTCATCTGACTTCGTTTTTAGGGTAACCGCGTTCGGGAGGATGAGCGGAGGGAAAGGGGGACGAAGAGAAGGAGCTGAGAAGGAGCTCAGGTCATCGGTGAAACCGGAGAAGCGGTGGAGCCGGGGGTGGAAATAGTGGTCGCGGCGGGCTTGAATATGGTGACGATAGGAGTGCTAACCGGCGAGAGATCTAGAGCAGAGGAATGGCGCAAAGGATTGTTGGACGCAGATCTGTAACGCTGAAGAAGTAGTGCTGGCAAGGTTCGGTTCGAGTTCGAGGCACTTCTGCCCGAACGCCGAACCTGAACCTGGCGTTCGGTTCGGGCATCGCCTGAACCCAGAACCTGAACCCGCGTTCAGGTTCAGTTCAGCGTTCGAACGCGTTCGAACCCGAATTTTGATCGGGCTTCTCGGGCATTTGAAAACTGGGTCAGAAGACTCACCTATAGGCTATATATATGCATCCACCTTGCTAAGGGATCCTTCAGCTCTGTTCTGACAATTTAAAGTGGGATAAAACAACAAATATGACAGTTCACAACTTCAACACTAACCAACTCTGTCCTATTCCAACCCAAAGAGCCCGAGATTTATTCCTAAGTGGGCTCTGAGATCACTGGGGGTCTGTGGAAGGATTCAGTGAGGAGTATGGATGCAAAAACTGACCTTCAAACCCAGAAATTTGCCAGAAATACCTGCAAAAGGGGGCAATTTGGTTCGGGGTTCGGTTCAGGTTCGAACCTGGCCTCGAAGACGCGAACGCCGAACCTGAACCCCGTGTTCGGTTCGGGGACTGGCCGAACCTGAACGCTGAACCCGCGTCCGGTTCAGGTTCGGTTCAGGTTCGGACCAATTTCCGAACCGAACCTTGCCACCACTATGAAGAAGGGCGTCAAGGAATTGCGGATGTCAAGTAGCGGAGAACATACATAGATGGTCAGGAATGACATAGATGTCTGTTTAACTATTCAAAATTCCTTCCACATACCATAGGATCCCAGTGAACCCAAAGAACATCGCCGCAACAATCATGATTGCCAGACTGATGGGAATCATGAGATCGACAAATCTGTATTCGGCCATGTATTTATCACTGGACTTGCATGTAAAAGGTGTTGGTCTGGCCTCCAGGATGGTGCAAACAAATGAGTCCAGCACCCCAAGTTTGCAACCAAAAAATTGAAGTTGTAAGCACATACCCAAGTTGCGGGCACAGTTACAAAGTTGTGATTGTCTGCAGGAAAAATGTGTGGAAAAAGATGTAAGAAATTGAGTAGTTTCTACACAATATATCGCCCATATATATGTGCGGTGTTTCAACAGTTGGCAAGATCAAAGGTGAGAGACCGCGCCCACCCTTAGTTTTGAACCAGAATCCTCTTCAAGTGCAAGCAGGCCAAGGTTTCCTTCTCCGTTTCTGAAAGCAGCTCGACCAGGGGTCCAATCACATGCAACCATGTTAGCGATATATCCTATCTTTACCTCACAATCATTGATCCTTTCATTCATCCCGTCATACCTCTACTATACAGTTTAAGATACTCGCTAGTGAGCCTCAGTTACCTCTTCGTAACTGAGGCGTACGTCCATTCATTTAAATGTTTCTATTCCAATTCTGATTCTTCTGTAGGCTACGCTAACAGGTAGGTAATAATAAACTGAGTTACCTCTTCGTAACTGAGGCGCTACGCTAACAAACCATAGCGCCCAATATTGAAATCCGGACGATTTATTGAGAGTGTGTTTGAAAGACATGGCTTCAGGAAAACTGCTCTCTCCGGATCCCCCCCCTCTCTTCCCCATTATTCCCACTATCCGGTAACAAAGAATAGGTAGAAAGATCCATTTATCGTCGAATATATTCCAACCTTCCTGTCGCTGCCAAATTCGAGGCAATTTTGCAGCAATCTTGACGTTTAAGTTGTCAAGTCACGGTTCGGAGTCACATGTAGTCTGTTAGCATTTTCGTGAAGCCAAGTTATTGTCTGGAGGACTCTGTACATTACCGGAGGTGCACTCCGAGTCAGCGCTCTCAAGTATGGCAAACCGGCTAATTCCTGATATCTAATATTTTTGAGGGGACTTTGGTCGTCCGGGATGGCGGAACTCCACCGGGTTCGAACGTGTTCGGATGCCGAACGGAACCTGAACATGGGTTCAAGTTCGGAGCTCGGCTAAGGCCTGACCCGAGAGCTAGGTTCAGGTTCGGCATTCAGATCAAAAGGCTCTGAACCTTAACCGAACCGAACCTTGCCAGCACTGACACAAAGTTCACATGCTCACACAGTCATGGACAAAATAATCCTTGGCTATATTGAACAACAGACTACGTGCTTTCTATGAAGAAATGAATGCAATATGAGGGCTCATATGGAGATCGGGGGGATACCAACGCAGACCGGCATAACAGTGGGGTAAAGGGGGCTAGGGAGGCAGATCTCTTCGTATTGACTGATGGCGCTTGCGACGGAGGTATCCAGTCCAGCCTGTTGTTGCTTTACTTGGTTCGCACACGAAGGAAGCATGGCAATCGCGCCAAATGCGAAGGCCTGCAAGAGCATTAGGAGGTGTAATGTATAGCATTAGTATACACGTACATCAATGGCACCCTCCAAGGTCCTCAAGACTGCAGCAAGGGGCTGTGCAACGCCGAACTGGGCCAAAAAACCGTCTGACAACGGAAAGTGTTAGCGAAGATGGAAAATGAGTATAGAGGCCGCACGTTTTCCAATCACGGTACTCAAAACGGCTTGGTGAACATTGACAAACTAAAAGGAAGATGAGTGCACAGCTGTGCGCTGTTAACGTTGACTACGTACATCAGTAAGGGCGGCACAGACTGGTACAGCCTGGGCGGCCGTAAAGACAGTGCCATCCATTGCTGACACGTCGCCGCCAAGATTTTGGATGATGGTGTTAAAGTTGGTTGTCGCTGTCTGATTTCGGTGGAGATAAGTCAGTAAAATGCAAAGAGACAAACGAGTTGAACAAACCTGGCCGGCAGTGACTACATCACCAGGAGACGAATTTTTAGTGATGGGGGTGACCGCGTTAAGGATGCCCTGGGATGCGGTGGTGACAATGTTAATGTTAGTCACCACTTGATCGGGGGTCAGGGTAGCATAAGCGCCATGAACGAAAAGGGCGGCGGGGACGGCGAGGTTGCGGAAGAGCATGGTGACAGTGAGATCGCAGGATGAAGGAGAGGCAAGTAATTGCTTGTGGGTTAGCTGAGGAATTGCTTCGCCTTTATAGATCGCGGTTGGTAACACGTGTGTAGTATTTAGGATTGTTTGACCCACTGGATGGGAATGGGATCGTGGTTGGAAATGAAGGACAGGAGTGCGTAGTCGATCATTCCGAGTGCGTGAATCTCGGAATCATCCAATAAGGTAAAGGCATCGGCGAGATGGATGGTGCAGAATTGAACCACTCGAACCGGCCCGGCTTTCCAGACTGCATGAGTAATAAAAAGTGAGGCTTCGTTCCCAAAGCAGAAAAGACATCACACTCTACACCCGATCAATTGCCCACGGAAAACGAGTTCCGTTCGAGCTTCGAGTCGTCTCTCAGTTCTGAGCAGGATCTGTCAACATTAATCAATTATTCACAGACCCTATTTGATGGAAATCTCTGTAAATCAGCAAAAAAAAAAAAGCTGAAGTTGGGGAATGGTTTCTACGTTTTTTCGTCACACCGCACGCTCTCAGAAGTTCTGTTGTACCTTCTGAGCTGCCCGACAACTCCTGAAGGTATTCCGGGTCCCTGCGCGCCCGCTGAACATAAGAGCCGAACAACGTCGGAATTTCTCCAAAAGGAAGCGATGGACAGCGAAAATTCACGCAATCATTGTGACGGTGTGTATCGAACACAGATCGAGATTTTCAATTATTTGCGTTCACTTGCCTTGTTGTGGCGTACGGAGCCGAACAAGCTCACAGTCGACGCTCCCGAAAAGTGGACCGAATAACTCTGCAGCATGAATGAATCCAGTAGGAATTAGATACTTACGAGACTCTTCAGAGACTCCTTGTCTTGGATGACAGTTTGTCAAGATATGAGTCAACTCCGAACTTGAAGGGTTCACCGCGGCGATGAGGACTGGTGGCCGAAATATAGACGCACCCGTGCCGTCCGGTTCTACATACCGTAACCCTGGAAGAAATCCTTCCCAGCACCGGAGCACACGTCCGAAGTCGAAGGAGAAGCGTAGGGTCGCTGAAGTATATCATAGTATGCCCGACCTTGAATTCAGCGCTTTTTCCGGCGAGCATTCGTGGCGGAAGCAACATGGCCGACATCGACGAAGGTGCAGCAAATAATCAGAATGGAGCATAAGCAGAAAGCCCGAATAATGAGCCCTAAGCATGCCAGTGGCGGACAGACGGGGACCCTGAATCCCCCCGGGTACTGCAGGGAGGACGGATATTAACGGGGATATCAACTCGCAGTGGAGTTGTTTGTATTCGGGCGATTGCTTGGTCCATGATAGCTTTAACCGAGGCGCGAATTACTAGAATCTCTGGGTAACCGAGACAGATGAATGGCACGACAGCATCAAACATTTTGGCTGCCCTCTTGTTCTCCAGCTCCCACCTTCCCCAGTGGTCTCTTTTCTCAGGGGGCCGGGACACCATCTCTGCGTCGCACAAGTTTGAAGCCGGAGAAGGAGAACATTGATGATTGCGAAGCAATGACTCCGTATCGCACGTATGGCAGTCAGGGGATTCCATAGTGACGCCTAGAACTCTACGTAACGCTGTAAACGATTTTTTAATGTTCCTTACCGTCCCCCAGCCTCAATGGCCGGCCCGTGCCGTCGGATTGTACGGCCATGACCATCGCCTTAACAACATGGGTCAGCCCCTTTCGTCGTTTTCCCTGGGCTTGCACTCCGCCGACTTAATCCCCCCACCCTCCCCCTCAGCTCAGCTGTCCACCCACCTGAGCCTAGCAATATGTCCCATACGACAGCCCCCCCTGTCGCAGGATGGAACTTTACTTTGATTTGTTGCTGGTTCAGTGGTTCTGCCAGTGAGTTCTATACAACAAGGGGAACTCGGGATTCGAAAGTCGGAAGGGGGGTCGATAAGTTTTTTCCAGCCCGACCTAGACTCCCCCCCCCCCCCCCCCCCCCCCCCCTACTATATAGGGAAGGTATTTCCCACCCCTGGCGCCGGGCCGCTCCCCCCGGCATTCCCGCCGCGTACCGGATCTAGTTCAGACCCTACAACGACTTGATTTTAATGTGTAAGGTACATACCATGGTCCCAGAACCTCTCTATAATGCTGCTAGACCTCTAAGTAGACCTCCAGAAATTTGTTGAATCTCATTCCAAGACGACTTGAAGACACCTTTTGGTTGAACTTGGGTGGAAATATTGTCTTGACATGTCCTGAAGCAAGTAGGAAGCAGACTTCGGAGTTTTTCACCTACTAGGAGCTCTACCATGCTTCTCCCAACCCTTTTCTCCCCTCCCATAACTTATAGTAAGAAGTTTTTTTCAGCCTCGGCCAGACCCCCCCCCCCCCCCTCCCCCCTTCCGATATTTTAATCCCGAGTTCCCCTTGCTATACAACTTTAGGTTAGGTTCATCCCGCATCGGATATTCGATCTTGCCATTGTCTATGATCAAGCCGCCTGCGCATAGAGTTCAGGGTGAACTAGAGTTCTGTGTGTATATGTTACAACGTGGCAACAGGCTCTTTTGTTTCCCTGCGCTGAATCTTTCCGAGTCTGACGGAGATGCAAGCTCAAAACACCACACTGGATGCAACAAAAGTGATTGTGAGCAGACCAGTCCAGGTAAGAGTATAATTCTCAGTGCAGAAGAAAAAATCAAGGCAGAGGGCAGAAGGGACGGGGACCATGATGCGAAGAGTGAAGGATCCAGTGAATTTCAGAAATCTCGGCCAAGCACCAGGTTCGACGAGTGATTGTAACCCCAGGCACAGTGTTGGAAATTTGTTGGGTTTTAACCAGATATCTCCCACAGAAAGATCACTGACTCTGCAAGGCCTTAAACAGTTAGACTCGTTCGAATTTGGTGGCATCATCAGTGGCGTGAGAACTGTAACGCAGAAGATTGATTCGATTGATCGGCCGACATGGGAAGATCGCAGCGGGACAGAGTGGACAATACCAACGACGGAGACCCGACACGACGTGACCTAGGTATATAGCAGGATCATAGGCAATAGGTTTGTGGGTAGAAGGGACCTCAGGAGGCAAAATGAGCTGGATGCTCGTCAATCAATTGGATGTAGTTTTTCTCCCTGTTTCCCCCCCCTCCACTCCGCGCATTCATCTGAATCGGAAGGGGCTCGAATACATGGCTCTCAGAGCTACTGCGGCACTGTTGGCTCGGCAGGGCATCTGGGCGGGCCATCGGCGTACTTCGGATTCGAGATGATGGTGGGAGGAAGGAAGGATTGTAAATTTGGCCTGGCACGATAGAAGGACAACCATGAGGCCGATAACTGTTTGTTCCCCCGGATTGGCTGTGGACCTAAGGAGGCTAATCGCCAGTACAAGCTTGACCAAACCCAAACCCAAACCTCCAACCCGAACCGCTAACCGAGCACTAGGGATGGACGCCGTCACCGTCTTTACGGGTGGGACGGGGCCCGTAAGCGGGGTGCCGTCCCGTACCGTCATGCCTCTGGTAAAATGCATGAACGGGACGGGGACGGGCGGCCGTCTACGGCCGTAGACGGCTTTCCAGCCATTATCGAGTGTCGCGCTGAAATTGTCTCCAATTTAACAAAATTTACTCTCTGATAATCGTGAATGGTTTAGCAATCATGAATACCTCCAGGATACCCTCCAGTAAGGTTGAAAATGCATTTGCGACAAGAAATGCTCACGTGCACGCGATCAAGTCCTTTTCAACCATGATTGAAACTTCCTCGGAAAGCAAAGTGAGTGCTCCCAACCTCTCTTGTTTTATTCTGGGCCACTTACCAGACAATATACACCCTCAAATATCTTTATTTCAGGCTCAGAGGGGAGAATTGATCCCCCTGCCGCCGCCCCGTCAATCTGCGATGGACGGCCGGCTTTTTGCGGTACCGTCCCGCAAGTGCTCGAAAACAAGACGGTAGACGGCCGTGTTTTTGACGGCCGTGCCCGTTTACGGGACGGTGATTATCCCTACCGAGCACTAACCGAGATCAAACACGGTACATTCTGTGGGTAGGTAGGTAGGTAGGTAGGAATGTGCCGTGCTTGATCGAATGTACCGTCCATTCGAATGTTTGTACGTTCTGACTCCCGAGTTTCGTTGGTCCTGGGGTTTGACCCCTTGATCTTCGCAAGGCCTGGTGATCTCCGATTACTCAGAGATCTGAATCTGGATGGGCGCACCAAAGCGCGACTTCGTCAGGTGCCGCACGACACTGAATATTGCTCTCCTTCCACCGGTCACGGACTCAGGTAAGCCGCCCATCTTGGCCGCGCGGTATCCTTTTCTTCCTGCTTGCAGCGGTGTCGCCTACCCTGTCCACTGATGCTATCCAGTGATCATTGGAGGCTTCAAAATCCTTAGTGGATCGCATTTCCAGCCATTGCACCCGGGCCCTTGTAAGCAGTGTTTGTCTCAGCTCCCTTTGCCTAATCAACTTGCTGAGGCGGTTGTTTTAGCCTACGCCACACGCCACTGCCGAAACGGCGGGAGAGCTAATATTGCGGATTCGAATCGTTCGAATGTTGTTGTGTCTGGTGGCATCTCCACTGCCTTTCTCCTAAAATATCACGGACCCTGAGTATTTCTGGTGCGTCTAGTGTTATTTTCATCGGACACAAATTTCATTTTAGCCAGAGCCAGCCAGGTGCATAGTGCTCGCCGTTCACTCACCCTTAGTGAGATGCCATTGGCTTAATGCAACACGAAAGAGGAAGGACCGGCTGCGGATTCCGACCAGCACCCATGCCAGGTCGATCAGAACTTTCTTTTTTGATCCTCCTCAATTTAGCAGCAGTCGCGCATGTAATGCCACGTCTGCGAACCCACTGCCTCCACCGTTCCCAGTTCCTCCGCTCATGTCAACGATGGACATCGATAACATGAAGATTGCGCGCGACGTGTAAGGGCGTTCGACCTAAAGCACTCGATACTACGTAGTCCCCTCAGACAACTCAGTCGTTCCTTGTTCCTTTCGGGAATAGGTGTGTCCCCGATCTTTATGCCTTATGGAATGAATTCCTTCCTTATCCCGCCCAGTGATTTTGCTCTACGACCACCTCTTGACGATTGGATCCGAGATCCAATACATATGGGTGACGACACATAAACGCAGCTCGATATGGTTCCTTCTTATTCGATATTTCTCCTTCGCCGGCAACATCGTAATGGCGCTCGATACATTTGGGGATTTTGGTCTGGAGGTGTTTATTATTTTCTGTGTTGCCCACCGCTCTTTGTGGGGGGCGAGCGACGACGAGAACGATGTACTAGAGAGAATTACTAGGGAAGGGGGGGACCCACGACGTTTGGGCGCAACGTTTCGTCTAGAAAGACTCATCAGGTGGCTGTGTCCCATTTATATCACGGCGATTGTTTGCTGGCGCCTATCAGGCCAAACAATCCTGTGCCGGTCCGGAATCGCGGAGTGTACAAATTAATGGTCTCGACGCGTTCTGAGGACCGCTTCGTCCTCCTCAATGCTCTTTTCTTCCGAGGATGCTAGTACTTCATCGGTGGAATTTTAGCGAACTAGAGAGGTACTTGTTGGGTACTGGAAGCAAACCAGTCATCTTCAACATGAGATCACCCTGAAATGCTCGGTCGAGAGCGGGAGAAAGGTATGATTCAAATTTCCGACGTGCCAAATTTCTGGATTCCCGAGGGCCTCAACAGAAAAGCCGACTAGTTTGGTACAGTAAAGACGAAGGGAGAACTTTACGGCCTCTTGTGATTTTTTCGAAATCCTCAGCGCGCGGCACGCGGGACCTTGACCACTGATCGTTCTCTGCCTGCCCTCAGACGTAGGTCCCAGTTTCTTTCTCAAAGAAATCTACTCATACAGCACATTTCCTGCAAGGTGTGCGAAACTGCGGGTCACAACTGGACTGATTATCGTCACGCAGGAGCTCATCATTGGATGTACCTCATATTCCGGCTACATAACGCCTGCACTCATGACTGTTGAAGGCACCCTTTCCTGCGTGTGTACGCGTTATACAGCCTGAACCGACGTATCATGTATCTGCTCCTGTGCGCCGGGGTAGTTATTGTGTCAGTGGGCGCCAAGGGGGCCCAAAGATAAGCAATTACCATATGGGGTAGAGGGGGGGAGGGGTCGAGGGTCCGCTGGGAACAAAAATTGTATGCAATTTTATTTTGGCCAGGAAGGTCCGCTGGAGAGTTGAGGATCCCAAGCAGGACCTCAAACACAATTTCCCACTATAAACACCCCATTTCAGGCCTCTCACCCATTCCATTAGCAAGGTTAGGTCGCCGTGGTCCATTTTGAACGCAACAACCGTGTGAATGTCAAGTTCGAGGGCGTCGATGGTTCAATGAGAGCTTCTGATCAAATGTACTGCTATTATTTTGCTCTCAACTCACTGCTGTGGCCACTCTCTACGACCAAAATATTGCAGATCAATAGTCCCCACATCGGATATTATTCTCAAAAAGGGAATTTGATGGCATCACCGTTACGTGGGAGGGGAGGTAGGCTGAAAGTCCTGAAAAAATAAAAATGTAGGTGATATCATCTTTTCTTATCTTTGGGCCCCCTTGGTGGGCGCGGTGAGTGTTATACAAAATTTTGGCCTCTATTGATCTTCCGAAGTGGTCCATCGTGCCTGTGGGCCTCAACTTGAACCCATTGTCAGGACAAGCGCTTCAGGCTGTTATGTCCCGCAATCGAAAGCTGAGTAAGCAAATTATATATGTACTCGTTCAATCCGTTTACCAACTGGTAGAGTGTAGCACGAGTACCGAATATCACGAATATTCGTGCCAAGCCATTCGCGAATTACGAATATTCGTATTCGTGAATGGAGGTGGCTGTGCTATTCGTACGAATGCGAATATCAGATTTTGGAAAAGTTGATATTCGCGAATATTCGTCGGCTAATCCTAGGTCAATCATCGCAGAATAGAACAACCTCGGATCAGAGAATCAACCATATCTTGACAGATTCCCGAGCAGTCTGTCTGTTTCAACAAT
This sequence comes from Mycena metata, assembly GCA_029378385.1. Lineage (NCBI taxonomy): Eukaryota > Fungi > Basidiomycota > Agaricomycetes > Agaricales > Mycenaceae > Mycena > Mycena metata. The sequence goes on from JARKIB010000055.1 coordinate 37,468, forward strand.
ATCCATCTGTCAATCTGTCAAAATTGGAAGTATACGATGCTAAAGCTGGAAGTGACAGATCGTGAAGTGAGCTACTGTCTTCTTTCCATGCTATGGCTGGCTTCCATCAGCATAACCTGATTATCTTTGAAGTTTCTGAATTCTGACCATGACGAGCAGCTGATCTTCTTCGGAGTTTCCGAACACTTGCATCGGTGAAAGGCTCATATTCTTCGGAGTTTTGCTACTTTCATTTAAACTGCACTTGTGGGGCTCAACAACTCAACACCCCAATGGCCTCTGCATCCTCAAGGAATCGGAGGAAGGCTGTAAGCTCTCATGCTCCATCTCCGGAGCCTCCATCATTTCCCCGATCCGACAACGACAGCGAGTCTATTGCGCCAGACGATAGTGCATCACAGGTTCCCAGCAGCAATGTCTCTCGTGCATCGTCTCGTCACCGTGGCAAAGCACCTGCCAAGCGGAACGGCTTTTCTCCTTCTCTGGAGGGACAATAATGAAACTCCGCAACCAGCTGTCTGAGAAATCTGCCCGTTCCACTGTGATGGTTGGGCAGTGGGCAAGTGACCCCGACCTCATTGCAGTTGACGAGTTCCAAAGCCAGCTTGCTGAGGGTTGGGCACGCAAAAAGAAGCGGAGAGCACCAGTTTCAGCTGAGGCGCAGGGATCATCTAAAGTTATTGTAGTTGAAGATGACAGCTCGTAGTTTGGTAGCTGAAATTGAACTATATATACATGCTATTCACGAATAACTCGCAAATAATGAGTATTCAAACTCGTTGAATATAAATAGTTGCTATTCACGAATATTCGCGAATACTGCTTACTAATCAACGAATATTCGCCATCAATATTCGTACGAATGCGAATATCATTTTGCCAACTTTGATGAATATTTATATTCGCGAATATATATTCGTGCTTCACTCTACCAACTGGACACTCACCGCAGAGACCTTCGTAAGTTTATTTTATTTTGATGATGGCCAAACTACCTCACGCTGCGGTGCAGGAATGGCGGCCGCATGGACTGGAGAGTGCGCATAATTCGTTGTTTATCTCGCCGCGCTTGACCGAAGCTTCTGTCACATAGACTGGCAGGCGACATCCTCGTCATCGGCCTGACTCTTTACCGATCGTACACTCAACGTCGGAATGGCGTTTCGTTTGCTGGATCGCTCTGGCGAATTATGATACGCGACGGTAAGACTACTGCCATCCATTCCAGAGGCCAAGATCTGACTGCGCCTTCCAGGTGTTGTTTATTTCGGGCGAGTTCAGTCCCGTGCGACTGGATGGTGTTCCTGACAATGTGCACAGCATAATATGTCTGGTCAACATGGCAAACATCCTCATGTTTTATGTGCGTATTCCTCTAACCAAGCGAACTTCTAATTGAGTCTACAGTTCGGAGATGTTTGCTTTCCGTTGCCATGCTTTTATCCGCATTGATCATTTGATACGGTAGATCTACACCTCGAACAGTCTCTCGTGGTTCACGTCGGCGTATGTGGAGATTTCTTTCAATCTCAGGCTACTCATTAGATGGTTCTATGTAGAATCTCGGTTGCCATGATATCACGCTTGATGCTCAACCTGCATGTGGCGGCGACGCGGGAAATTGAAATGGACACGGACATGGAACTAGAAACGGTCCGTTTTGTACGTCTGAGTGGAACAGACGTCGTCTCCGGAGGTGAATAATCAAGGTTGAATCGCGTCTGTGATATGCATGGACAACAACATCGAGAATTTGCAGTTTTACATTGCTCGGAAGTTCACGCATCTGCTGGGTAAACACTACCTCTCCGCCAACAGCAAACGAACCTCCTCCAGCCATTCCCACCTTATTCTCCCAGGCGCCGTAGTTTCTGCTTTCCCACTGTGCTTCCTACGCCGATCACAGTTTTGCCATCCGTTCTTGCTCACGTCGTTGCACATGGACGTGATGTGCAATACATAACCACAATCTGCTTTGCCGCGACAAGAACATCTGAATTAATCACTCAAGGCAGCCGGGGCTGCATGGTGGATGCAGGCTTAGTAGCCCCAGCACGGTGCGTACAAATATTCGAAGGAAGTACAACAGTAGCGGGGGGGGAGGGGGGGGTCCGGCTCTGCGATGCGATGTGGATTTATTGTTGCCCCTAGACATTAAGATTGGGAAATGAAACGCACAGATGATTTCCGTGACCTGACCCTAGTTGAACGTTCAGGTTTAGAAACAAGGCTTTTTATCGATTTGGGTGTCTTCACATATTTTAGCCACCAATGCATTGCAGTGAAGGGAATATTCCCTCTGATAGTTGAACACATATATATATATACTGACAACATCCTGAGTCCATGTGGCTCTGAGGAGCCAATTGATGGGCCTTAATCTCACACCATCCAGCATAAAACGAATTAAATTCCCGGTACCGTTTACGGATCCAGGTCTCAAACACGAATCACCATCAGTAACCGATGTCTTCGATCATACCACTTCCTATTTGGGAAAAATATAAAAGCATATAAATTTCCTTTTCGGTATAGATTTACAGCCAACGACAGTACCGAGGGCGCGGATCAGTTTTGTTCTATTTTGAGAGCTTTTCGAAGAATCACCTATTGCTCACTCAGTTCTTGACCGTTTGACCTGTAAGTATGCTAGAAATGGCAGGCTAATTCACATCCAATTGGCCATAGAGCTCGATCTACAAAAATATTGTATCTTGGGTGAGCAGGTAAATCAGCCTTGATGGTTGGCGGTGAATTTGCCCCAGTTGGGAATCACATCGCCTCCCGTTGCTCTGAGTCAATAACCCGCATTCTGGGATACATGGTACCCAGTCTGTCATAGACATTTCAATAAGTTGAACATACGGTATCGGCCATGCGGATTGAACAACCTTGTCAATCTCAATATTCTCGCCGTGTGGTTCAATTTTGGACTGGGGGTGGTGTACCTGCTCTTGTTTTGTCTATGACAGCATTCATAAATCCCCCTGCCTAGAGGCGAACCAGATCCAATGTGAACTGATGCCGGATCCAACGTGAACCAACACAACTGGGGCAAATTCACCGCCAACCATCAAGGCTGATTTACCCGGTCACCCAAGATACAATATTTTTGTAGATCGAGCTCTATGGCTAATTGGATGTGAATTAGCCTGCCATTTCTAGCATACTTACAGGTCAAACAGTCAAGAACTGAGTGAGCAATAGGTAATTCTTCGAAAAGCTCTCAAAATAGAAAAAAAACTGATCCGCGCCTTCGGTACTGTCGTTGGCTGTAAAGCAATAAATCATATAGCTCACACCACTTTGTGTCGCAAATAAAATTTAAACTGTTTTAAAGCCTTTATACCACGCCTTCCGCCATTTAAAAACAGGAATTACCCTAAATGGGCTCCTGTATCAATGCTCTGCAGGACGGACGGCTTCCTGATGAATAAAATCCCACAAACTGAAAGGCTTGGTGTGTATAATATTCGGATAAAGATTTTTTTTTGCTCAAGAACAGTACGTCGCGGTTCCGCATCCCGCGCTGGACCGATGCCACATAATTCTCTCATGACAACGTGCTGAAATGAATTTCGCAAATGGTAAAAGGCGAGACTCGCGAGTCAAAATAAATAGTAATCAGCTCTCCTCGGTCCAGTTTATTCTACAAGGTCTGGAAACAGGTACCAGGGATGCCCGGAGGGCCTTAAAAATACCATCAGGGTAGCCAACACCACATTCCAAACCGTCGCTCTGATGTGCCCGGGTATCTCGGACAACGTGAAATGTGATGATAGATCGAGTATCTAAACCCTGGGAACCTCATGAATCCTTTGAAGTGTGATCACAATCAACGACGCAGTCTTTAACGACCAGTTGTGTTGATAATCACCATTTCTACTCCTCATCCTCCCGAAATCAGGAAGAAGGGCCCCCAGGGAATCACTGCGTTGAGGCCCCTCGTAGTCAGACCCTGACTACGCCAAGGGCTTGGTCTACATGCCGAAAAAGAAAAGGATTTTTTTGCCGCAATGTTTCAAGCTTATTCCTTGACCACGTAACGTGGTTGAGCGCCACAGGACATTGTGTGTCGTTCATACTGAATCAGTTGAGCGGTCACGAGCTGCATGTCTGTGTTATAATCTAAAAACTAAGGGCCAAAATAAACTATAGCAAAAATGCCTCTATAATGGATAGTTAGTAATATGCCGGTCCATGTTTTCCTAGGGAAACGGGGTTTCGTGCAAAGAGATATTGGGCAAGTGGAATCAGCTTTGATAAGAAATCGCATTTTTGAGGCATCCCGATTTTTGGAAGCTCTCATTTCTGGCGCAATAAATCTTGATTTTTGGGAGGGGACGCCTATATACCATCGCCACGACGGAGTATTTTTTACTAAGCACAAGAGCATGGCGGGGCGCTTCGCGCCCCACCACTTCGACCAATCGTCTCGAGCACCGCGTCGACGGATGAAGGAAAGGAGAATGTGGAGAATGTAGCCAAATATCAACCGCTCCCTGAGGAGGGGAGCGGCCCAGTGTCGATATGCCGTGTCTGGATGGCAAATAGGGACGGTAATACAACACGCTCGACGTGTATGTATGCATTAAGTGGCGTTCGACGTGTATGTAGTCAAGAAATGTGGGGCGGGTAATGCGAAAAATATGACTGTGCTACGCAGAACTGGCAAGGTAGTGAGATACAACCTAAGAGAGAAAATATTTGCAATAAATTGGCGCACCTGGCAAGGTAGCGGGGGAAGCCGAAGAGCCGCTCCACTACTTACCAGGTATATGTGAGGCGTCGGATTTTCGGTGAGCGGCGTGAAATCGGGAAACATTCCTTTAAGCTTTAACACGCGCATCAGGAAATTCCGGAAATAAGTGCGAGGGAATTTGGGAGAGACTCACAGCTGCGACTCTCACTTGAGACCCGAGGGGTGGAGAGGAGCGTACTCTTTTACAACCATAGAGGGTTTACAACCTTAGAGGTAAGAGCGTGAGTGGGAGGTTGTAAAAGGAATCGGAGTAATCTTGCTTACTCGACGATTAGCCTTGTGTAAACTCCCCTTTAAACTCGATTAAAGGCCCGGGTGTTGTCGTTCTCGGAGAAGCATGAGAGCTGTTAAGTTCCAGAAATAAAGCTGTTGAGTTTATTTCAAGTCAGGCCTTGGCCTGAACTCAGAATCCCTCAGCATCGCATTGGAACAATCTCGGAGAAGCATGAGAGCTGTTAAGTTCCGGAAATAAAGCTGTTGAGTTTATTTCAAGCCAGGCCTCGGCCTGAACTCGGAATCACTCAGCATCGCATAGGAACAAAGTTCTTGGCTGCATTATCAGTGTGCCGCGCTGAAGTGCGGTGCCATTAGCGGAGCTTAAAAAGCTTCAGACAGACAGGCTTAATTTTATAAAGAGTAGGATTCCATGACCATTTGCGGTCAGGATCAGGCTTCAGCAAAGATTCCACTTCCGGGTGCGTGGACACATCAGGGGCTATGATAGTATGATCAGTGCTTGCATCATTGTCGTAGTTGAGACCTGGGTAGAGGTCGCAAGACTAGTACTCGGTCGCAGGAAAGATTGTGTGCCCTGTAAAAATACTGGGGAGAAAATTCGCTGAATGGAAGGGGACTCGACGGCGGGTGCTCAGGCTCAACCGATCGAGCGACCGGGTCCTCGACAGTTGCCACATCGAAACTTACAATGATTCAGCAATCAAATCCAGGTCCAGCCTGAACATATCCCGAATCGAACGCTTAACCATCTTGCCAGGAGTGCGAGTACTGGAGTAGGATCTGAGTCCTGAGGAATCAGAACACTCGACGGTCAGTAGAGCAAGCGAGCGGGGTGGGGGTTCGCCAACTCGCCAGACGAAAACAGAACGGAGCAGTGAATTTCAGCTTGTTTTCTGCGAGGAACGGCGTGGCAATTTATTCTCGATATTGGGCGCACCGGTGAGCCTGAGAGGCGGTGCAATGTCTTGTGACCGCGGAGTGACCGGGCGATCGTGATCTCTCTCCTCTCGCCACGACACTCCCCCCGGCTGCTGAGGCTTCACAAGCTCAAACTCGGCACACCTGCCTCAAGAGCTCTCAACTTCCCTTTCCCCGCCCACCCTCACCTTTGAACTAACCATCGTATTTTCACAGTTTAAATACTATGTAGTATACATTGTTCAACTTACGAGACAGTCGTTAGCAGGGTGATGTGCAGCAGTAAATGAGACTGCGCTGGTCCTCCACAGCCCAAAATATATACGGCTGTCTCTTCTAGTGGGGGAACACAGCAAAGAACAAGAATTTCAGATACGACACCCCCGTGTGTTGTATCAAAAAGAAAATTCCTTGTAACCTTGTTTTTGAATAATGGAGGAGGATCTCAGATACGGAATGGTACTACTAGGTGCGCTGGCCTCGATCATTGAGCGAAATACCCCATTCCCCAGGGGGCCAATGTATCCCGGACCCGCACGACGAACCCGATGCCTCCGGGCCTTCTTCGCCCGAATCCAAGTGATTCTTGCTTCATCTATCCAAATGTACTTACACACAAACATACATATGTGAATATGATTGCGCATATTCTGTTAATTCATACGCTTAGCCTGTTGCATCACCTCAATGGTTCTGAATGAAAGTTGGTTGAGAGTCGTTTTGGTTGAAATTCAGAACAGGACTCATACGCCGTCGAAGTCGTGTATATACACCACTTCCTTTCCCGGCGGTCCACGCGGCGTCCCGTGAACCACGCACTCGCGCCCGGCGGCCAGGAGCCCTGCCATCGTTTGCTCGAGATTGTCGACAGTAAAGGCAAGATGGACGCGGGCCATATGTAATCGTAATTTTAAGATTATGATGCAATATAATAAAATATACTCATGATCTTATCCAGCCTTATTCGAAAGCCACTGTCTAGGTCAAATTGGCTTAGTTTACCCCAAGCCACCCATCACCTGAACATTTGGTTGAAATACTACAGTAGTGCGTGAAGTATGATATGGAGTGCAACAACATATATGATTCACTGGCACTCTCGTTAGAATACCGTACTATTGGCAGTCTACTGCATACCACACTGTCATTTCAGAGGTCGACACAAACGGGGATAACAGTTGGGTAAAGTGGGCTGGGGATGCAAAACTGCGCGTAAAGCGTGATTGAGTTCGCGACCGAGGTGTCCAAACCATTCTTGTCGTTTCACAGAATCAGCTCCACACGGAATCAGGTTGATCATCGCAAACGCAAAGGACTGCACGGGCGAACCATTAGCAAATCTTATACACGGCATAAAAAGGCGCAGACATACATCGATAGTCGCCTCAAGGGTCCGCAGAACAGCCGCAACAGGAGCAGTGGCTCCAAATTGCACGAATATTGCATGTTTGCCGATGACGGTGGCCAGGAGGGCCTGATGGACCTGCACGAACTACAGAACGATGAGCTCGATATGATCTCACAGCAGCAATAGCAGAACTCACACTACCCAGGGCACTAACAATTGTGTCACAGTCCGCCTGAGCGGTAAACGGCGGCATTCCTTGCATTGCGGTGATGTCGGTGCCCAGATAGTTGACAATGACAGTGAACTGGCCAACAAGAGTCTGGAGGTGCTGGGTATAATAATGAGCACTAGGCTTCAAGGTAGTCGGGCCACCTACCTGGCACATGCTTGTGAGGTCTGGACCGGTGATTGAAGTGCTGACCACACTGAAAATATTGTTGATATTGCCAGAGACACAGAGACACTGGTCACTATCCCGACGTTGGTGACCATGAAGTTTTCTATTGTCGACATCCTTGCTATTTCAGTCCTTCACCCAGTGGCTTTGGCTGCCTTGACGGTCAACGATGTTGTCGGACAATTGTTGTTGGATTGTCCGACAACATTGTTGACCATCAAGGCAGCCAAAGTGACTGCGTGAAGGACTGAAGTAGTAAGGATGGCGGCAATGGAAAATATTATGGTTCGTATGAGCGTTTTTATAGATTTCGAGAGCATGCATCTAATCGGATATGAATATGTTCAATAAATTCCGGACAGGCCCCTGTTGCGGCAAACCTACATCGCGGATTAATGGACAGCCAGCATTTTAATGAAACTTATATATCTCCGGGAATGAGTACCGAATAAGCTCGATAATCCACTCGCCGTTGACCACACGGGCATTTCAATCGGAACTTATTTGTTCCGCCATCTCTTGGGGTAGTGGTCGGGCCCATAATTTTTGCCGCGTTGATAATGCAGGGGAGGTGAAGAAGTTGGACTCGTGTTGTAACGACATCGCAATGGCCCCGGTGCGCAAGGACTATAAGCGGCGGCGGCGGCGGCGCGCTGACATTGTCATATCGCTGTCAGTTGAGTTCCTTGAAGTTTTTTACATGAAAAAAGGGCAGTAAACTTCGAATCCCGTCGCTTTGTGACTTCACACTACGCAGTAGGTGATGAGGTGATACCCCGATCGATGGAAGGGTGCAGTAACGCCGTGATTAATTCTCCTCTCATCCCTAGTATAGTCCTGAGCCATCCACGAACGACATCATATACCGAGCGCCTCCTCGGTGCTATGAAATAGGACCAACTTGTCTGAAGTCCTAGCCGATCTGGACCAAAATAAGTCTTAAGAGCGGTGGGTCTTAAGTTCACAATTACTTAAGTGTCGTGTCCCGCCTCTCCCCTTCCGGCCCCCGGCGTGTATGGTAGAGGCTGCGGCACTGCTACCTTGACAGCTCAAGTCCCTACTTTTGCGACCTAAGTTGCCCCGTCGCTTCAGTCCTACTGAACTACTTTAAGGTTGGCTATTAACTTAAGTTCTCTGCAACGACTTAAGTTCTCGACGACAACTTACTGTAAGTTTGCACATAAACCACAGATCAATTGAATCAAATTGAGATGTACGGCGCGACGCCCCCGGGCGCGTGTTCACTGGAGCAGAGGACTGAGTTGGGGGGCAGGAAGTAAGAGAGTGAAGATGGACCATAGCAGGCAATACTCACAAGCTTCTGGGTCTCCGCACGACGCCGTTGCTACCGGCTGGTGTACACGGACATGTATTCTTCGGGAGCTTGGTGGATAGCTGAGCTGAGGGGGAGGGTGGGGGGATTAAGTCGGCGGAGTGCAAGCCAAGGGAAAACGACGAAAGGGGCTGACCCGTGTTGTTAAGGCGACGGTCATGGCCGTACAACCCGACGGCACGGGCCGGCCATTGAGGGTGGGGGACGGTAAGGAACATTCAAAAATTGTTTACAGCGTTACGCAGAGTTCTAGGCGTCACTATGGAATCCCCTGACTGCCATACGTGCGATACGGAGTCATTGCTTCGCAATCATCAATGTTCTCCTTCTCCGGCTTCAAACTTGTGCGACGCAGAGATGGCGTCCCGGCCCCCTGAGAAAAGAGACCACTGGGGAAGGTGGGAGCTGGAGAACAAGAGGGCAGCTAAAATGTTTGATGCTGTCGTACCATTCATCTGTCTCCGTTACCCAGAGATTCTAGTAATTCGCGCCTCGGTTAAAATATCATGGACCAAGCAATCGCCCGAATACAAACAACTCCACTGCGAGTTGATATCCCCGTTAATATCCGTCCTCCCTGCAGTACCCGGGGGGATTCAGGGTCCCCGTCTGTCCGCCACTGGCATGCTTAGGGCTCATTATTCGGGCCTTCTGCTTATGCTTCATTCTGATTATTTGCTGCACCGTCGTCGATGTCGACCATGTTGCTTCCGCCACGAATGCTCACCGGAAAAGGCGCTGAATTCAAGGTCCGGCATACTACGACATACTTCAGCTACCCTACGCTTCTCCTTCGACTTCGGACGTGTGCTCCGGTGCCGGGAAAAATTTCTTCCAGGGTTATGGTATACGGGAAGAGTACAACCTTCCCGTCGCATACGGTGTAGAGTAGAACCGGACGGTACGAGGGCGTCTATATTTCGGCCAGCAGTCATCGCCGCGGTGGATCCTTCAAGTTCGGAGTTGACTCATATCTTGAAAAACTGTCATCCAAGACAAAGAGTTTTTGAAGAGCGTCTCGTAAGTATCTGTTTCCTACTGGATTCATATTCGGTCCACTGTTCGGGAGCGTCGACTGTGAGTTTGTTCGGCTCCGCTACGCCACAGCGAGGCAAGTGAACGCAAATAACTGAAAATCTCGATCTGTGTTCGATACACACCGTCACATTTATTGCATGAATTTTCGCTGTCCTTCGAGTGTTGAGTCGATCGTTACAACTCCGAGCAAATCTCGCTTCCTTTTGGGGAAATTCCGACGTTGTTGGGCTCTTATGTTCAGGGGCGCGCAGGGACCCGAGATACATTCAGGAGTTGTCAAGCAGCTCAGAAGGTACAACAGAACTTCTGAGAGCCTGCGGTGCGATGAAAAAACGTAGAAAACATTCCAACTTCAGCAAATGTTTTTTTTTTTTTTGGGCTGATTTACGGAGATTTTCATCAAATAGGGTCTGTGGATAATTGAGTAATGTTGACAGATCCTGCTCAGAACTGAGCGACGACTCGAAGCTCGAACGGAACTTGTTTTCCGTGGGCAATTGATCGGGTGGAGGGTGTGATGTCTTTTCCGCTTTGGGAACGGAGCCTCACTTTTTATTACTCAGGAAGTTTGGAAAGCCGGGCCGGTTTGAGTGGTTCAATTCTGCACCGTCCATCTCGCCGATGCTTTTACCTTATTGGGCGATTCCGAGATTCACGCACTCGTAATGATCGACTACGCACTCCTGTCCTTCATTTCCAACCACGATCCCATTCCCATCCAGTGGGTCAAACAATCCTAAATACTACACACGTGTTACCAACCGCGATCTATAAAGGCGAAGCAATTCCTCAGCTAACCCACAAGCAATTACTTGCCTCTCCTTCATCCTGCGATCTCACTGTCACCATGCTCTTCCGCAACCTCGCCGTCCCCGCCGCCCTTTTCGTTCATGGCGCTTATGCTACCCTGACCCCCGATCAAGTGGTGACTAACATTAAAATTGTCACCACCGCATCCCAGGGCATCCTTAACGCGGTCACCCCCATCACTAAAAATTCGTCTCCTGGTGCTGTAGTCACTGCCGGCCAGGTTTGTTCAACTCGTTTGTCTCTTTGCATTTTACTGACTTATCTCCACCGAAAACAGACAGCAACAACCAACTTTAACACCATCATCCAAAATCTTGGCGGCGACGTGTCAGCAATGGATGGCACTGTCTTTACGGCTGCCCAGGCTGTACCAGTCTGTGCCGCCCTTACTGATGTACGTAGTCAACATTAACAGCGCACAGCTGTGCACTCATCTTCCTTATAGTTTGTCAACGTTCACCAAGCCGTTTTGAGTACCGTGATTGGAAAACGTGCGGCCTCTATACTCATTTTCCATCTTCGCTAACACTTTCCGTTGTCAGACGGTTTTTTGGCCCAGTTCGGCGTTGCACAGCCCTTTGCTGCAGTCTTGAGGACCTTGGAGGGTGCCATTGATGTATGTGTATACTAATGCTATACATTACACCTCCTAATACTCTTGCAGGCCTTCGCATTTGGCGCGATTGCCATGCTTCCTTCGTGTGCGAACCAAGTAATGCAACAACAGGCTGGACTGGATACCTCCGTCGCAAGCGCCATCAGTCAATACGAAGAGATCTGCGTCCCTAGCCCCCTTTACCCCACTGTCATGCCGGTCTGCATTGGTGTCCCCCCGATCTCCATATGAGCCCTCATATTACATTCATTTCTTCCATAGAAAGCACGTAGTCTGTTGTTCAATATAGCCAAGGATTACTTGTGTTAGTGCTGGCAAGGTTCGGTTCGGTCAAGGTTCAGAGCCTTTTGATCTGAATGCCGAACCTGGACCTAGCTCTCGGGTCAGGCCTTAGCCGAGCTCCGCACTTGAACCCATGTTCAGGTTCCGTTCGGCATCCGAACGCGTTCGAACCCGGTGGAGTTCCGCCATCCCGGACGACCAAAGTCCCCTCAAAAATATGAGATATCAGGAATTAGCCGCGGTTTGCCGTACTTGAGAGCGCTGACTCGGAGTGCACCTCCGGTAATGTACAGAGTCCTCCGGACAATAACTTAGCTTCACGAAAATGCTAACAGACTACATGTGACTCCGAACCGTGACTTGACAACTTAAACGTCAAGATTGCTGCAAAATTGCCTCGAATTTGGCAGCGACAGGAAGGTTGGAATATATTCGACGATAAATGGATCTTTCTACCTATTCTTTGTTACCGGATAGTGGGAATAATGGGGAAGAGAGGGGGGGATCCGGAGAGAGCAGTTTTCTTGAAACCATGTCTTTCAAACACACTCTCAATAAATCGTCCGGATTTCAAGATTGGGCGCTATGGTTTGTTAGCGTAGCGCCTCAGTTACGAAGAGGTAACTCAGTTTATTATTAACTACCTGTTAGCGTAGCCTACAGAGGAATTAGAATTAGAATAGAAACATTTAAATGAATGGACGTACGCCTCAGTTACGAAGAGGTAACTGAGGCTCACTAGCGAGTATCTCAAACTGTATAGTAGAGGTAGACTCGTTACCAGTCTGCGCTATGGCAAAGGGAAGTGATGAGGTTATTTGCCGTAGGCAGACTGGTACAACTCGGGCCACGCCAAAGGGCTGCGCCCGGAGTTTGATTTTTTGGCGGGAGCCGAGGCGGCCGATCGGGTGGCTGTGTTCAGCCATTAATTCTCTGCCAAAATCAACTTTGTCGCTCAGCCTCTGGGCCATAAAATATTATTCTGAAGAGACAGAATTCAAGTTCAAAGGTTCTAAATCACCGATTTTCAAAACAGTTCTAATGGACCCCCAGATTTGAGCAAAATCCAGCTTCGGGGAAATCTTTTCAAACTCCGGGCACAGCTCTTTGATCCAGTCCGAGTTGTACCACTCTGCCTACGGCAAACAGCCTCACCTTTCTTTTACCGTAGTGCAGACTGGTTGCGAGTCTATAGTTGAGGTATGACGGGATGAATGAAAGGATCAATGATTGTGAGGTAAAGATAGGATATATCGCTAACATGGTTGCATGTGATTGGACCCCTGGTCGAGCTGCTTTCCGGAACAGAGAAAGAAACCTTAGCCTGCTTGCACTTGAAGAGGATTCTGGTTCAAAACTAAGGGTGGGTGCGGTCTCTCACCTTTGATCTTGCCAACTGTTGAAACACCGCACATATATATGGGCGATATATTGGTTAAAAACTAACTATCTAATCCGACTACTTGGGGCCAAGTAGTTGTTCTTTAAGGCCAATCCCGCCTTAAAGCAACAGAATATTTCACCAGTGATCCCAAATTGTATGCAATCTGACTTTCTTGTTACTTTTGGGCCGAAATCGTCGCCTACCTGGCTTTCTTGGGTCAACCTGGCTTTTTCATTAAATCAAGCCCGATCTTGCTTTCTTTAATAGGCCCATCACCTAAAAGAAAACAACCTCACCTCAAATTACAGCAAATGGCTTTCAATCTGGTGCAATCACAGCAAATCGCTGCCAACCTGGCTTTTTTTTTCTGCTTTACAGCTAAAGTCAGAACCGAAGGCGCGGATGAAAATTTCTTGTTTTGGAATGTTTTCAAATAATTGTGAATATCTCAGTCAGTTTTGCACCGATTTGCATAGAAACTAGATAGATATACTGAGTGAATTCATGCGCAATTAGTGACAGAGAGGAATTTTCGTAAATATTATGTGTTAGGTAATCTATGTTTTCAGGGTATTTTCACGCAAAATACCGTTTTTGTATGCCTAGAACATGTCACAAGGGCCTAAGATTTTGCGAGGACCGATATTTATACCGAGGGAAGGATGTGATACAGCCAGAACTACACATAATCTTATTCCAGCTCTTCTAGCTGCATTGAAGGCATTCAGCATTTTCTTGCATCTGAAGATCCTGTGAGAATCACACTTATCCGAGCATTCCATGCGGTTTTGGCTCTGCCACATAGTCACCTAAGTACATATGTTATTCCGCACAAAATATTGGGCCCCTAGGACATGTTCTAGACATATAAAAACGGTGATCTGTGTGAAAATGCCCTGAAAACACAGATTACCTAATACATAATATTTTCGAAAATTCCTCTCTATCACTAATTGCTCATGAATTCACTGAGTATATCTATCTAGTTTCTATGCAAATCGGTGCAAAACTGACCGAGATATTTACAATTATTTGAAAACATTCCAAAACAATAAATTTTCATCTGCGCCTTCGGTTCTGACTTTAGCTGTAAGCTTAAACCACTGCCAACCTGGCTTTTTTGCATGACCTAAGCCCAAATCCGCTTACCCTAACACTTTTTTTCCACCTTAGCTCAATTCCACTAACCCTAACCCTTCTTTCTACTCTGACCTTGAATTTACCAATCCTAACCTTTTTTGTTGCAAACTTCTACTCTAAGTTCAAATTACTACTAACCTGGCTTTTTTGCATAACCTAACCCCCGATTTGTGAACTCTAACCGTTTTGGCGTACCCCAACCTCAAATAGCTCTATTTAGTGTCTAGTGCCTTGCTTTACAGCCAACGACAGTACCGAAGGCGCGGATCATTTTTTTTCTATTTTGAGAGCCTCCCAAAAGAATTACCCATTACCTGCTCAATTCTACCCCGTTTGACTTGTAAATAGGCTAGAAATGTCAGGTAATTCAACTCGCAATTAGTCATAGAGCCCGATGGACGAAAACCTCCTATTTTAGGTGAAGTGGTAAATCGGGCTTGGTGTTCGGCAGTAAATTCGCCCTAGTCATGTCAGATCACATTCAATCGGGCCCGCCTTCGGGGAGGGGTATTGATTATGTGTTACAATAGATTTTATGGGCGCATAATAGGCGAGGTACTGCTCAATAATTTTGAAATAAGACCAGGAGGCATCTGATGGTGAGAATGTCGAAATTGGTATGCTGACTAGATTGTTCAACCTGAATCGTGAATATCATCGACTCAGGAATTCTAGGGATTTATTCAACCCGCTGAATGTGCAAAGAGGTGCAATACGTGCCGTAAGTCACTAATTAGACATGTTGCGTTGCGTACCATCAATAGTCACAATAATATCTGAGTCCACATTCCGTCTGTATCATTAGACGTGGGTCATATCTTATCCACTTATCCACAACATACCAACCTCCACTACCCTGTGACTCAACTAGCAAAAGCAGAAAAGGGAAAGCTGGATTGAGGTGTGTTGCACAACTTGCCTGGTTAAATCTCTTTCACTACTTCAAAACTCGCAGCAGTTTCCTGTTCACGTTCCCTAGCAGCTGAGAGACTCGCAGCATTGGTCCCATGTGCTATGAGGAGACAACACACGTTCAATGATAAGGAGGGAGTGCGGGCTCGGAGGTCAGATGTTGTGACTTGGGTGGCTGCATGATGAAGGTACGCGACGCGACGCGTCTAATTAGTGGCGTGCATCACATCGCTTTAAGCTGGCAATTGAGTTCAATGGACACCTCACATTCGTTAATGGGTGGTATTCACCATTCAGACTGAACAATCAGGTCAACATACCAATTTCAACATGCCTGCCGAGAAATCCCCCGTACTCCAGTTTCAAAATTGCTAGGTGTGATATTTAGTTCTCTGCATCTATGAAGTCCATCGCAGGACGTGTGCGTCACCCTGCGCAAAAAATCACAATAATTGGTGGTGATCTGAGAGTGCTGGCGCGAGCTTACTGCGCAGCAAGCCCGATTTCCCGGGTCATTGAAAATAAGTTCATTTCGTTCATTTGGCTCTATGAGTAATTGCATATGAATGAGCCTGAATTATCTCGCATACTTACGGCTCATACGGCGCAGAACTGAGTGAGATATGGTTAATTCTTTCAAAGAGATCCGCGCCTTCGGTACTGTCATTAGCTGTAAGGCAGGCACCTTGTTAAAGAATGTCACTCCACAACCTCTAACTGTTATGTTCTAATCTCAGACTGCCATGCTTTGTACCACCTCAAGGCTACAAGTTGGCTGTGTTTGGCATCTTTATTTTCCGCTTGTAGATGCACCTGCCCACTTTGGGCTGCCCTATCCACCAATGAATAAATTCAGTTAGAATAAACAACTTTAGATGGGCGTAAACTGATAAGACTCCCCTGAGGCTTTCTCACCTTGAGGATTCCAATGGCAAGGTTTTTTTTTGCAGGTTGGGAGCCCCAAACATGGCT
This sequence comes from Mycena metata, assembly GCA_029378385.1. NCBI lineage: Eukaryota > Fungi > Basidiomycota > Agaricomycetes > Agaricales > Mycenaceae > Mycena > Mycena metata. The sequence goes on from JARKIB010000055.1 coordinate 53,617, forward strand.
TTTTCTGAGACGTTGGGGAGCCCATAAATGTCATACGTTATGCGCTTTTCTGGGGTCCTACTTTGGGGCTCCTTCGCTTAAGGCGCATTGAAATGTGCGGTTCACGGGTATATAGTGCTGCGTAGCGCCCGAAAAAATAGGGTTTTTGAGCCCCACAGCTGCCTTTTTCGAGCAGTCTGATAGTCTCTTCTATGGGGGCCCATTCAAATGTATGGCTGGCAGGTATACAGCGCCGTACAGCGGCCGAAAAAAATAGGCTTTTGGGGCCCTGTGGCTGTCTTTTTCGAGTAATTGGCGGCCCTTCCTACCCTCCTTTACCAGTATAAAAAAATCTCACTTTCTAGCGCTCACTCACAGTGGTACACTAAAAATTGCTATTTACCTTGCCAACTGTATGTTAAAATTCTTGTTTACCCTAAATCACTGCGTTCCGCCCCCAGGTAGACTCCCCCCCAGCTACTTGCGTCGACATGCCTCTACCTAGCTATATTCTTTCCGTGCTTGCCTATGCCGGCTAGCAAGGATCTGCATTGATCTGCGTTTCTATTTTGGGTAAACTGGCTGCTTTGTAAGCAAATTCTTCACTTTTTGCATTTATGTCACACTCTTTGTCACGCCTAGGCTCTCTGTTTTGCATATTGAAGTTCCTGTCAAGGGATTTTCACCTCTGAAAAGTGGTAGAGAGCCTGTTTAATAAGCAGATTTTACACTTTTTGCATTCATGTCACATTCACTGTCACACGCAAGCTCACCGTTTCCCGGGCATTCACTGTGTTTTCACTGAAAACTAGCCTTATCTGCTCAATGTCATGCGGGGCCGTTACAAAAATTCATTCCTCCATCCAATCTTGAAACCATCTCAAGATTTTGGCATGGGTATATAGCCTGCTTCTCCTCTACAACTTTTGTTGTACACCTCCCATATTTTATCTATGGGTTTGGGCTGAACGATGCCGCACCTTTAGGCTCTGGCCTGTCAACCTGCCCAATCTTAGAAGAATTGTCGCCCCTCCGCCAAAATAAAATTCGATGCTGATCCCAGTTCTTCACCTAAAAATACGGTGAGATGTGCCTAGAAGGGGGCAGGGACATGTGCGATTTTTTATGGCTGCAGCAACATCCTGGGCCATAGTTCTAGATTATTTCGCACTAGATTATTTCGCACTCAAGATCATATCGCGCTCAAGATTATTTTTGGGCTGGGAAGGATTTCGCGCTCGGGATTATTTGGAAGGAGCAGGATTATTGTGGCGGAAGGCGTGGGATTAAATTGCGCTGCTGGGATTATTTGCGCCGTAGTAGAAATTAAACCTGTTTCTTAGCTACGTGAAAATGCGTCTAGGATTAATTTTAAGCCGCGCGAAATTGCGGCCAAGATTAATTTTCGTCTATGAGAACGTTGCAAAGCATTGGCTCGATTGATATCCTACTTGAGTAAATCTCCGTTTCTTTGCCTTCCTCCTCCCTCAAATAACACAATTCATGATCTATTCACGCTTATTACCCCTGCCGTCAATCTCCTTGTGGTTACCCTCAAACTCTGTGTCATAACCTGGTTCCACCTCCCGTCGAGCATTCAATCACAGTTTCGACTTTTTTCCACAACGAAATGATCGTCACTGATCATCCTCACTCGCCGAATTTTACTCTCCACTTGTTGCTGAACCACCATGCAATATAATCAAGGCGTGACCTATTTGCTTTTGCTCCGTTTCGCCTGCCTTAGCTCACCCACGGGCCTTGTTTTATCTGTTCCCTACAGTCTCCTGTGCTTTCCAGACCTTCATCCACGCCCACCCTAGGCCTCAGCTGCGTTATAATTAGGAAGCTCAGCCACCTCAACCTCAAATTTGATGCCCATCCGCCATCACCCGCTGACCATTTAACAGCTCAGCTAGCGTCACAGCCGTGTGAGTCCAACAACTCTATCTACTTTCGGCTGCATCATCCTCCACTTCTTTCAGGAATGATGCGGACATGCCCGCGGTGATATTTGGGAACAAAAAAAACCTATCACTTCCCGGGTAGATTATTCGTCGCCATCGAGGTGGAGACATCGTTCACTTCTTTTCCTCGAACCAACTGATTACCATGAACTGGCTCCCCGCTGGGTGCTAGAAATAACGTCCGTGGAATAAATTTCACATTTCGGGGGACCCCCTTCTATATTGGATGGAGTTTCCTTCCAGACTTTCGACCTTCCTTTAATCGTCACGCTGTCAATGCCCAACGTTGAACTACGCACTTGAGTTGCACCCCTGAGTCTAGATTACTCCTTTCCATTGACAATTTAGACGGACATCAATTCCCTCCCTCATCTTCCGCTGCTTTCTTCCTAAGCACCGCTTCGAAATCGACTCACGGTGGTTTCCTTTATTTGACGCGGCCTTGTACTCTTCAATTGTTGCTCGAATTCAACCGAACGCCCGGGAACGCAACATCGGCCCGCATCAACCGCTCACGTCAATCTCGCGTGGTGTTGACAGCTGTCATCCTCTCGTTTACTTCTCCCACCATCGCGTCGCGCCGCCCTTCTCTCGCTCTCCCCTCTCGCCCTGATTTTATGGGAATTGGTGGTCAACATTTTTATACTAGCCGCTCTCGGAATGCTCGACAACCGGCCGCTTCCCCAAACTGTTGCCAAGCCACTCTTGAGCCACTCACTCACCACACCACCCGGCCGCGATTGCGGGATTGCAGTTGAGTCGCAGGACGAGATATCTGTGTGGAGGTCAGCAAATGGTGAGTCATACCTCTTTTCTTGCGTACTGGACGCGTCGAACGCGTAGTGCGCATCGCCTTTGTGAGTACCACCCAATCCCCGAAATCGCGTGACGCTGCTCCCTCCCTTGATTTTTTCTTGTTTTGCGGCCGGAAGGTAACCCGCGCAAGCCCACCGCATTATCCAGGTGCTCCACTGTGGAGCGGCTGCCCCGGCTCCAGTGTAACGCGTGGGCGGCGTGGTGAGCTTCCGTGGAAAGCTTTTAGCTTTTTTTTTTCTTTCCTTTGTCTCTGTCAGACAGAATGGTTCTTCGTTCTAGGGTGGAGGCCTGTCCCGCACAAACTCACCGCATCGCCCACGCGTTCCACCGTGCAGCGGCTGCCCCGGCTCCAGTGTAACGCGTGGGCGATGCGGTGAGGTTTGCGCGGGGCTTTTAGTTCCCTGTTTTTGTTTTTTTTCTTTCCTACTTGCGCGCATACGCGGCGGCGTGGAGGGGTGCGTCGGCGCCGGCAGAGATGCCCTCTTTGAGGTTGGCGATCGGCCAGCGCCAGACGGCAAGCACATCAGACTGCGCGGCGGGGGTAGCATGCCCGACCCTGGGATCCCTACCCCTGCCTCACAAACTGTAGTGTCTGTTTCGGGCAAGCCGCACTTGCATCAGGGCGCGCGTCTCCACCTCAGCGGCACCGCCGTCTCAGCAAACACCACCGCTGACGCGGGCAATGCGGCATGTTTTGGGATTACCGAGGGCAGTGTGCCAGAGGAGTGGAGGTGTGAGGCGTGTCCAATTGGAAGTCATGGTGTGTTTTTTCCTTCTTCTTTTTTCGACAGCCACCCGATGTTCTTCTTCTTCCTACTTTGCTATCCTGCTTTCAGAATCTTTGTATTTTTATACTCACTACTGGCTTGTCCTCACACCTCCCTCTACTCCTCGACACCCCTGACGACGGAAAACTACCGCGCTCGTGCCCCCTCCTCTGCGGCACCCTTTCTCCCGCCCACTCTCGCGCTGCATGCCGCCTCCTTGCGCCGCCGCGCGCTCCCCGCGTGCTATCCGTGCGCTATTACGACCTGCTCAGCAGATCTCGCCGCGCCAGCGAACGGGTGCGTGCACGCGGGGCTGCGGCAGCCCTTCGTGCAACTCGGGGAGACGTTGCGCTGAATGCAATGTACCCGTCCGTCCCGAAGGAGAGAGCAAGAGGGAGAACGCGCCCATCGGCAATTTACATCCTCTCTACCTTCTTGCTTTCCATCTTTTCTGACAAAACTCAGATATTTTGTCCTGATAGAAAAGAAATCTATAATGTAAACTTCACGCTTAAAGTAGATAGTGCCTCGATACACGAGGACAGGCCATCTTGACGCACCATACTTTGCACGTCGAGAGTATTTCTTCCTTCAATATTGTACTTCCACGCTCCGTTCAACCTACTGATCTTTGCTTCCCTTTCTATTACAGTTCATCTCTGGCTCCTTTGCTTGCTACAGCCGCTATAATAGATGAGTTAGGGTTTGACCTGACGCCACTCATTTTTCTCTGCTTCCTCAGTATGCCTCTCTATCTCTCAGTCTCATGCTCCATTCAACCTCTTCTCTGGCAATTTGGGCTCTGTCTCTCCTGGTGCCTGGTTAACTCGGCCAAAACCCGAATTTGAGTGGTAATTCCTCTATAACAGGATCTTGGGGCTTGTAGAGGGAATCCGGCGCCGATACCTCATCTGCTGGAGTCTGGTGTCTACACTTGGATCTTATAGAGGAAATCTCGCATCATTTCTGTGTCAATCTTGGAGACGGAATGAACTTAGCACCAACTGCATCTATAACACAATTTCAAGCCTTGTCGGCGCCCCAACACGAAACGGCACCCGAACACGAAATGGCGCCCCCTGGAAATGGCCTGTTCTCGCGTGTTGGGGCGCCATTAACGGCGCCCCAACACATGAAACTCATGAGTTTTTGAAGATTTTTGACGTCAACGGCGCCCCAACACGCATCGTGTTGGCGCGCCATCCCGACGGATTAGATAGATAGGTGTAGTATTACAATTTCCTTTTTGTGCGGGCGTGCGGGGTCGGGCAAAATTCGGGAGCAGGGCAAGATGGGCAAAGAGAGGAAGGAGGTGGCTTGTGTGCACTCGGCGTAGCGTTGCTCTGGACAGGAGATAAGCACGCCTCAGCCGCGCAACGGACGTCGTTTGCACGCGTGGTGTTCAATATTTTGCCGCACCTGCTGCAACTGCAGCACCAGCTCCTGGGTTGTGTAGGGCGTTTCCATTCTGTGTGCCCTCCATCTTGAGTCCTGAGAGTTTTTGATTCAACAGGTATTTTCTTCCTCCCTCCTTCTTCTCGTTGGCGGCCAACATCTATTCCACAACATCTATTCCAGGGAGTATTACAGGCTACATGCAGCGTAGCAGTTCCCAGTTATACCCTGCACACTCAGCCGCTGTGTATTTTGTAGGAAAGGACATGGCCGACAACTGGGAAGCCGTCAAACACAGCACTTGAATCTGCCAGGGCATTATGATTTACGACCAAGACCTGCACGCTTGTTGCTGCACACGGCCTCCAATTTGAACCAACTGGGTGAAGCACACAGTTGATAAGGTGAGCCATACATAGCCACAAATATTCGGAGAGATAAAGCTCAATTCCAAGCGCGTTGAAAGAGAAACGCGTCCAGAACACGACAATTCAACCGTGGGAATGCAATTGATGGCCAGCTAAATAAGGCAAAATCTCATTCCACAGGCTGTATTTAGAGGTGCGGTTTGCGACGGGGGGTAAACTATGCCACTGGATAGCATCCTAGCCCCCAAAAACCAAGTCCCCGAAAAAAGCCTCCAGTGGCACGTCGGGACACGCCAACACTGCCACTGCGGCACGCCACGCCACGGCATGCCACGCCAAAAAGCCGGTGCCCGCTACAAAAAGAACAAACTGGTTGCTGTTCCTGTTGAGAGGACCGTGACATCCGAAAAGGTTGGGTTAAGGCATTGGTATCCGCACTGAAGCCACGGATCTGTGCCATTGTAACACCTAGCACCATTAAACCTTGGTGTCCAACTTATTCAAATTTCATCTCTTCATTGCTCATATTCTGGGGCTCACGAGAGTATAGAACGTGAGGAAGCACATATATCAACACGAAAACCCTATATTTGCGGACATGTTCACAAATAAACGCAACATGGACATTCGACAACGCGATCACTCAACCGTGTAAATACAAATGATGCGGATAAAATAATGGTCTCCAGTACAATGTCACTTCTGGGCACCAGAAACTCTCTCGACAGTTCATCTGGGTGCTCCCAAGTCCAATCCGGCATTAATAACGATACTCTATTCACAGGGACTCCTCTTGGGTGCCCCCAGATACGAGACTAAATGCCTAAAAAGTCCATGGAAAAGGCAGTATCAGCAATGTAGTTTATCAGAGGGAGTAGACATTATCAATGGCTTCAATTTCACCTAAGAAGCCTACACTACCCCAAAAAAGCCTACCCTGGCACGTCAGGACACGCCAGCACTGCCACTGCGGCACGCCACGCCACGGCGTGCCACGGCTTTTTCCCGGTGCCCTTCGCCTCGGGCTGGGTGCTTAGTTCGGCCCCTGCCTCTTTTCATGGGGTTGAAGCACGCTGGAGGATGAAACGAAGGAATAAGCCTAAGTTATTCACGGAGAAAAATGCAATGGACGGTACCTACCTCGAGGCAACGACACAAGTCGAACTGTCAGCATGTGGCTCACGAACGAAGTTGTAGTATACAGCACCGGGAGCACACAGTGTGCATCTGCTGCGGTAGAACAGCTTTAGTGTAGAAGACCCCGTTCGACTCGGGCTGGGTGCTTAATCAGAGGAGAAAATCTTTTTTTTTGTTCTTCTGCGTTGGTAAATTGCTTCGGCACGAAGACAGCCACCAGCTCAATCAAAGGCAAAAATCGTCGGCGTATCCTAGAAGTCTCAAACGCAAGTAGCAAGACCGGGGTGGAAATTGAAACCACGCCTGGTGACGTGGTTCCCGGTCAATAATCCGAGATGAACCTGGTTCGAGCGGGGGCGGGTGTATAAGGAATCAAAGTCTTTCGCCCTTTTATGGCAGTCTGCGGCTAGTCTAGTGTTTACCGCGGGGGTCTGATCGCAGTGCTCCGTTATTATGTAATTGCGGAGTTTGAATTGACACGTGCCACGGCGCGCTTCTTTTCCGCAGCACCAACGACGCGTTCCTTCTCCCCCCATCGCTCAAATTTCGCCCTGTCTGTCCTCAGATGCGCTCTCTCTGTCCCAGTCTGCCATCCAACCAAACAAACTGAAAGGCCTGTGCCCATCAAGCTCACACCACTTGCCTGCCCTGCCAGTGCTAGTACTCCGACCAATTCATACGCTGCGGCGGACGCCAATGCCTGAATCTACACAGCGGAATTTCTTACTCTTGAGTTATGTACTTCTGGACTCGGACTTCTGTCGTCCCATGTGGAGATTTGGCTCTCGATGTCATGTGAGCTTCCTTCTACGTTATTCCGGAACCAGCCCTCAAGACAAGCTGATTCTGGATTGCTAGCGTCATACTCAGCGGCGCTGACGCGTCCGCGTGCGTACCGCGCGGGCGACGTCGGGATGTAGTGGTGAGTAGGGAGGGGAAAGGTGCGGGAAAGGACGACAGGACGTGCGCGCGCGTTGCGTGTTGGTGATTCACACCACACCGCCGACGATCCCAACGAGCCGAATGCCCAGGGAAGCTGGAACGGGACGCGCAGGAGCGCGTGGGACCCGCTCACGCTGGCGTCGACGCGTTCACGGTGCATGCTCCAATTTACTTGCATCACCGTTTCTCTACTCGCATTCACTTCCTTGCAGTTTATTCTCTCTCACACACGCCAACACCACCTCAAACCTCCGACTCGACACCGCCGCCGACGCCGACGATGTGAACGCACGCAACAAGCACAGCACAGCACGGGGTGCGGGGACGAGAGGAAAGGAGAGAGACGAGGGGAATGGCGCGAGCGCGAGATCCCGCTCCAAGGTGCGTACTCCGCACCCTCTCCCCTGACTCACTCACTATACCGCCACGTCGTTGCAGTGCTCATCGGCGCGCGCGCGCGATGTGCAAACGGTAATGTCGATGCAACCGTTTCGCCCGGTGCTGTGCGCATTCCATCTGTTTTCTGCTCGGGAATAATGCACCACTTTCCCATCACACCATATTCTATCGCCCTACATACTGTCCCGTATGTATCTGGCTCTGGAATATATCTTAATCCCCAGATCCACCTGCGATTCGAGTCAAAGGGAATCCAAGTAAGCTTAGAAGCAGGCGAAGTTGATACCGAGTGGTTTGGAGCGCGACGCGGCCCCGGACTAACATTGAGAAGGCTTGAAAGAATGACACCATATTTTGCAGGGTTTCCTACGAAACTAGAGCCCTACGGACATTCGGATTCCCCTGCGTTCAAAGGTGAAGCCCGCGTCGGAAGTTGAAGCCTGAAGCAGTCAAAGTTATCGAGCAGATAGATTCAAAATTGCTGAGGACTTTCGGACCCTACTTACTGCACAGCAAAGGCAATGACAAGTCGACAATGATTGAAACATCCAAGAGATTCGTTGGTTGAACCTTGGATCCTAGCCGTAGGCAGGCAGCAAGCAGGCAGTTGTTTCAATCCAGTTTCGTTGACAAAGATTTTGATGGTAATAAGGCCATTAGGGCGATATAAACACATGGCAGTCACTATGGTGTGCCACAGGAGTGCCACAGGCAGGTAGAACGTGTCGAAGAGGGAGTTTTGTGCTCAGTGATGGGACCCCTGAAAATTCAAAGTCCGCAATTACTGTACCATTACGTTCAAATCGACAGGGGGGGTGACGCGTGACTGGTTGAACCATTTCGACATTTCGACAGCTACCCGAAAGGTGCGTGACAAGGGAAAAAATTCGACATCAGCCGCAAATCTTACCCTTCTGTTGAAGGTAATTTCTTGGGATAGTAGTGAAATTTTTGCACAATGTGTTGAAGCCTCGTTGGTATTTTATTTTCAGTTCTTTTTGCAGGCCATTTTTAGGGTGATTTTAGCCTAGAAACCCAACCGCACACTCAAATTTCAAAGTTGCGGGTAGGAATGGTCCAGGAATTGGTTTAAACCACACTCGGTAAGGATAGGGAGTCGGGGCGATTTTTTACGCTGTTTTGCGCGATTTTTCGGCGGCGTCACGAACCGCTGGACCAATTCGACACCGGCCTCCGTGATGCGTGACCGCGACCGAAATTCGATATCGACACAGGGGTGCGTGACGCGTGACTGTCGAATTGAATGTAATGGTACAGTATGTAATAAGGGAGCACTGCGATCGGACCCCCGCGGTAACTAACAGACTTCAACAAGCGAGTTCCGAGCTTGATCGTTGAAGCGTCTGTCTTTGAGAGACTAGTCTGCGGCTGCGTCGAAGTTTGAGGCATGAATCCAAATGTATTCCCACCGCGATGGCCAGAAGAGTACTAGGCCAAGCGGCCGCAGCCTGATCCAGAAGGCAAGAATGAGAGTCTGGCATGCAAGAAAGGGGGCTTGAGAGGTCGTGACAATTGAAGCAAGGAACCCAGAAGCCGATTGTATGCAGTAACGCAGAGGAGGAAGAGTTCCAATTTGAGTTTACTCCGAGGTTTCGAGGCGTGGATAAATTGAAAATTAGTGAGCAGTGGTTTGATTTACACGCTTCTGTGTGTCTGGGAGATTTAATGAAGCCTTAATCTTGCGGGCTGCAAGAGAGTTCCTCGGCTTGGCCGGGCTGGGGCACCGCTGGGGCGCCAGAAGAAATTCCAAGACACCCAAAAAAGAAAACTTTGTGAGCCACCAGAGTTTTCGGGAGCTATGTTGCCTTTATTGTACGAGATGTCCAATAAAATAACGCCCTAAGAGGAGTGAAGAACAGGAAAATCTGGTCAAAAGCAAGCGGCAATCGGCGCTAATCGGCCGGAGCCAAACAAGGTGCAAACGACCTCCTTCCTCTTCCAGCCATCTTCGAAATTCCTGGCTTGCCTGAGTCGCCTCAAGCGCCCACCTTTCGAACGCTCTCACAGCGGCACTCGATATCGACGGCCTCGCGCTCCCGAGTCGTCCAAACTCTCGGTGGGCGAACCTCGAAGATGGATACTTAACTAAACTTGAGTTTGCCGTGGCGGACCGGCCGCGCTCAATTAGCTCGTATTATATTCAGCTCGACTACAGTATGAAATACTCTGCGCGCCTGAATGTCCGGATGCGAGTAAGGCCCCCGCATAAAAAAGCCACACCTAGCAGGTATCCGCCAACCGATTCTTGGGTATAACCTGGTGGAAATCATCCACCCATGTCGTCAGGTTCGGGTTCGTGTATGCCTCCTGGTACCTGTGCACGCGTCAGCGCGCCTCCCCGAGGAAGAAAAAGGGGAGAGAGAACGGACTGATTAATGTAATCTGCCGTCGGGAAGTCCGTAGGACTACAGCCGACGCTAGACTGCGCGTCAGTCGGGTCCTGGTAGACGCGCACCCAGTCGACGCGCATCACCGCCGGGAAGGTGAGGTTGTCAAAGTCGATGTAGCCGAAGCTCTGCGAGAGGCCGAGGTTCATGATTATGTACTGTGTGGGTTAGTCTCATTAGCGCGCGAGCGAAAAAGAATAAGAATAAAAATGCGGGGTGTAATAACGCAGAAGAAGGCCAGGGAGCAGAGAAGGAAACGCACCATCGGCTCCACGGGCACCTGGCGCGCGCCGATCTGCGTCGCTGTATCCGCACCGACCATGTTGCCGTTCAGCGTCCACGCGAGCTTGTTGTCCGTGATCCACGAGATGTACTTTACGCCAATGATCAGTTTACATGCACATTCGAAGGAAAGAGGATTTGAGGAAGACACGCACCCCATCCGCATACCCCGGCTTATACTCGAACCCATACGTCGAGAAGCACCCGCCCTTGAGCTGGTAGCAGTCTTGGTCTAAAGCAAACATGAATCAGCACCTTACTCGTCACAAAGGGTAGGTAGGCGGAGAAGACGGCAAGAAAGACGCACTCGTATTAGTGAGGACACTCGTCGTCTGCTGGAACTTATTCCCCACAAACGCGTTCTCCGAAGAGATGCTCGTGTCGGGGATGACGAGGTTGTCGGTCGAGTTGAAGGAGGCGTAGCCTGCGTCGAAGGGCTGCGTTTCACAATTTCAATCAATCAATTTCTAATTATGCAGACGAGGAGAGGAGACGCACCGCCCACTGCGCACTCTGGCTGACCTGTCCGATGAGCCCCGACGCAGACCCGCCGAGGGTTGCCTCGAAGACGTCGATCTCAGGTGCCGACCGCCCCACTAAGGAGCCGTCGGATTTCTTGGGGCCGGGGTGCGCTTCGCCCTAAATGAAACAAGGGAATATCGATTAGAATTCGCAGAAACAAAAAATCTCGAGCGAGGAGAATTCGTAGAAAGCCAGCCCATTGCGAGCAAGTAGAGGATGCGGAAAAGAAAATGAAATGAAACGCAAGGCACGCACCGCACACGTACACGCGCTCAACCGCTGCCCGGGCAGAAAGCTCAGCTCCGTGTTCTGCGGGCCCGAAGTGAGGGCAGCTTGCGGTCCCGAGTTGCCCGGGAGGGTCTGGTTAGAGAGCGTCCCGACGTCGCAGGTGTCGTAGGAGTAGGGCCACTGCGGTTCAGGGTTAGCGAGGTGAGCGTCGTTGGCGAAGGGAGGAAAAGGAAACGCACCAAGCCATCGACACTCGCGCCGTACCCCGCGCGGCCGAGGTTGCCCATCGCCCACACGGCGGGCCAGAGCCCGAAGATGTTCGTCGTGCCCGGGAGGGTGACGCTGCTGACGAGGATCCCGCCAGTGAAGCAGAGTTTGTTCCAGGAGGAGACCATGGCGCCTGTCAAGGCGCGGTGTTAGTGAATAATCGTCACCCGCGTGAGAGCGAGAGCAGCGGAGGGAAGGGATGGGGGATGGGAGAGAACGGGAAACAGAAGACGCACTGCGGTATGAAAAGCCGTGGTTAGTAGATATATCATCGACCTTGCTCAGCGTGATCTCGAGCGCGCCGTTCTTGGTCGTGACGGCCGAAGGGTCGTAATACTCGAGGTCGCCGGTCTGCCAGTAGTGCAGGTCGACCGCTTCCCAGGATCTGCGCGACGCGCGGCACATCCATATGAATGAGTGAATTCAAAGAAGGAAGGTAAAAGGCACGCACGGGTCGTCCCCAGGATAAAAGGTCCGCCCGTCCGTCTCGAACTCGTCGGAGAAGACGAGCTGCATGCTCTTGCTCGGATCGTGGTACGACGGGATCGTGTACGCGTCCTTGGGCGTGGCGGCATCGACGAGGCTCCAGCTGGAAATGTTCGGCAGGTTGGCATTGAGCGCGGAGTTGGCGGACGCGTTGGTGCTGGTCTTGCGGCTATTCATGAAGTGCCGGGCAAGGGGGTATGCGACGCTGGCATCGCGCAATGTTAGTTTTAAATTCACTTTGGATTAGAGAGAAGCAGGACGCACGCGGCGACGACGATTAGCAAAAGGGCAAGCAGACCGCCGATCTTGATGCCCTTGTGGCGGGCAAAGACTCCTTTCTTTTCCGCGCGCGGGTGGTGCGAGAAGTCTTCAGGCTCCGGCTTGATTGTAAGGTTATACTGTGTACGGACGTCGCATCGCAGGCTGGGTAGAATATAGATTTGCAGACGCACCTGGCTCCCATCTTCGCTCGGCGCAAAGCCGACGGAGTTCTGCGACGCGGCGAATGGGTATTCTGAGGGATTTTCGTGGTATGAATAAGGGGGTTGTTGGGGGTAAGACATCTCGTGAAGAAAAGACTGTGGTGGCCAGTCCCCGAGGGAACAGGAGAAAAGAGTGGACTAGGGAGATGTGGATGAGGGGAAGAAAGAGCACGAGGCGTGACAACGGCATCAACGGGGACAACTCTCCGGGTGGCCGGCTCGGATCACGGAGGTAATGACGGCTTTGAGTTGACGCTCACCACTGGCTCTCAGTTCCGCTTTTCAGTCCAACGCAGTTCTCTTTATATTCATCTCCCAACCTCCCGGCGCCGGCTCCTGTGAATCCATCCGCTATCTGACGTGCAACTGACGTGCAACCGGCATTCAAGAACCGACGCCTCACCGCGGTTTCTGGGACTCATCAAGGGGGTACCGTAATAAGAAATTCCCTTATAAGGAAGAGGGGGGGAGGGTCACTCGGGCTCGAGAAAAAAGTTTCATACCAACTTTTGGAAAATCATTCGGGGGGCTAAATGCCTGGACACGTAAGTGTTCCGGGTTCTTGTCCAATGGAAATTACCTCTTATAGGCTTATATCCGGCGGGTAAACTTTTAGCAGAAAATGATTGAAGTGGTTTGTATTTGATCGTGCAGAACATACAGGGACAAACATGTGGAACATATAGGGACAAATAAGTCAAAGCACATATTTTTTTGTTCATGATGCATCTCTCTTCTCGCCCTTATGTTCCTTCCATTTAACTTGACCTCTGAGCTGCCGCAGTCGCTGTACACTGTTCACTGCTTATTTGGAGAGGCAACTAAGTTGTGTTAACGTGTTGACCAAGTCCTTGTCGGATACCGAGGATGCTGTGTTGTCCATCCTCTCAAGTCCCGTACATAGTGCAACAATAATCATCTCTGTATTTTTCTACGTGCATTCGTTAGCGGCTGGGATTCTGCCAGCGTCAATAAGCGGGATATAGCAGTCCATCGAGCATCGGAGAAGCAGCTTGCATTGATAGACATAACTGCGAGCTTGTCCTCAGGTGGGTGATCTGCGAGATGTCTTTTCGTACTAATGGGGACCGGCACCGCCCTTAATCCCGGTGGCAGCTTTGTCCTTGTTTGTTCCCTTGTAAATTGTGATTTTCATGTTCCTGGATGTTCTGGTGGCCACACACCTCCCATGCACTAACATTGGCTGAGGAGACTCCTATTCTGGGGCATGGGCAGCTGGTTCCGACAAAAAATGCAACGAAATTGATAAATCCATCCACTGGCTCAGGTATAGCTGCTGAAAATAATCCCCACGGCATTCCTTGGGTAAGTAAAATCAAGGAAGCCGCCTAGGATTGTTCTGGCATGTTTCTAGCATAATATTAGCGCCTAAGCCCAGAGGAAAAATAGTGATCGCGCCACAAACTTGCCCCAAACCCACTTTATTTGCACACATATTCTTATGTTCGCGTAGGACTTATTTCAGTCGCGAAAACCCAGTCTTAGTGTCTCAAAGCTCTCCATAAATTCATAAGTTTTAAAGACACACTGAAAAATCTACTCAACGGTGCGCCCATTTTGATTGTGGTTGAACCTGCGATGTGTCACATGTGTGACAACATCACTTCTCAAGCCGCCTGCCTCTCTGAAGGAACCATCATCGTCCTGTGGTGCAAAAAGGCTCCCAAAGTTTCAACAAAGGTAATCCCCTGTGTTCCGACAACGAAACTGATATTTCTGACTGGGGTTTGACACCTTAACAATTTGTTGATGGCGTGAGTGTAAAAAGGCTTCAGACACCTCAAAGTGCGTCAAATCGCCTTGAGGTTGCGGAACATATATTTCAGGGCCCAGATCTCTATAGAAGTATCGGAGCCCATTTTGAAGGCGGCCCCTCATTGCTTCAGAACCACCTATATTACTGCTCAAATCTTTGCTACTGGGGAAGGTAAGGGAAAATACAACAATCTGCTCCGATACTTCTGTTTGGATGCTAGTTTCATTATTATTGTTCCGCCGTCGCAAAGACATAACATGCTCACAGAAAGTGCTGAAGCATTTTTAAACTCCGAGGTGCAGTCACACACGTCACATCTCCTCTTTCCTAGGGTATTTAATGCCAGTTCGAGATCCTTAAGGGTCCAGAGCCCCCTCCTGGCTCATTCATATTTTCTGCGCTCAAGAGCAATGTTTATTGAGGTTTATCTTCGCGGTAAATCAAAATTTTCTGTCTGTTTCAGCGGTTCGAAGCAGAAATGTTATAACTTTCGGACGATGGCCTGGATCTCTTTGACCTGTAGTAAAAATGTCTTCGGAAATGGAGCCTTAAAAAGGCTAAGAAGCGCAATCTTGAAAATGTGCCATAACGCCTGCAATATTCACACATCACTCACAGATTTGGGCACCAGTTTGTCAATTTGGCAAATAAAATGAATTTCTCTTCCAAGACCTATTACAGAGCCAATTCAATTGTAGACTGCCGATTCAATTTTTTTTTCGAGGTCCTCTGCAAAGAGTTATAAACGATGTAAAGCTGGAACCGCCCGCCCCTGTGAACCAAACACGGACAAAGCTGCCACCGGGATTAAGGGCGGTGCCGGTCCCCAGTACTAAGTAGTGTGGGATTTGTATCTTGAATTTGATCGTGTACAGGGACAACCAGTTTGATGTTAGATCTTTCTTCTTGCCCTCATGTTCCCATCGTCGCCCGCCGCTGCCCGCGACTTTTCGTGATACATTTCCTCTCGCTCACGATGATAGATCACAAGGACGCAGATTTAGTCTCAAAAACAGACACTTCAACACTGTTTAATCTTGTTCCTCGCTTGTTGAACCACAGATTGACTCTCCAGTTGAAGTTGATAGCAA
This sequence comes from Mycena metata, assembly GCA_029378385.1. Classification (NCBI taxonomy): domain Eukaryota; kingdom Fungi; phylum Basidiomycota; class Agaricomycetes; order Agaricales; family Mycenaceae; genus Mycena; species Mycena metata. Next base: position 68,930 of record JARKIB010000055.1, read on the forward strand.
CAGCTGTTGTCTCAGTTCCTTGTCGCTTCGAGCACGTAAACGAGGTTCGACGACCTGATAATGGGAGAAGGCAGCTCTGCCCCGCAGAGGTGTAGGACCAGTTTTCTACCCAATACATAATACAGCAACTCATACAAGGATCGGACTCCCCACCATCATCTCTCTCTCTCTGATATCTGCTTGGGGGAGACGACCGTGCAGTAGCCACTGCCCAGTATCTCATGCAATTCGAATCTGATGACACTGCTTCCTCATGTGAGTGCACACACCCAAACAAAGTTGGCGACAAGTTTGATCACCGCTGTACGGCGCCCACTTCTGGTTTTTGAATAGTATTATGAAGAGATGCGGTGTTGACGGGGTCTGCGGTATGGACGAGGTGGAGGCCTAAAATGGAACAATAACATTCTGATTTACCGGACCACCGGCCTGCCTCGTCTGCCCCGCTCTCGGGACAGCGCTTCACGGAAGTTGTCGGTTTCTCTGAACTTCTCTGAATTTTTCCGTGGTACGGTATAATTTTTGGTGATGTCGGCGGGGCGCCAGAATGAACTTGCAATGAAAAGGGTCTATGCCATATATCCAATGGTTGCTGAACAGAGCTCAGACCGATTCAGGTGAGGGTGTCCAGGCTCCGCCCGGAGGGCAATTATCGCGGAATTTGTAAGTTGAGAGCTCTGAAACATAGTATTTCCAACCTATATGAGTACGGTCGGCGGCATGGTCGCGGTTGACTTTTGACTTTGAGTTTTGATTGACAGACTTTCGGAGATCAATACATGCCCACGTGGTATAACGCGTCGCTGATTCAAGCAGATAGGGACGTTGATATGCGTATACTGTACCATTAAGTTCAAATCGACAGGGGGGGTGACGCGTGACTGGTTCAACCAATTCGACATTTCGACAGCCCCCCGAAAGGTGCGTGACAAGATAAAAAATTCGACATAGGTCGCAATTTTTACCCTTCTGTTAGAGGTAATTTCTTGGGTTGGCACAGAAATATTTGCACAGTGTGTTGAATCCTCGTTGATATTTTATTTTGGGTTCTTTTTGCAGGCCATTTTAAGTTGATTTTAGGCCAGAAACCCAACCACACGCTCGTTGCGGGTATAAATGGTCTAGGAACCGGTTTAAAACACACCCACCAAGGGCAGGGAGTTGTAGGGATTTTTCGTGTGGTTCCACGCGATCTTTTAGCAGCGTGACGAACCGCTAGGCCTATTCGACACCGGCGTCCGTGACGCGTGACCACGACCAAAATTCGATATCGACAGGGGGGTGCGTGATGCGTGACTGTCGATTTGAATGTAATGGTACAGTAGTCCTTAACATGACCTTGATGTAGATTACAATTGGGCTAGATCTACTACTTCACGAAGTACAGGTGCCATATCATTGAAGATAGTCCACCCAGAGAGTGCCTCAAGCTTCGGTGAACCGATCCCAATATAAACTTCCGTCGCCACCGCTTCAAACTCATCAGAAACCCAACGGAAGGCTTCTTTGCGCGGTGTGTCGATGAGGCCGCGAAGCTCATCCAATGCAGCCTGAGTTACCGGGATCGCAAGATTCTCGAGACCATAGTTGGCTGGCATGTCAAAAACAACATTCGGTGCAACACCTGATGGTAGAATCCGATTGCGCTGTCTTCGAGTTTTCTTGTTGTTGAAGTAGTCCACAAACTCATCTAGTCCAATTTGAACTATCTTGGGCCAGAGCCAGCGAAAGAGGCTTCTGCATAATTTTTTTCATGGGATTTTGACATTCAGATAGACCGAAACATGCCTGTGGAGCAAATCTCCTGGAATGAGATGAATACGGCCTTCTTCAATGATTGCTCGAAGTGTTCGCCCATTGAACTGCCGGTCATACGACCAAGCTGACTCAATTGTGATATTGCTTGTGCTTTTCACTGCAACTACCGGCCGCCATTCATCAGTGGAGAGGTCGGGCGCAAAGACCTCTCTGTAGTTAAATTTATCAGAGAGGCTAAGCCCAGGGACCGGCAACAATTCGTACCTCAATGTAGTCTGAAAGGCCGCCAACCAGCCCAATTCGCTGCCCCCATTGAAAGTTACTTGAACAGAGATAGCTGCAAAGTATTCACTTATGAACCAGGGTTACAGCAAGGAAAGTACAACTGCATACCTTGAAATTTAGAGACCATATCTAGAAACAAATGCCCAACGGCGTCGCTCAGCCGCGAGTTTGGGACCACATTGAACTGAAGAATTTTCCCAACATGGTCGCGCATTCCATAGATATCTATTCCTATCCCGGATCCCATTCGAAGTGCCTTCTCACCGAGTTTTTCATGCCCATCCACGTGAATTTCCTGGAAAATCCCGATTGCATTGAGTGCAGTGCGAATCTTCGGACCTTTGCCACGGCCAGGGCGGCGCATGTCAGAGGGCTTTTGACCGACGAGTCCCTTCATTGTAGCACGGACAAAATCCCTCAAATCAAAGTCAGCAATGGATTTACATGGCACTGTAGAAAGACGTACCGAGGAATGGTGAGATTCAGTCTCAAGGAAGCAATCTTCTTGACGGTGTCTGGCCCTTGTCCCTGGTATACGTCTCGAGAGATAATATCCGCGATTGCTCCTGTTGCCTGTTCAACTGCCCGAAATTTGCGTGCGCTGGGTACATTGAATTGACGATTCAAAGCCTTCAGCTTCGTCAATCTGGATTTGTTCTGAGCTCATGATTACACTGAATAGGTAATTTGAAGACATACCCAATTTTAATGTGATGTTTCTTTTGAAGATACTGAAGGCGCAGTTCAAGAGAGAGGGATTTGCGTTCAAAGTCCCAGAGGATATCCTTGAGCTCGTCATCCGGAGGAACTGCACAATATTAGAATGATTGTAAGGCAGCAGAATCAATCGTACAGATGCCGTTGTCAGTGCCATTGGCACCAGTGGGGTTGACCATGGAGAGATGAGATTTCGAGCTTCGCTTTTATACCACAAAACAATGAATACCACTGGGAATAATGATATATTACTGTGAATTTTTACTGACTCGAGCAATTGTACTTACTGACTCAAACAATTGTGCGACCTCTGGAGTCATCATGAGTAATGTGAATAAAGTGGATCGTTGGACGTGCAGAAAATCAATCAGTAGCCTCTAACAATAAAAGTCTTACCGGTCTCCTTTGGGAGCAATGACTCGAACCGTATCAATTCAACCGTGGGAGAAATTCGGCGTTGATGTATACGCAGACAATAGACTACATTCTGGCTTTCTTTTCTGGCCCCACTTTGGTCCGGTAGTGTGGGAGACATTCCTGTGTTGGGAAGGATCGGGTCTCTGCAACAATAGAAGCCTATTTTCAGGTGCGAAGAAAGCAAGTGATTTACAACTTGAAGTGATCGGCCCAGCACTGCACTCATGAGCGTTGGGTCACCTCGGTTGGGTGCAGCAGGGGTATTTAGGCAGTTGCTCATTGACAGTGAAGTGCCGCAACTCCTTCTCATCCTTCTCTCATTGTTCCACACAGCAAATGGCTGGAGATGGCTTGGATATCGATCCGGCTCTTTGCACTGGGGAAGATACTTGCTTGCGTCACTTCCCATACAAAATGAATGTCGGAGCCTGCCATAAATGTGTGCTCTTCGCAAATGCCCCAGAGGCTGAGCATCCCAGAATAAATGTAAGCTTAACCTGCAGTTAAACTGTGCTGCCTTCTCAAACCTTTATCCAGGCTTTGGGACAATGCTTAGGCTGTGGTACCACGTCGGCACGACTCCTCACTGAATATTGCGGCCTCTGTGAGAGGAAGAATGGTACACCATTCCATCTTTTCGAGTTCCAGGACCTAACTGTCTGCCCCTGATGTGTAGAGAGACGTGGTCCGAACACAAATTCATCTGGAGCAGAGCAGCAAGTCAGTGTACAGCAAGGTATTCACACAACTATTGCTCTATGCCTTGCATTAATTATCACCTGCAGTTCAACATCCCGCAACATCCGGTGTTCGAAATATTGGGCAGTTTCATCGTGCCCAGTGGAAGGATGCTGCCAGCTTCAACAGCTCCAGTGTCAAAGCTCAACAGTCCACAGTTGCAATCACTGGGGCCAATATGGCAACTCTTAAAGGCAACAATCTGGCAACAAATGAGTACTATGTATTTGTTCTCGAACCCTTTGTGAACTCGAAAGCCTGCGATTTTCTACCCACCTTTGAGGTTATCCGAGAAGCTACTATTAAATTTTCCGGTGGGAGTCCTTTCATTGTGTGCGAAGCTCTACTGATCCCGAGTTTCCCCAGACATTGTTGCCAATGGAATTGCAAGCTTCAACTCTAGCTGGGAGGATGCCTCAGAGTCGAGTCTTGCTCGGTGAGCTACCTTATTTTTTCGTCATTGAACCTGGATCTAATACAGACTAAACAGCTCCGATATGAGGCTTTCTCGTATGAACAATGTCCACCTTGAAATCGAGCCTCAATCGACGTTCCGGGATATTTTCCTTGCGACATTGAAGGACTGTGGCCAAAACCTGGATAAAACTGTGCCCACGAAATTTCGCAATCGCAAGTTCGCTACCTTGTATATGGAAGCGCACACTAGGGGCAAGAACCCAGGCACTTGGAATCCATGTGCGATAAACGAAGGTCCGACGCAGATGGACCGGAAATATCGAAAGGTAATATAAAGACTTAACAATGGTTCTTTAATACACAAAGGATGGACAAAGGCCAGACAAAGGGCAGGGGAGATTTCCCCAGTGCAGGGAATCATGCCCTGGGCTGGTCCTGCCCTTTGTCTACCTTTGTCTTGCCTTTGTGTAGTAAAGAACCATTGGCAAGCTGTCGTGATATCTCCGGTCCATCTGCGATGGACCTGCGTTTATCGCACATGGATTTCATGTGCGTGGGTCCTTGCCCCTAGTGGCACATTGATATAGAAAAGGTGTGATCTCACTGTTACCTCTTGTCCCGGACACAGAGCTGATGCTTAGAACACAGTTCCACGCTCGCACGGGAGTTCCGCCTCCCCCGGGCCTGTTCAAATCAAAAAAGCGAGCCTGGACCGAGAACAACACCCTTTCTCTTGGTAGTTCAATTCTCAAGCGCACTCGGCTTGGTGCGTCAAGGATATTCCCATCTGATTTCTCTAACATGCGGAATTTATAGCTTCGGGTGGGCCACAGTATTTGAAATCATCCTTTGCTTTGGCGGCTCCTGCAAATAGGGCTGCAGCAACATCTGTAACACTATTCTTCGCTGAGCATACATCCGACCCGGAGACCGGGGTGCAATCGTTCAATTGGTCTACTACCGATGTGGCCGCGCATTCAGCAAGAATCGAGAATGAATCCTTCAGTAAAGGAAGATCCAAGCTTGTCTTCAGAGTCAGTGTTTCTGTGTAGAATTTTGTCTCAACTCTTGGCTTACTCGGTGCTCAGATTCAATACAACGATACAACATATGTGGCAAAGCGGTACTATACCGTTGGCCATGGTCGGTCTCTATCATTGGGTTCCAATCGCGACGAGCTTCTCAAAGAGGCAACAACACTTGGGCGTGCAAAATTCTTTCTAAAGAACTTCAAGGACGGATGTGATGCAGAGGAAATGGATATCTCGCGCAAGTCAATTTTGTCTACCTTGTGTCCCACATACTGAAATACCTTAGACTTTGAGGTCACAGATTTTATTCTTGCTCGTGAGGGTATTGTCGGGTCAACCGACCCATTCAATCCATCTCCAGCATCGGGCCTCACAGAATTGGGCTATGGAGAACTGTCGGATGATGAAAAGGGCGAACTCAGTATCAGTAATGGCATCATAACTTCTGTCACTTGGCTTCTTGAACGGGAAAGAGGCAACGTTCAGTTTAGGAAGTATTCGGGAACACTTGAACACCCACGATATTCTGACAAGCAGGGAGCCACTATCAATGCCTTTCAACATTTCACGTACGTCAATTCGAACAAGGCCCTGGTCCTGGCTGATATCCAGTGTAAGTATTCCGACCAATGTTCAACTGCTGAGCTAACAATATGTATAATAGCGTCCGAAAGCTATGATGTATCAAATAAAGCGGCTATCCTCTTTGATCTCATGTCCCACACACTCACTGGGTATGCTCCATGCCAAGGTTATACAGGTTTGACTTAAGCTCACTTCATGCTAGGGACAGCGGTGCAGGAGATCACGGAGATAAAGGGATACAGACACTGGTGGACCAGCATCAGTGTGGGCAAAGATGCATACAGCTGGGACTCCAGCTGCTCAAGGATGCTGAGGACAATTAGTTACTCATATATACACTGTCCCGAGCCAGTATAAGTTGCAAACACGTCCCTATCTGCTTGAATCAATGACACGTTATAGCACGTGGGCGTGTATTGATCTCCGAAAGTCTGTCAATCAAAAATCAAAGTCAAAAGTCAACCGCGACCATGCCGCCGACCGTAATATGAGTCATATATAGACTACGAAGCGCGAGAAGGTCGCACTTCGATTTCAGTCGAAGTCCGCAGATCATGAGTTCGACTCTCGCGGAACCACATTTTTTTAAAAGTTTGCAATCCCTAGTAGGTGGGACACCTAAGCCTGAGAGCAGAGATGCTCTTCGCCGTCTGAACCGGGGTACTCCATCCGAAGTCGGGTGCTCCGCCTCCCCGGTGAGTCGTGTTCATTCTTGGTTGAGCTCGCTTTGTTTCCCACTCCTACAAGCTTTGCGGACTTTCTACCAGTTTTTGGAGGGGCTATTCCCGCCAAAATCCTTTGACATTCCAGGGTAGCTCCGCAGGCACAGGAAGAGATAAACTTGAAACTGGCCTGAACACGAGTAGAAGACTTGGTCAATGTTAGAATTTGAAGCCGAGTGTGGTGTGCCAGACCACTTGTTGAGTTTATGACAAGTTAGTTGAATGTTGCGAGTGGAAGATGATGAACTCAAACCACCATGAGGTATCTGAGTAGTTCCAACCCATCCCCGAGATGCCCGAGGGAGATATCATGTACCCATTTACCCTCAAATGCACCTCTAAGCTGTGTGCCAGTAGGATTGGATGTGTAGACAAGAACCTCGAAAGGTCAATTGGATGTGTTCTAATATGGATGGTCACGGCAGACATACTTGAATCAACGAGAATGGGTTGGACATTTAGGTCAAGTGAAAGTGAAGTCGAGGGTAAGAGACTATAGGAATGGAACACGCCAATGGTTCGTCATACGATGGCTAGTCTTCGAATGGGTGCAGGGAGGTTATGCAACCTGCAGGAATACGGTCGGCGGCATGGTCGCGGTTGACTTTTGACTTTGATTTTTGATTGACAGACTTTCGGAGATCAATACACGCCCACGTGCTATAACGTGTCATTGATTCAAGCAGATAGGGACGTGTTTGCAACTTATACTGGCTCGGGACAGTGTATATATGAGTAACTAATTGTCCTCAGCATCCTTGAGCAGCTGGAGTCCCAGCTGTATGCATCTTTGCCCACACTGATGCTGGTCCACCAGTGTCTGTATCCCTTTATCTCCGTGATCTCCTGCACCGCTGTCCCTAGCATGAAGTGAGCTTAAGTCAAACCTGTATAACCTTGGCATGGAGCATACCCAGTGAGTGTGTGGGACATGAGATCAAAGAGGATAGCCGCTTTATTTGATACATCATAGCTTTCGGACGCTATTATACATATTGTTAGCTCAGCAGTTGAACATTGGTCGGAATACTTACACTGGATATCAGCCAGGACCAGGGCCTTGTTCGAATTGACGTACGTGAAATGTTGAAAGGCATTGATAGTGGCTCCCTGCTTGTCAGAATATCGTGGGTGTTCAAGTGTTCCCGAATACTTCCTAAACTGAACGTTGCCTCTTTCCCGTTCAAGAAGCCAAGTGACAGAAGTTATGATGCCATTACTGATACTGAGTTCGCCCTTTTCATCATCCGACAGTTCTCCATAGCCCAATTCTGTGAGGCCCGATGCTGGAGATGGATTGAATGGGTCGGTTGACCCGACAATACCCTCACGAGCAAGAATAAAATCTGTGACCTCAAAGTCTAAGGTATTTCAGTATGTGGGACACAAGGTAGACAAAATTGACTTGCGCGAGATATCCATTTCCTCTGCATCACATCCGTCCTTGAAGTTCTTTAGAAAGAATTTTGCACGCCCAAGTGTTGTTGCCTCTTTGAGAAGCTCGTCGCGATTGGAACCCAATGATAGAGACCGACCATGGCCAACGGTATAGTACCGCTTTGCCACATATGTTGTATCGTTGTATTGAATCTGAGCACCGAGTAAGCCAAGAGTTGAGACAAAATTCTACACAGAAACACTGACTCTGAAGACAAGCTTGGATCTTCCTTTACTGAAGGATTCATTCTCGATTCTTGCTGAATGCGCGGCCACATCGGTAGTAGACCAATTGAACGATTGCACCCCGGTCTCCGGGTCGGATGTATGCTCAGCGAAGAATAGTGTTACAGATGTTGCTGCAGCCCTATTTGCAGGAGCCGCCAAAGCAAAGGATGATTTCAAATACTGTGGCCCACCCGAAGCTATAAATTCCGCATGTTAGAGAAATCAGATGGGAATATCCTTGACGCACCAAGCCGAGTGCGCTTGAGAATTGAACTACCAAGAGAAAGGGTGTTGTTCTCGGTCCAGGCTCGCTTTTTTGATTTGAACAGGCCCGGGGGAGGCGGAACTCCCGTGCGAGCGTGGAACTGTGTTCTAAGCATCAGCTCTGTGTCCGGGACAAGAGGTAACAGTGAGATCACACCTTTTCTATATCAATGTGCGCTTCCATATACAAGGTAGCGAACTTGCGATTGCGAAATTTCGTGGGCACAGTTTTATCCAGGTTTTGGCCACAGTCCTTCAATGTCGCAAGGAAAATATCCCGGAACGTCGATTGAGGCTCGATTTCAAGGTGGACATTGTTCATACGAGAAAGCCTCATATCGGAGCTGTTTAGTCTGTATTAGATCCAGGTTCAATGACGAAAAAATAAGGTAGCTCACCGAGCAAGACTCGACTCTGAGGCATCCTCCCAGCTAGAGTTGAAGCTTGCAATTCCATTGGCAACAATGTCTGGGGAAACTCGGGATCAGTAGAGCTTCGCACACAATGAAAGGACTCCCACCGGAAAATTTAATAGTAGCTTCTCGGATAACCTCAAAGGTGGGTAGAAAATCGCAGGCTTTCGAGTTCACAAAGGGTTCGAGAACAAATACATAGCACTCATTTGTTGCCAGATTGTTGCCTTTAAGAGTTGCCATATTGGCCCCAGTGATTGCAACTGTGGACTGTTGAGCTTTGACACTGGAGCTGTTGAAGCTGGCAGCATCCTTCCACTGGGCACGATGAAACTGCCCAATATTTCGAACACCGGATGTTGCGGGATGTTGAACTGCAGGTGATAATTAATGCAAGGCATAGAGCAATAGTTGTGTGAATACCTTGCTGTACACTGACTTGCTGCTCTGCTCCAGATGAATTTGTGTTCGGACCACGTCTCTCTACACATCAGGGGCAGACAGTTAGGTCCTGGAACTCGAAAAGATGGAATGGTGTACCATTCTTCCTCTCACAGAGGCCGCAATATTCAGTGAGGAGTCGTGCCGACGTGGTACCACAGCCTAAGCATTGTCCCAAAGCCTGGATAAAGGTTTGAGAAGGCAGCACAGTTTAACTGCAGGTTAAGCTTACATTTATTCTGGGATGCTCAGCCTCTGGGGCATTTGCGAAGAGCACACATTTATGGCAGGCTCCGACATTCATTTTGTATGGGAAGTGACGCAAGCAAGTATCTTCCCCAGTGCAAAGAGCCGGATCGATATCCAAGCCATCTCCAGCCATTTGCTGTGTGGAACAATGAGAGAAGGATGAGAAGGAGTTGCGGCACTTCACTGTCAATGAGCAACTGCCTAAATACCCCTGCTGCACCCAACCGAGGTGACCCAACGCTCATGAGTGCAGTGCTGGGCCGATCACTTCAAGTTGTAAATCACTTGCTTTCTTCGCACCTGAAAATAGGCTTCTATTGTTGCAGAGACCCGATCCTTCCCAACACAGGAATGTCTCCCACACTACCGGACCAAAGTGGGGCCAGAAAAGAAAGCCAGAATGTAGTCTATTGTCTGCGTATACATCAACGCCGAATTTCTCCCACGGTTGAATTGATACGGTTCGAGTCATTGCTCCCAAAGGAGACCGGTAAGACTTTTATTGTTAGAGGCTACTGATTGATTTTCTGCACGTCCAACGATCCACTTTATTCACATTACTCATGATGACTCCAGAGGTCGCACAATTGTTTGAGTCAGTAAGTACAATTGCTCGAGTCAGTAAAAATTCACAGTAATATATCATTATTCCCAGTGGTATTCATTGTTTTGTGGTATAAAAGCGAAGCTCGAAATCTCATCTCTCCATGGTCAACCCCACTGGTGCCAATGGCACTGACAACGGCATCTGTACGATTGATTCTGCTGCCTTACAATCATTCTAATATTGTGCAGTTCCTCCGGATGACGAGCTCAAGGATATCCTCTGGGACTTTGAACGCAAATCCCTCTCTCTTGAACTGCGCCTTCAGTATCTTCAAAAGAAACATCACATTAAAATTGGGTATGTCTTCAAATTACCTATTCAGTGTAATCATGAGCTCAGAACAAATCCAGATTGACGAAGCTGAAGGCTTTGAATCGTCAATTCAATGTACCCAGCGCACGCAAATTTCGGGCAGTTGAACAGGCAACAGGAGCAATCGCGGATATTATCTCTCGAGACGTATACCAGGGACAAGGGCCAGACACCGTCAAGAAGATTGCTTCCTTGAGACTGAATCTCACCATTCCTCGGTACGTCTTTCTACAGTGCCATGTAAATCCATTGCTGACTTTGATTTGAGGGATTTTGTCCGTGCTACAATGAAGGGACTCGTCGGTCAAAAGCCCTCTGACATGCGCCGCCCTGGCCGTGGCAAAGGTCCGAAGATTCGCACTGCACTCAATGCAATCGGGATTTTCCAGGAAATTCACGTGGATGGGCATGAAAAACTCGGTGAGAAGGCACTTCGAATGGGATCCGGGATAGGAATAGATATCTATGGAATGCGCGACCATGTTGGGAAAATTCTTCAGTTCAATGTGGTCCCAAACTCGCGGCTGAGCGACGCCGTTGGGCATTTGTTTCTAGATATGGTCTCTAAATTTCAAGGTATGCAGTTGTACTTTCCTTGCTGTAACCCTGGTTCATAAGTGAATACTTTGCAGCTATCTCTGTTCAAGTAACTTTCAATGGGGGCAGCGAATTGGGCTGGTTGGCGGCCTTTCAGACTACATTGAGGTACGAATTGTTGCCGGTCCCTGGGCTTAGCCTCTCTGATAAATTTAACTACAGAGAGGTCTTTGCGCCCGACCTCTCCACTGATGAATGGCGGCCGGTAGTTGCAGTGAAAAGCACAAGCAATATCACAATTGAGTCAGCTTGGTCGTATGACCGGCAGTTCAATGGGCGAACACTTCGAGCAATCATTGAAGAAGGCCGTATTCATCTCATTCCAGGAGATTTGCTCCACAGGCATGTTTCGGTCTATCTGAATGTCAAAATCCCATGAAAAAAATTATGCAGAAGCCTCTTTCGCTGGCTCTGGCCCAAGATAGTTCAAATTGGACTAGATGAGTTTGTGGACTACTTCAACAACAAGAAAACTCGAAGACAGCGCAATCGGATTCTACCATCAGGTGTTGCACCGAATGTTGTTTTTGACATGCCAGCCAACTATGGTCTCGAGAATCTTGCGATCCCGGTAACTCAGGCTGCATTGGATGAGCTTCGCGGCCTCATCGACACACCGCGCAAAGAAGCCTTCCGTTGGGTTTCTGATGAGTTTGAAGCGGTGGCGACGGAAGTTTATATTGGGATCGGTTCACCGAAGCTTGAGGCACTCTCTGGGTGGACTATCTTCAATGATATGGCACCTGTACTTCGTGAAGTAGTAGATCTAGCCCAATTGTAATCTACATCAAGGTCATGTTAAGGACTACTGTACCATTACATTCAAATCGACAGTCACGCATCACGCACCCCCCTGTCGATATCGAATTTTGGTCGTGGTCACGCGTCACGGACGCCGGTGTCGAATAGGCCTAGCGGTTCGTCACGCTGCTAAAAGATCGCGTGGAACCACACGAAAAATCCCTACAACTCCCTGCCTTTGGTGGGTGTGTTTTAAACCGGTTCCTAGACCATTTATACCCGCAACGAGCGTGTGGTTGGGTTTCTGGCCTAAAATCAACTTAAAATGGCCTGCAAAAAGAACCCAAAATAAAATATCAACGAGGATTCAACACACTGTGCAAATATTTCTGTGCCAACCCAAGAAATTACCTCTAACAGAAGGGTAAAAATTGCGACCTATGTCGAATTTTTTACCTTGTCACGCACCTTTCGGGGGGCTGTCGAAATGTCGAATTGGTTGAACCAGTCACGCGTCACCCCCCCTGTCGATTTGAACTTAATGGTACAGTATACGCATATCAACGTCCCTATCTGCTTGAATCAGCGACGCGTTATACCACGTGGGCATGTATTGATCTCCGAAAGTCTGTCAATCAAAACTCAAAGTCAAAAGTCAACCGCGACCATGCCGCCGACCGTAGCAGGAAGCCCCTTCAATATCTCATGAAGTGTCGGTGGTTGTCAAGTATATTCAGCTGTATGTGGGCCTGTAATGGCTACGATGGAGGTAACCTAAAGGTGCCAAGTATCTACATGGTGGGTTTGGTATTGTAATTTAATAGGTAGGTAAATAGGTAGAGGAAGAGAGAAAATAGTCGCATCACGGTAAAGTTGTGGCTCGCATGTATCGATGGGTGGGTTGTCGGTCTCATTGTGTTAATCTAACCATACTGACCTGAATAAACACCAGCTTTGCTTCAGGTGAATATAATCCACCGTTCGAAATTCTGGCCGTCGTTGAATCGAATCCCAAATGCAAGGGACAGCAAGCCACACCATAGAATGGCTTGAAAGAAAATCATACCTCCGGTTAAAATCCGCCAACTCATCGACAAGAACCTCCAGAACCTTGAGATTGAACCCATCACCGAGAAACCTGAGGTTCAAACTTGGAGCGGATTGACTGTCCAAAGAAGCTTCCAAGCTTCCGCGGAAGTCTGGTAAGTCTTGCTTACTGTAAGTGGAAATACCAGGGATAAAATTCGAATGGATCATAAAAACAAGGTGAAGCTTATCTAGGGCACTCAAACTCAAAACTTTGGCCGACTGGTGTCAAAATTGGAATTTCTGAGGTGGGGGAGGAAGTACATATATATAATACGTAGAATGAGGAAGGTGGATTCACGTGATAGCCCTAAATTCCCCAGGTAAATCTGAGAGAGAGCTAAGTAGTTGACTCTCGGTCGAAGGTGGAAAGCAGAACTGATTGAAAATAACCAAAGACAGTAAGTTGAACCGTGGGAAATCTGTGATGGTGATCGAAATCATTGCGCGTGAACCTGCAGTCTGATGATTAGTCTCGAGCGTCCTGATAGCTAGAACATATATCCCTGATACTACCTAAACGTTGAGAACCACAATAAAATGTGGAGGGGTTTATTCTGAGTTACAGTCCGTAGGGTTAATCTCAAGTTGTTCAACACCCGGGAGGCCGGACACGTGGACAAACAAACTCTGACTGAGCACTCTCAAGTTGAACGAGGATAAGGTTTGAATGATCAGCAATTAGTTGAGGAAATTGGACAGAATGCAGGTCAACCATCGAAGCCAAAGTTCATGGTACTCCAGTGACCATAAACAACAGAGTATGAAGCAAGTATATCTATGATCTCTCAAAGGGATGTGAAATTCAAGGATGTGAGGCCGAGCAGATGGATCCCTGGGTACAAGTGGTAGGTTGACTGAATCATCGAGGTGCGATAGTATTCCACAATGTTTTGATTCATATTGCAGGGCCTCGGTTGAGAACACAAAAGATTGACATGATTCAGTGCCAAGGATTCACTGGCGTGTTAGTGCTTTTATGATTAATGTGCACTGTCAACCACCAAGCAAGATCTGGTCTGATAAATCTCAAAGGTAAAGAGGAGAAACATTCTCAACAAAATGGTTTCAAAATTCTTCAAGTTGAACCGGGAATATATACCGTCGGGCCAATCCTTACTGCATAGTTAAAACTTGGAAGGAAGGCATCGGAGTCTTCGTCATTGCAGCAACACACGATACCCTGGTTTGGGTCAGTCACGAAGATTTTTAGGGGGCCTGTACGGCTTCCACGCTGCACGAGTCCTCTCGGATGGGGATCATGAGATCCTCATTTAACTTGATTCAAGTCAGAACATCTGGATTGTTAGCGGTCCAACCAAGACTCACAGAGTCTGCACTACTGATAAAGACACCCCACTGAGGGAAGGACAAGCTTAGAATATCTGAATGCTAAAAGCCGAAATAAAACATCTCCGAGATGCAGAAGCTTTGGAAACTTCATCCAAATCGGGGATGTGCCTGAAGCCTCATCAGTTGCGTTGGTAATGGCAAGGATGCAAGCCTAAATTCACCCAGTTGAGTCGACTGTTGAACACACTGGTTATGTTGCTAGGTGCAAAACTTTGGAAAATGCGGTTCCGCGAGATTCGAACCCATGATCTGCGCACTTCGACTGAAATCGAAGTGCGACCTTCTCGCGCTTCGTACATAGACTGCCTTGGGCTGGATCTGACCCAGGTTTCATAAATTTTCGGTCAATATCCGTTTTGGTCGAACCATCAGCTTTGATCATGTTTTCATCAGATGATCTCTGATTTTTTTCCCTCTTCTCTGTACGATGGCGCAGGTAAGTATCATTCTCCCGATGTTCTGGAAGTCCACTGATGTTCCCCAGTGCACCTCCAATGTTGGCACCGACGATGCCCGCCGCACGCTTCGACGTGTGCGTCAGCTAATCCTGAGCGATGCCGGAATAAATGTCGGCGGCGTACAAATCACGGCACCAATTATTCACCTGCATCTCCAAGAAAGCGGCTTCAACAACGGTGCCATTAATAGCCTGCTGGATACCTCTGATAGGCAGAACACAATTGCAGCTTTATCCTTGCTCGCAACCCTGCAGGCTCTCGGCGACCCCGCCCCAGGTTCCACCCACATATTTTGTGTGATATGCGAGGCTTTGAGGACCCTCGGAGGATTGGGAACCACAAATCCAGCATAGATACATTGTTTCGAGGCTCTTATTTGCAATTTACGAACAATTAGAGGCTCTTCTTCCGTTTGGAGGACTCCAAATGGCCCGAGTGTTGGACAGCGTGGGACATCAAAAGCGTCCTAAAAAGGAAAATTACGGTAACGGGGGGGGGGAGGGGGTCTGTCCAGACCTCTGAAAAAAAAGTTTTGAGGTCGGGTCCGGATTTCGCGAATCCGAATCCCCTTGGGACTCATAGTTATTCTTCTCTGGTCCATCTCTCTCTCTGCGCTCGACGAATAATTTCTATGAAATTCTCGGGCTCTGGTGCTTCTATTTCCATGAACCTTTAGAAAAATCCGATACACTCCAAACGTGTCCATCAACCGTTTCTTTCGTCCGCAAATTCACGACGACTCGGCACCCTCATTCACGCACTCCCCCAGGCAACGATTCCAACTGCACCGAGGATGGCAACCCTCGGGTCGAATCAGGCTCAACTTTCCTTGACTTGCCAGAGATATTTTCTTTTGACTGGCGATCCGAGCATATTGAGGACAAACATGCCATCGTTGATTGACCAGTCCACGGGCCACTTTGCCTTTCCACTGCTCCGCCAAGTCTAATCTCCTATGTCGTCTCTAGCCTCTCGCAGTCCTCTCCGCAAGAACCCCGCCCGCACGCATTGCGAGACACCGTCAACCGCCCGAATTGAATCGCTCCGGGCGCCGATGAAGCACGTCCACGGCGGCGAATACCGCCCGCCGAGCCTACTCTTGCCATTCGTTTATTCACAACCATTTTTCCGTGAGCGCTCGAGTACAAACCCCGCAGCTTTGAGTAACTGACCTTTGAATCGAGTATAGGTTGTGCATTGACGCCAGAAATATGCCAGTATCGTTGTAGCCACAATATGCTCAACGCACGATCCATCCAACTGACGGATGCTCGCTGGAACCTTCGCTCAAGCTCGGTGTAACATGGCTTTATTCGATGGGCTAATTCTTGAACAAACCTTCGTCCAACGAACCAAAAACGAACCACCGCACCCAGAGCACGCGGGGTGCGTCTGCGATAGCTTTGGGGTCTGCAGTTCCAACTCGTTTCCGAAGACAGACTTGCCCGTTCGACTCGGGCTGGGCGCATAAGGCGAAGCTTTTCCAAGTTATTTTTTGAAATTCGTTCCAAGAGGAAACAGTAGCAAGAAATTAGGCCCCTAGCAGAACTCAAATGTCTCCGGTTTCACTCAAGTTCAAATTTCAACTCTACCGTCGATCGCCCTCGACTGATTTGATGCCTCATTTCTGCGCTCGTCAGGGACATTTCCGCTCTCGGATTTCTTGATTAGTGCCTACCACATCTGAATATAAATGAAAGCAAGTGGGTTGACTTTTGAGGCTCAGGCTTAGGTGGAGCGAGGATGCCGAAATTGGTGACATATTTTGGAACCTTACACTTGAAAGTTATCTTGCACTTCAGAGCAACCAATGGTGATGTAGCTGAGCGCGTGAACATGGACGCGTTAAAGGGGTACGGCGAACACGTCAAAGGGGCGTAATTTCCTTCGAAATCCGAGAACACCGAAGAGCGCGCAATACATCCCTGTTCATTTTTGAGTGGCCTCCAGAAACTTGGTAGAACATTCCTATGCAGCTTTTCAGTATTCAGCTTTTCTTCTGAGGCAAACCGGTTTGAATTGGTGGAGGAGCCTCGGAATCTTGCACCACTTGAGGGTCATCTTCGCACCTCAGGGCGATCAACAGTAATGAAGCCGAACACGTTCACAGGAACGCGTTAAAGGGGCGACAACACGACCCAGAGGGCCGCTTGCTTTAGGGGGGGACAATGAAACCTGATGTACATCGGTCTTATGTTTCTTCCGTTGAGCTTGAGTAGCTATATAAAAACAGAGGGTTTCCTTAACCATCCTGCTCAGTCTTCGCGCTCCTGCTCAATACAATGCAATTCGCTCCGTGAAATGCCTCTGTATTTACTCCTCTTGTCTTCATCTCACCGCCGGTCGTAGCATTATTTCCCCTTGCATCCTGTGGCTGCGGCCCCCAATCACGAATCCCCACATACTTCGTCACTTCGTAGGATGACGAAAGTTCGTCGGGTGGTGGGCAGGTTCATCACAACTTCGGCTCCTGCCAAGTTTGGCAATTCAACTGAGCACCTTCGTCGGATGAAGTGCTGGTTGCGTGCCAAATTTAGCACCAGTCATTCTCTTGGGTAAATATCCCAGCGCAATTGCGGCCAAGACTAACTAAGTCCTGACCAAGGCAAATTGATTTACCGCGGAGTGACCCCACGAAAGACTCCTGCCTCAACTTGAACTTATGTCAGTTTAAATTGATTCGAGTTGGAAGGTAATTCCCAGAGGAAGGTAGGGGCGGCGGGAGCCAATTTAGGTTCGAGAATTCGGTATGAGTATAATCTACGGCTGAGCTGGTCTCGAATGGAATCTTGCACAAAATCGCCTCTAATGATGTTGATTATATTTGAGAAGGGCTCAGGCACGATCCTTCAATTAGAAACTAGATTCCAGTCAAAGTGATCAGGGTTGAAAATGAATACGGGAGCTAACAACGTACGATGTTCATTCCGATGATCGTACTGATACAAGACAAAGAAGATTTTCTGCCCCAAGTTCGAACTTCGAATCAGTTTCAAACCATCAGTACATTGAGATTAAAAATAAAATACTTGGGGGTTAATGGCCGTTGCAATGCACGGCGGCTCGAGGATTTTTTTCTTCTCTCGGTTTTATAAGATTAGAGGAAGAGGAATAACTTTCAACAATACACATATTATCTATGACATTTCCGTGCAACCCACCGGCCATCCCAAGGCTTGGAAGTTGATAATGGTGGTCGACGGCGTGAAGGACGAAGCTATTTTCACGATCATGGGAATTCTGGAAGATAAAAAAGAACTACCTCCGGTGAAGGCAGGAAGGTAGCATGTTTTATTTTATTAGAGTCGGTGTTGCAAGAAGTCGCGTGTCAGATGTCTCTCAATTTCCGCGAAGGCAGCTTGACACCCTGGGTCGCAGATTCTGGAACTGATGGCGATGTTATTAGTGCTTCTGGCAGATATTTTTCCATGGGCCGCAACATACCGAAAGAAGCCCGTGTCCCGTTCAATAAGAAAGTGGACCCTGCGAACGTTCAGACCAAGCTGCTTTCGAAGGATCTCGTCCACTGTCGGGACAATGAAGTTCACTACGTGCAGGGCAAGGATAATGATAAGTTATTGCTTACTTTGATTCATATGGTGTTAAACAAAAATCCAGGTACGTCAGAAAGGATCCCACAGGATTTAGAATTGGGGACGTGGTCGAACTGGGAGTTTGTGTAACTACCTTCAAATTGGGGGACGCGAAGCACATGACGAAGCTAGTCCTCCGCTACATGGCGTTCTTGGACGGCCATGTAACACAGGTAAACACGGTTGTTTTGGTTAAAATAATATATATTTAGGCCGCGTTCAAAATCGGAGTGGCAGCCAGAGCCAACTCCCGTGTCGGTCCCGTTACCACCAACGTTTTCAAGAGGCAATTTCTCTTTGTTGAACCTGACAGCGACTTTCCGACGCTCGCGCCGACCACCACAGATAAATTCGCCAGGTTGACAGTCGGCCGCCGAAGCACAGATGGATGGTGTATTGAACGGAAGTTTGAATTCGCTCGTATAGCCTTGTTTGCATGTTTGTGTTAGTCTAAATCGTTACTTTCCCGTCGAAAATCGGCGTGCAGAAGACCTTACTAAAGTACCAAGTAGTCCGCCGAGTCGAATCTGCCACCAGTCAGGTATTCTGAGCGTACTGCTTGCGAATCGAGGCATCCAGCATTTGCGGAGTTCCTGTTCAGTTCAGCATCTAGTCCAAGTTGCGGCCAGGACGCGAGAGTTGAGAACCAAGTGGTGGTGGGAAGCCGGAAATAATGCCGAACAACTAACGCCCCAGGGGCCCAGCCAAACAAATCTCAATCGGCCGGACTTTTAGCCGGTTCAACAACAAGAGCAAGATATTGGTAACAGCCACTATTTGGGTAACAACCGTTGAAACTTTTTTAACTAAATTTCACTCCACACAGCCACTATCGAGGTAATCAATGTTTTTGGCGACAATGAAAAAAAAAGCTGAAACTCCGGTCAATCACTTGGTCCGTGCAGGGAAAGTAGTCGATGACTTACCCATTGATGGCTTCAGCACTGACAAGAACGGTGAATGTCCCATAGTCGTACCGGGCCTGGTGAGAATATCAGATTCTAGATGCTGAGATGAGAACGTCGACTAACCCAAATCGTTTGTCCGTTGTTCAAGTAGTGCCAATCACCCGGCTGCACAGAATGTTAACTTGAAAAAACTGAGGTATGCGAATATCTAGTGTACCCACACCAGTCGTCGATCATTGAAATGATTGGGGCGCGGTCCGACTGGCAGAAATGGTTACTGTACGTGGGCTGGGACTGTTGGAAATAATCATCAATTACCGTAGTTCCAGATTCGCAGTAATGGACGACCCCTGTGCGGTGTGAGGCAGCTTCAACGGTGACAAATGATAACTTACCTGTGCCGTCACGGGGGGCCGACGAAAGAAAGAGTATTTCCGTTTTTATAAGCTGGACATTCGATAAGCGATGACTCGTATTGAGCCATGAAAAATCCTTACAGACTCTCTCCTCAATGCTCCACCACTATGGGAAGAGTGTTGCAAGCTCATCGCCAGCTCCATATCAAAGTCCACAAACAAGAGCGCATTGCTTTAAGCCATTGTCCGACCTCTTCCGCCGGAGTTGATCGGAAGGTCTCTTTCCTCGGCTAGGCGGTCTTTGAGGGCTCAACGACTCGATGCCTCCGACAATACTCCGCGTTGGTATTCGCTTAATCGCGCCTGTTCGGGATTCAGCCTCTCTGCAATAATAGTGAGCATCTCGATTTTCGGGCAGTTCAGTACTGTGCCAAGTTGTAGGGAGGCAAC
This sequence comes from Mycena metata, assembly GCA_029378385.1. NCBI lineage: Eukaryota > Fungi > Basidiomycota > Agaricomycetes > Agaricales > Mycenaceae > Mycena > Mycena metata. The sequence goes on from JARKIB010000055.1 coordinate 89,093, forward strand.
GGTCACGGTCACGGACGGCCGGTTGCGTTGCCTATTTTCTAGCGCGTCACGGTAACGGTGAGGGTCGTTGCCTAAAAATTATCGTGACACAGATAAAAATGTGCCCAAAATTTTCTTGCCCTCTGGAAATGAGGTTAAATGGCAAGAAACTCGCCAGGATGCCTCCCCAACAGAGGATGTGCACACAGGTACCCTCAATTCACGTTAACCCGCCTTGAAAAAAAATTCCTGTTGCCTCTTTAAGCAACGGTCACGGCTCACGGTCCCGCCGTTGCCTAAAAAATAGGCAACGGGCTTGTCACGGTCCTCGGGCCGTTGCCTCCCTACAACTTGGCACAGTATGCTAAGAAACAGACGTCCAGTGTGGTCAATATTTGGTGGTGCTCACTCGTATTTTCAAGGCCTTTCCAAGCCTCTTCCATGCGTTCCTGGGGTTTCGTGATCAACGGCAATCCTCGTTAGTCGGAGTACGGTGGGAGTGACTTCACCCGAATGCCCGGTCGGGAAAATAGAATGGAGAACAACGATACATTCAGTTGGCCTACCGAGGGACCGAACTGCCAGTGAACAGGTCGTAAATTTCCATGACTTCAATTATCAATGATCCTTGGCAGTCAAACTGCCTGCAGCCCGCCTCCAGCGATGAATTCCGCCGTCCTTTCTTACGTTCGATTTACGCATTCGTCGCTTGCATTGTATTGAGTTTTGGTACCCGCAGGTGGACCTTTATATTACATCAAGGAACGAGGTAAGAATGTGACATAAAGATCTGTCTAGGAGACACTAGGGTGGATCATGGTTGGGCCCAGGTTCCCCGCCTGTGGCCGTTTTTTAATCCCTTGCTCACAAGCTCCATATGGCCGGAGAGTATAAAGAGGCTCTGGATTTTCGTTGAACTCCACACAGCACGACATGTTCGCCACCAGCCCTCTCATTCTGCTTCTCGCCGCCTCTCTGGCCTCGGCCACATCCCTGCCAGTTGGACGCGCTACCACTTACCAGGTCTGTGCCGTTTGCCCTCTCGTCGACACCGAAGGCAACGCCGTCTCGCCCGGTTCGGGCTATGGGTTAACGCCACCTGTCAAGTTCTGCGGGTACATTCTTTCTATTGGGCTTATCGATAAAGGTCTTGAAAGGTTTGATTAGGTTTGGTGACCTTGGATCAAACGGGTTCATCACTAGCTGCTTCTACGATGTTCGTATGCCGCTTTACTTCGCGAATGATTCTTATTCGAATTGTAGAATTCCGGTGCTCTTGTCGAAGGAACAGAGTTCTGTCCTGCTGGACCTGTTGCAGTTACTCAGCCACCGAACTGCATCGTGGTTACAGAGTAGAGGTTTGTCGCCGCTAATCCACTTGAATGAAAGATAACCGTCCTTCAGATTATCGAGAAATAGTCGCTGTGAGAATAGGCTCATTAATACATAGATTTGTATGCGCCTGAAAATTGTTGTGGGTGACTCAATGCACGGGCCTGAATATATCACGGTGAACCATGCTGAACACCAGCTATACTAACGGTGTCAACCGTGAGCATTTACACTGGTGCTGGGTTGAAACTCCCATATGGCACCAGCGCAACAATATTGTACTTATGAGAATGCAAATTATCAGGAAACGCTACTGCGTTCTGATTCCGTTTCACTCCAGGAAGATGAATGTCACTGCCTTCCATTCTCGCCCTAGTAGAACTCATCAGAGAGCTTACCCCGTTTATATACACCAAAGCCACTGCACGCAGATTTGATCCAGCTCTGGGAAAGACTACCGTGACATGCTTCATTGGGAAGCTATATGGTGCCAAGACATTGTAAGAAGAATCCAAGATACAAAGGGATCAGGACCACCACGGCCACCAAATATTGTCGCAGGTCTCCCAGTCAAGTTCCCTCGTCCGAATTCTTCGGGCAATCGAATTTATAGCGTATCCCTTGTATCAGCCTATGTTTAAAATCCACATCATGCTGTATTCGTGGGACGAGCTGAGAAGGGCATTCTGTTCTTTACGCTCACTCATAGGCCACGAAGGGGAAGGGCTTATCAGGAACTTGCCCATTGCTGCATTGGATATCGCCCTCTCTCCTGCTCACTTCCTGTTGGACTTGGCTTGCGGTTGTACGCGTGCTGTGAGGCGGATGCTCAGCGGTGAAGTGAACCGATATTTTCGGTAGGTATTTATTTGCAATTACATAGTCCCGTACAACCCTAACTTCAGTTTGTTAAGCTACATCTCCACATCTTGTTTCTGCGGTATATGGTATATCGGACTGACTGTTGATCACTTTAGTCCTTAACTCATGAAGAATTGAGCCATGCATCCCCGTGCAGGTGCGCACCCAGACCCTTGATTTCAGTTTTGTCTCACTAATCTAACTCATCTCTTGCACAGCGGTATTAAACCTGCTCTGGGCCACGAGTCGTTCTCTCCAATTTAATCCTATATATTAAAACCTCTCTCGACCTCTGCAAGCTATTTACTGACCAACACTTTTCTACCTCGCAGTACTTGCTCTTCCCCGCACGAGGTCATTCAGACAAAATCTCATGGTGCGTGTTGTACTCTTACTAACAGTAGCTACAGCGTAAGCGCAGGCTTGCAGCATCGACACACGCTTGGTACACTCAATAGTCCCCGCATGCCTCGTCATTCCCACTGTAATGGGTGGACACGAGCCTAGATGCAAATGAGGTACTTTTAAATGATCGATCAGAATGCCAGGAATGGTTCAACGGAAGAGCGCTCACAAACGAAAAGAGCACTTCATCTAGCAGAAACCTCCCACAAATTTGCGAGGAAGCACTTGAGCAGGGGAGCTAAGCTGTGCATCTCCCGCCAGAAAACATCGAGGGCGGGATCACAGAAGAGAAGACTTGTTCGTGCAAGGGCTGCAAGAGAGGCCTTGCAGCATAAGATGGTGTTTGCCTGGAATGGTGCTCCGCGAGAACTATATGAGGAATAGATGCCTGACGGCCTCAAAATATGAGGGGGTAGCCTCTTAATCTGCTCGAGGACAAAACGTTGGTGGGAAACTTGGGCCAATCTAGGTGGGAATGGTGACTGAACCGAATTTCGCAGCACTCAATAGATAGTCTCTCTTAGACATGCCCTATAACCGACTAGCTCGTATTTCTTTCGTTATAGAGTGAAACTGAATAGTCAAAATGCGTGGAAAACAGATTATTGGCATCGAGACCGACGAGGTTTTGCTTTTTCCTCGATAGCTTTGCGTTTGCCGCAGAAATCAATCCGAAGGTAAAAAAAGTCGGAAGAGCACCCAGCGGCTAATGTCGCTTCTGTGAGAACAACCCGAGGGGCGCCTCCTGGCATATATTGAAGCGGCTAGGGTTGTTCATGTATCACTGAAACGACATCCTTGGCGAAGCTAAAGCTGCTTACGAGAGGACTCAACCAGTGAGTTTGCATGACTGGACGGAGGGATTTGTTACTTGTATCGTCATTCAGCGGATTGATTCTCCCCGTACTGCAGAAATTGGCCTGCCCGAGTTAGAGTAAATTCGACCAGGGAAAAAGCAACCACTGTGTTCCACCCCTATGTAGACGAAGCTGCGTGTACATTATTGTACGTTGGTGTACATGTGTCTACGGGGGTAGACGAGGGGGTAGACGCACCCTGTGTGTACCTTGGTGTACGTTATTGTACGTCACTTGGGCGTACCTCGGCTACGTTCGGCTACCTGCCGCTACGTCCGTCTACGTCCGCCCACCGCCGTAGACCTACCCTGCCTCCCGGCCGGCTGGCTCTTAGGGCCCGCCTCGCATCATGATTTTATCCCTCTCTTCTCACCTGCAAATCCTTTCTCTGTGTGAGTTGTAAGCACCTCAAAATTTGTCCCAGAAACCCATATCTATTTTCATCCTCGGCGCAGAGTATCCGATGTTGATCGGACGGACGCGGATCGATCAGCGCCGGCCCAATAGATCAGTTCAACTTGCCGAAGACAACCGAAGACCACCGAAGACGACAGTAGTGGAAGTCAAACAAATGGGTCGAGGCTTGGTTCGTACTGCTGAAATTTATTTCTCTATGTCTACCAGTGGCTAACTACGTCTACGTGTGTCTACGTGTGTCTACCTGCGTCTACGTTGGTCTACGTTCGGCTACGGCGTTAGCTGCACGTAGATGGAGGTAGACCCCCTGTGTGTACTTCACGTAGACACACGTAGCCGCACGTACACAAACATGTGCATCTACCCCTTTGTCTACGGACCGTAGACGCAGGCTGCGTCTACATGGGGGTGGAACGCAGTGAACTAACTGCTTTAGTATCTGGCTCAACTGGTGCCGCCTCCCTAGGAATTGCCCCTTGGATTGACATACAGTCGAATCGCTCATATGGAATATTGTCGGGACAGGCCCAAAGGCTATTCCATATGAGCGATATTCCATAGGGCATTATTTTATTTTTGAATGATTTTTTCCAAGATTTTCTTTTCGAACTTCTACGCAGTAAAGGACGAAATATCTGTCTGGACCTTCGACTCTTCCATCTCCTGCCTCAGTGCAGTCCTGAATTCACAAAGACGACCGCCCAAAGGCAGGGCCATTTCAAAATCCGGCCGCTGGCGCATTACCTTCTCGAGCAATTCTGCGGCGGCCAGTGCATCCTTCTTGTTGAACTCGAATTGCGGCTCCTCGGGTTCTTCTTCGTCGGCCTCGTCTTCCGTGCCATCAATTTGAACCATCTTTAAAATCTCGTGTTCACCCTCCTTACCGTCGGCAAACCGAAGATACTGGGTGTCAATGACTTCTGGATTGAAGCTGGATTGAGAATGCTGGGGGGTGGGGAATACGCTCGGGCGATGCACATATTTATTTTTCAGAGCACAAAGAGCCCCAGCGACCGTTTGGATTGGCTCGGGCACATTGACCGATAGTGTTGCTTCGCTCCCTTTCAGATGTCTTGTGGTGAATGGGAGGGTTGCTGCCTCGTTGCTTGATTAATGCAGGTCATGGAGTTCGGAAACCTTTGGATAAAAGTCTTTCTTTCAGAGAGAGCCTCGTGTTTCGCTAGATCGAGACAAACCGTGCGGCGCCGAGACCCATTCGGGTGTGCAGTGGCTCAGGCCCCAGCGCTGCCGACGAGCACGCCAGAGGCGGTGGTGCGGCGGCGCTGAGTTGGTGGTGGGTGCGAAGGGCAGGTCGTACGTTTCTTGGCGTGGGTTCAGTGGCGTCATGCGGACATTTGTATCGCGCTAATCATACGCGCGCGGTCGGAATGGGTACAACAAGTACGGAGAGGCGGCGTCGACGCGTCTGGAGGGCTTGCGCAGGGTTCAGACAGAAATACTATCTCTGTCCTCATCACCGAGCGTAGATTTGCCCTCCCCTCCCCCACTACATCAGCGAACCCTGGTTTTTCCCGTAGTTGGCTGTAGTTGATGTAGTGGTCTGTAGTTTTGGGCTCTCTACATAGTGCTATGTAGTTTCGGGGGTTTCTATGTAGTACTATGTAGTTTGGGGCATTCTCCGTAGTTCTATGTAGTTTGGGGCATTCTACGTAGTTCTATGTAGTTTGGCCTCAGCTATGTAGTCCTACATAGTTTGATAGGGGCACTATGTGATTCTTCTAAAGTGTTAAAATTCATCGTGAATGAGTAGGTATTCAAACAAAGTGCTGTTTGTCCTCTAAGTTACCTCAAGTCCTTGTTCTTGATGGTTTTGGCTTTGAAACCGCTGCGTCTGGGAAAGTATTTTGCGTTTTGTGGCTCAATTAAGCTGTTTAAAGAAAAATTGTGCTAGACAACCCTTGTAGCTTTATTCAAGCTCTACAACTTTTGTTTTGGGTCTATTTTTAGATTTACAAATATTTTACCTGCTTTGAAAATATTTCACAGTTGGTTGCTAAGGAAGTATTCATGCTCAGACTTCGTACTGAGGAGACGTGAGCGGCGACAGGCAAGAATTTGAAGCAGTTAGTTGTTTGAAGTCAACTCGGAATGTTCCGAAATGGGACCATAGCGAGCTAATATATTATCCTGAGTCTTATCCTGACCTGAAGAGCAAACACACCCAGAATGTACTTATTTTAAGCGGGATTAGAATGTTAGTGAAAACCAATTGTATTGGTAGGCTATTCCATCGTAGTCAAAACAATGTGAGTTTATAATGTACAAAAGCCCTCTCAAAGCAAAATGATTTGAGTGGAGTTAAAAAGGGGGTTTTAAAAGGCCTTTCGGGGGCCTTGAAACAAAGAGTTTTCCTGACTAAGAAAACTTTTCCCGAAGAAGTTTTCTTAATGAGGAAACTCTTTGTCTCAACGCGGTTGAAAGACCTTTCAAAACCCCTTTGTTAACTTCACTCAAATCCTTTTGCTTCGGGAGGGCTTTTCTAAATTATAAACTCACATTGTTTTGACTACAAAGGAATATCCTACCATTACAATCGGTTTTCGCTAACGTTCTAATCCCACTTAAAATAAGTACATTCTGGGTGTGTTTGCTCTTCAGGTCAGGATAAGACTCAGGATAATATATTAGCTCGCTATGGTCCCATTTCGGAACATTCCGAGTTGACTTCAAACAACTAACTGCTTCAAATTCTTGCCTGTCGCCGCTCACGTCTCCTCAGTACGAAGTCTGAGCATGAATACTTCCTTAGCAACCAACTGTGAAATATTTTCAAAGCAGGTAAAATATTTGTAAATCTAAAAATAGACCCAAAACAAAAGTTGTAGAGCTTGAATAAAGCTACAAGGGTTGTCTAGCACAATTTTTCTTTAAACAGCTTAATTGAGCCACAAAACGCAAAATACTTTCCCAGACGCAGCGGTTTCAAAGCCAAAACCATCAAGAACAAGGACTTGAGGTAACTTAGAGGACAAACAGCACCTTGTTTGAATACCTACTCATTCACGATGAGAGTACGCACCTATTGAAGCGGTGTTCCCATACCTTTATGGTCTCTTAGTCTACTGTCTTTTGGCCGGATCTGCGAGGTCGCGAGTTCAATCCTGTTAGAAAACCACTTTATCTAATTTATATACAGTCGCGAACTAGGAAGCGAAACGTAACGTAGAAGCGAAACACCGGCTATTCACTACCTTGCAGGCCTCGGATAAACTCAAAATTTTAGGAGGTGATTCTCCTCCTCAGAACACTGCTGCTTGCAAAAGGAATTGGCTTAAACCCTCATATTGCGTCGACACAACGCAGTTTTTGTTGGCAATTATTTAGGCCCAAATTTTGAGTTTTGCTGAACTGCAGTTTGTCGTACGGGATTGGCATTGCATTCGGTCGTGGGAACAAAGTTGACCGTGAATCGACGTGTACTAAACACCTTGCTTAGCAAAAACAAAGACAGACACGGGAATAACATCATACCGCTGGGATACGGAACGAGTTCTTGAAACAAGAGGGACATCGACGAAGTTTGCACCTTGAGGCATCAACATCATTAGCCATCAAATATAACGCCGATGATGTCTCTCACCGCGAGGATGTTGACACCGTTTATGAGCCACGCCATGGCATGGTCTGGATTGAGCAACACTATGAGCCAGGGTTATGAGGCGGTGCCGCGGAGAAGATAAGCGGAATCAAGACATACCTTTGTCGTTTGTCGACTCACAATTGCAGACCTGCGCACCTGTCGAAACTGATCATCGGTCTGCTCAGTGTAAAGGGAAGAAGGGGAGGGACAGACTCACCAGACAAGAGAAGTTGAGTTTCATAGAGAGAGAGAGAATATGTCAGTCAGCGCGATCAAGTCAGCGGGGACAGCGGACATACCGAAAATCACTCTCGGCCAAATACTTTATTAGCTCCTCTTAAGTTCTAGGTGAAATCATCAACATCACATCTTAAGTTCCTTGGAACTTAAGTCCTACAAATGATACTATATAGCTGTAGAATACACCCTGTATCTACCTCGCCACTATTAAGTTGTCGGTTAAATCAGCATTTTAAGACCTGTCAGAACTTTAGCTTAGGCATGAGCATAAACTTGAGGCCTGGAGTACAACTTAAGTTGTTCCAGAATTCAAGTTCTACGTCCAGAACTCAAGTTCAGGCACTCAAGTTTGCGAACTTAGATGGATATGGAGAGGGATCGAAGCAGCTCACCTCCATTCTGCAGAGACAGTACCGGGACCAATTACGAGCCATACATAGTCAGCGGGACATTTGGAACCACAAAAAACCGGGTGGCACACCGAATTTCAAAAGTGCCACTACGGCGACGTCGAGAGGCTACAGGACCGGCCAGTAGTTGCCTACAATTAAGAGTGAGGCATGGAGTCTTGGCATATTTGAGGGTGGATTGAAGAGAAGACGGAAGAGGCTGCAAGAGCTCATGGAAGTTAAGAGCAAGACGAAGTGATATGTCGTGCCGTGTTTGTAAATCAATCTCGCCATTGTTGTTAGTAACAAGGCGACAAGTCACACATTCTCTTTTCTTCTTCGACCACCACCACCGATTCACTGCGCCCGCGAAATGCACCACCCACACTCACCAGCCCTTAATTCAAGATGGCCTGCTCTTGCTAGCCTCTTAGCGATGGTTGTAGCTCCAATTTCCGACCGTTCTCTCCACTCTAACCCCCAGTACAGTTATTGCCACCGTTGCAAAAAGACGTTGAATGATGATGGGGGAAAAGGTGTGCGACGCGTTGCATGTTTCGTGGACTCTCTGGCTGAATCACTTTGCTCCTTAACTTCCTTGTACAGACCTCAAACGAATCGGGTGGATCGGGATGGGCGGTGGCAACGACTCATACTAGGTGCGTCCCCTTTTCATTTATTATTCCTTCATCTCCTAATTTCTGTCCACCCTCGCGCACGGTTCCGGTTGCCAGTATGGCACGATTTAATTCACCTTTAGATATTTTCCCCATACAACTTCAGTTTTGAAACCGAACTTAAGTTGTCAGTACTCAAGTTTTTGAAACTGAACTTAAGTTGTTTGAATGAAGTCTGAAGTAGTTGTTCAATGTGGAATGCACCGTCTGTGTCGGCCGCCTGTGGGCGGAACTTAAGTTCCGCAGAACTTAAGACGCGGTGTCGATGATTTCTCCCGGAACTTAAGATAGGCTTGTCGTATTTCATTCTCGGCGGTGAGATAACAAGCTTTGTCGGTGAGCTCGGCGGTGAGATAATCGGAAGACTTGGTGAGGAATTCGAGTCTGTGCACTGGTGTGCATCCGTGGGAGGCACGGTGTGCAGGAATGGGCCAAGTGTGGATGAAGTGTCGGAGGCGGCGTAAATTGGCACAGAATCGCTGGAATGCGGATGAGTGGACTATGGGGTCCCAGGAGTAAGTACTGCAAGTCGCGGAATGGAATTGTGAGGGATAACGAGGGAGGCGCAGAGAGAGAAGATGGGAGAAAGGGACATCTGGAAACACCTCCTGGCTACATAGAAGCCGGACCGCTATGTAGATCACCGATCACGGAGTAGCACCGGGTAGAGCCGAGGCATCTCTGTAGAGCGCCATAGCGAGGTCACTGCTATCTGGAGCGCAGACTCTACACAGTCCTTCCCTCTCTACCCTGCCCTCTGTAGATCCACCTTTCACATGAAGATCAGGGCTACGGCAGTCAATATTTTCGACTATATAAGCCCGTCAACTTCTAAGTCAGCGAACACTTCTTTTCCCCCACCTCCATCTCCCAGGCCTCGCGCACTTCAAACCTGTCTCACCAAGTTTACCGCAACCCCCTCAAGAGCTGAAGATCTAATTCTCTTCAAGAACTCAAGGCCTCAAGTGCTCCAGCTTCTCTTTGCTTCCCCTACCGACTTGAAGTCCCTCAATTCCCAAGCAATTCCCCTCCTTCAAGTTCTCTTCAATTCATATTTCAAATCGGAGCGATGTCGCATCAAGCTTCAACGTGGTCCTAAGGCGACACCCGGATTCTTCCTTCAAGTACTCAGTTGGCGCCTTACTGTAGTTTTACTTTTGTGTACTTGTCTGTATCGATGAAATGCATTTTTTCCCTCCCATCCATTGCTCTTCTCGGTTGTTTTCGCATGTGATAAGCTGCTGATTGCGACGACAGATATATCCCGTTGGCGAACCTAACCGAGCTTTGTCATAGAAACGGATGATCTACGTAGCTCTATGAGCCTCTATCACTCTATGGCTCTACCGCACTATCAATCTACAGGCCTCTTTGATAGAGGAGGGGTCTCTTTCATCGATGGGTACATGTCTATGAGCCTACTACTCTGTGGGCCTCTCCATAGAGCTATGTAGACATGTGGTGTTTTCCAGATGGAGGAGAGGTGTTGTACGATGTTGTGACAGCATCAAAACGAACCAATTTCCATGCTCACGTGTTGGTCTCTTTGATCCGACGGACTTTAGGGCGGACCTCGGTTAACCTGGGCAGGTTGTGAAGTTACGCCAATCTTCGGCGCGCGTGTTATGCGCGTGCAACAAACCAATACCGGCTAAGTCTGTCAAGCCTGAAAGACATGGTTATAATTTCAGGGCCTTGAACCTCAGACCAGCTTCTCAGACCGTCGGACTGGATTTTTCAATTACTTGAACGCGGGAAGGTCCAATTGAGCCTACCTCGAAATTTAGAGAGGTGTGTGCTGTTCACAAAGATACCTTCAAAGTTGCTGAAAAGTTGTGAAAAGTTATGTGGCACCCTTGTTTTTCTGCTACAGTTGTATGGATGTTGATCAAAGTTGCCGAAAATTGCAAAAGTTAACAAAAGTTTTGTAGCCACCAAAAAAATTGTGAAACTATTGCAAAAAATTACAAGGGAGGTTTTTCCTGATGTGCGCAGGTCGCGCGAGACCGAGACGGTTGAAATGACTGAACTATCGAGGTCATGTTAGCCTGTACTCAAATGCTACGCTCTGAGTATCTTTTCCATCTCAATCCTCTGCGCAACCATTTATGAGTTTGCGGGAAATAAACAAATACGAGGCTTGTGATTCGTCTATGAAGTGTTTTGGAGCAGAAAGAGCATTTGAGGTACTGTATTTTTTCGTTCAAATCGACAGTCACGTGTCATGCACCCCCTTGTCGATGTCGAATTTTAGTCGAGGTCACACGTCACTCGGGCCTCTGTCGGACCTCCAAGCCGTCACGCAGGTCAATGAGCTGCCCAAAAAGTGCAAAAAAGACGAAATTTTGGCTTGAAATGTCGAAATTTTCGAGGTGTCATGCCAAAATTTGACCCTTGTCAAAATGTCGAATCGGTTGAACTTGTCACGCGTCACCCCCCCTGTCGATCTGAACGAAAAAATACAGTATTGCAATTATATCCTTACAGGGAGCATAGCGGGCATTGCCACGCCACGCGGGCTACACGAATTACCGTTAAACAACGGTTAATCAGTATACAATGTTGTCCGATCAACCTTTGGCCCAGTGTGTGGTCTAATCGGAATTAAGCGCACTTACGACTTCAGATGACATTTCGTGCCAGATCCCGAATGAGGAATGTGTCGTTTGCGTGTCGTGCAGGGTTATCAGACGCCTTGACTGCGAGGAATTGGTGCGTCCGGGGCCTGTTTGATCAACCCTGGTCAAAGTGTGAACAAAATGTTGATTTCGGCGACAAATTTGGACATTCGAGAGTTGTCAGAAATTTGTGAATTTTTTGACAAATGGCAATAGTGGTTTTTCCTGCTGATTTGGAGGGGTAGGTTGATCGCGTAGATCAAGAGGCCGTCAAGGTTAAACACCGATCAATAAATCCCTCGAGGAAACACACCCCGGGGAAATTGCCGGCGTGGGAGTGTGACAGTGGCGGTCAGGGTAGATGCCCCATGGCTACCGATGGTATAGAGTACGGGAGCAGTCAGGGATAAGAAGTCACTCAATTCGCTGTCTTAAATTAAAAATTCCCATGTCCCCCAAAGTGAGGCACCAATCTATAATACTATTAATGCCTACATTTTCTTCGGCGATGTTCCACATGCTCGGCCTCACTCATGGTATATATTAGGACGCAGGCCTCCCTTTCCTAGCTGCCATGTCGAACACTCAATTGCATGTCCCTGGCTGGCTCGACGCGCACATCCCGTAGGCCCCCGCAAATCCTGCTGGGTCGCAAAGCGCGTAGTTCACCCACGTTTCTAGGGATATCGCCCTGGCATTCAACACTACGGGTATCGTACTCACAGCATTGGTACTGCTTGGTATCGCATATGCCGCCTGGAACCCCGTCTCGCGGCTTCATCTTAACCGTGTCAGCTTCCGACTACTAGTCTGCGCGTTGATATCAAAGTGAGAAATTCTGGGCGCTCCTGTTCACCTATCTCACTCACCGTTTCTAGCCTCATTTTCGCCGCGACTTCCATCCCGACCTTCTCGGGCCCCAGTGCAGGGTGCAGTTTTATGGCGTTCCTGGGGTTGGTGCGTACACGGGGCGCTTCTCCACCCCACCAACCATTGACACTGTTTATAGGGCATCCTCATGTTCTCATCGTGCATGTTCTTCTGCACCGCACTCAATCTGCAGTTCGTATAGACGTTATCTTTCCCCTGGCTCAATAATCCTGAATCATGCACACGCAGACTGGTGCTGGTATACCACATCAACGGCAACTCGATGGAAAAGTTCTACTACATCGGCTCCGTCGTGGTCGTTGCCATTCTAAACATCACACCATACGCCGCTGGCCAGTTTGGGTACTACTTCGGTACCTGCTGGTTCAATAACCCGCTCCCCGATGTGCAGTTCCGCTGGCTCGTCGGGTCGCAGTCTGTCTGGATCCTGCTCATGTCCACGGGCGAGGTCGTGAGTTTCCTTAGGATCCTGGAGTACATGTATCGAGCAAGTCGTATTTTGTTTATGATGAGGGTGCTGTTTAGCTGACGGATGCGCAGATGCGTAACCCAAGGGGGATGTCGACTAGCTCGACGTCGTTCAGTATCCCTCCGAGCCCGGCCATCTTGGTGTACCGCAGTATCATTCTTCGAATCGGTTTGCACAAAGTCTTTAGAACATACGGGTATTCAATACGATGTTAGGTCTCTACCCCCTCCTCTCGTGCTGCCTCAGCTTCACCGGCTGTATTCTGGACATCTGGCTAACCAAAAACACCGAGCCCACTGAACTGGTATGCGCACTTTCTTTTCTCATCCGAGAGCGCTCAGCTTAACCTCCCTGTGTACAGCAATTCCGACTCTCGTTCCTCGGTGCGTTTATCCACCCATTTCGTATACCTCGACACTATCCCCTCACCCAGACCTCTGCGTGTTTGCCCTGCGGCCCACCCTATACACCCTCATCGCAGCAACGGATCCGGTACACATCCCCAATATCCCCTGCTCCCTCAGCTGACCACGCACCATCTCACCAGGGCTTTCTCCGCGCCCTACGTGCACTTCGAAACCACAGTAAATCGAAACACTCCACCGGCCCTACCTCCAGTAACGAGCACACGAACTCCGAGTCGCACGAGCTGCAGTTTTACTCGAACAACAGCCGCGCGCCCGTGCACGTGCAACTGGAGCGGGAGCAGAAATCAACGACGTGGGGGGCGGAGAGTAACAAGTCGCGTGTGGAGCAGAGCAGTGCACCCTTGAAGTCGTTCGAGACGCAGAGTGTAATGAGTCAGGGTGGCGCTGTGGGGGCAAGGAGGATGCCGTCATTCGTGGAACAGGAGCCAGCGCAAAGTGTGATAAGTCTGGCGGAGCGGGAGCAGGAGGAGGGGCAGGAACTGGAAGCCCAGACGCGGTCGCTGGCGGAGGATATTGCACGGCAGATATGATTAATGGTTGTAAGTCCACTATGTAGTAAAAAACAAGTCAGTCCCTCACGCACCATATGCTTGTCTGAACCGGCAGCTGTTGAACACTCCATAAATTCTAACCCTGAGCACATATATGAGGTGAACCCTGCATCAGGAGTCCATCGGCAAACAGAAGTCACAGACGCAAGGAAATTTCGACACATCGAGACCAGTCGAGCGCGGATTGAGTTGCTCAAGGCCGGCACCACGATTTCTGGAAGTTTGCGGGTCATAATGGGAGAAACTTGGACGAGTTCAGGAAATGAAACAGCAAGGCTCGATCCCCAGGCATAATTCAAGAGAGCTTCAAGATGATTTCCACAGAAATTGGAATGACTTGCGACGGAGAGGAGCGGGAGAGGAAAGAAAACTCGGGTACTTGAAGACACTATGCACGCCAGCATAGAAAGAACCCGGAAATTTGTGAGGAGTTTTCAGTCGAGCCCAAGTAAAACCCAGATCCCCAGCATACGAAGCGCGGCTGGTTCCAGGTTGAATTTTAAGTAAACACGGGGGTCGTGGGTTCGAATCCGGCAGAAATCAAGTATTTAAAAATATTTACCTTCTCAGCTGAGTCAGTTCGAGCTTCTGTCCCGGAAAGACCTCTCATTACCACCATGAACGACGATGATTTTGATGAATTTCCCAAGATTTCGGGCATCTCGGAGATGTTTTATTTTTTGTTAGAATTTTCTTTTCTACGGCTCATACAAGCCTCACAACTTGGATACAACATTTCCCAGCCCAATGCACGGGATTTACACTTCCCTGGCACGCAGCCACCAGCGTAACCAGTCGGGGGTCAATTTTCTTTTTCGGACAATTCAAGAGGATTGGAACAACGGCGGATACCGGTGCATCCTGTATCGGCTCACCAGAACCACAAGCCCCGTCTGTGTGTGGACAAATTGGATCTCTGTCGGAAAGAGGGGTAAGCACTTATTCATATACTGCGGAGAAAGGACTCACGACGGGAGTTCAACTTGTGAGTTTAGTTCTTACCAAATTGAACTGTGCTGTCTGCAGGTGTAAGTCTGTTTCCATCCAAATCTCCTTCACATTTACTTACTTACCTTCATCGCTCTCCTTCGTCCGGCCTTTGGATGTGGAGGGGGCGAGTATGGATACTGAAGACATCAACGTAGGAAGGGAAGTGATTGAACGGACGAAGGACTGGCTCATGATGCAATGGATCTTCAAGTGAGTTGAACCGGTATCAATATACAATTGGGCTTGAGATCTGGAAAGGTAAGTTTGATATCCTGGGAGAAATAAATTTGTGAAGACTCGCCGATTCATTTTGGAGTTCATCGTGGTTGAACGCAAACCTTTAAAAAAAGCAGACTGTGAGACTTCGGATTCAGAAGAGCTGGAAAATTCGATATCAACTCAATGCCTAGAGGATAAAAATGAAATGGACGAAGACTAACCCTTAATGTTGAGCATGGAAGGTGCATGGTCAACTTAACCGTCGTAGAACTCAATCTAAGAAGTAAGGGACGATCAGCGGCGCCATATATTCACTTGAGGAAAGAAACCTCGAGTCAAAATACGACGAGAGCATTAAGATTCAGCCCATACCCAAGAAGCCCGAGATCCAAACCCATTGGAAGATCTCATGAACGCAATGATAGAACACGATACCATATACCTATTTGCTGTGGAAATGAATCTTCCAAGCTTTCAGGTAGGAGAGATAAGTCTTGTTTCAGCGGAATAATCTCGAACATCGAAGAGTTTGATAGATGCAACATCGAACGTATCCCAAGTCAATCAGGTCTCCGCGTTCAGGCAAGGTAGAGGTCTGGAATGTCGGTTATATGGTCAAGGAAGGACAAAACTAACATGCATTGGGTTACTTCAACTTGTGTACAATGCAAGGTTGAAGTGGCACGAAGTTGAACATCAGACTGGTAGATGTGTTAGTGAACGAGGGAATGTGAGCATGGGGCATAGGGCTATAGACCTTGAGTACCATACCAAAGGTCAGTTGAACCTGGTCAGCACGAACGGTCGGCGAAAGAGTTGTAGACAGTACCAACTTACCAGTGTTCGAATGATGATATAATCCAAAAATGTCTGACAAACCTGGCGGATGTGCCTGGTATCGAATTGGCACAACTAGGGCTAACCCAACTCCTGCCTACCGAGACGTACAATGATTGAACTGCGAAATACATCAAGAATCGAGCTGAAGAACAAATGAACACCGCCGTGGTCAAGTTTGATGCTCGATTGTTCATGTTCAACTACTGGGAATGTATATGGGGACACAACCATGATACCGATGGCTGGAACCTCAGCTTCTGAATTATCTTGAGGCTGCCATGAGGGGAATCCAAGCAGTTCTGAATTATCTTGAGGCTGCCATCAGGGGGAATCCAAGCAGATCAACAAAACTTGTCTAGAGAACATTTAACCCGATAGAACCCAGATCACATTCGATTCAGGTAGATCCAAGTCACTGTTCGGTCTTCACCCGTTGTGACCCCAATTGGAACGAGTCTGAGTGAATTTCGGGTTACCCAGGAGGAGTGGGGGAAAACTTTGAAGGGTCCATTGTAGGGGTTGGCACATTGGTTCCCACCTGTGCACTCTAGCATGTTGTGCACTTGCGTCTCATTTGCGGCACCACACATGAAGTGTGCGGAAATGAACTTCTGGCCCTTGGTGAGGGGCTCCCAAAGCAGTCGGTGATACAATAAGAACATCTGGATTTCTGATCATATTCAAATCAATATACCTAGTTGGATGAGGTGAGTTCGAGGGGTGCCAGGCTTTGGACTTCGTGCATAAAGTTGAACTGTGAGAATATGTCCTATTGACCCCAAGATTGACCCCTCTATCCAGTCCCGACGGGGATACGACGGCTACGCGCTGTTCGGGTCATGTATCTACCGGAGGCTTGCGGCCGATCTCTTCCGCCTGGACAGAACAGTCACAGGTGATTAATCTGTATTTACTCCTATTACTATTAGTCTGAAGACAATGGTGGCAGGGTGAACACACCTTGAAATCTGGTGCTCCAACGGGTTCAGTCTAGATTTGATGGATGCAGCGATAGACCAAGATACATACTGATTGACTGTCGAAAGAACCTTCCAAACTTCCACAGAGGTCAGGTAAGTGTTGTTTGAGTAGAAACACCATAAAGTTCAGAATCATAGCAAAGTTTACAGAAGCCAGCCGGCGGGAATCGAATTGTAATCTCTGAGGGGGGAGAATGAATTACATATACCCAACGGTGGACAATAAAATAAGGTAGGCTATCCTGGGGGAATTTATGGCCTTGAAGTTTGGGAGGCAATCCAAGCAAAAGCCGGGCAATTGACTCCAAGCGGATTTTACAGCGCCAGATAAAGAGTAGAGCTGATTGCAAATAACGAAAGACGAGAAGTTGAACCGTGGGAAACCTGTGATGGGACGGTAATCGAAATCATTGGCCGTGAACCGGCAGTCTGTTTGGTTAGCCTCCAGATTCTCGGCAGCTAGACCACATATATGCACAACATATCATGAACCACAAGATAAAAACCAAGTAACCAGATGACCTCTGACTGTCATAAGTTTATCGGTACTTTTGAATCAAATGAACCTAAGGAACGATGAGCAGTGAGGTTAAGTCAGTTGACAAAACTGCACAGAATCCAAATCAACCACTGCAGTCGATGTTTATGGTACTTCAGTGACCCATGAAATAAGCAAGAGGTTAACCATGGTTGGTTGAATGTATATCAAATTGAATATACCGCACACGTGAAATCCAAGGATGTGGGTCTGAGTGGATGGAAAGCTGGGCACAGTAGGTTGACTGAATGAATCACTGAGGTAGGGTGACATTTAACAATGGTTCAATTTGATTCCGAGGGCCCATAGGCTATGGTGAGAACACAAGAGATTATGCAGTGAGGCTTCATGTGAGTGCTCGAGTTGAGGAATAAATAACCAGATATCAGGCAAGACCTGGTCTGATAATTCAACGAGGGTCCGAGCAATTGGTGCTAATGACGGTGGAGCTGCAGGCCCACCTGGGCCAGTGCTGGACCTTCAAAGTTGAAGAGTTTGCTAGAAAGCGTTGCTGCGAACTTGTGTGTTGCCATAAAGTTCAGCCATCTGGTTCGGGTCAGTCGTGACCTGGAAGTTAATCCTTCACTTTGAAGATAATCACTGGTTTGTAGGTAACTTGCGAAGGAAGGGGGCCTACTATATTTAGCTGGCCTGTACTGCGTTTACGCTGCACGAAGCGGATACTAAAATGAATGTCGCACATTGGCAAGTTCAACTGATTTTAATTGTTCGCCCTGCAAGACAGTCACATATAGGCGGTCGAATGAACACTAACAGAGTACATTGCCAATAGAATAAACTGAATTAAGAGGGAGGACAAGTCTAGAATATCTGAATGCCAAAAACGACCAAGAAAAAGACATCTCCGAGATGCCCGAAACCCCGGGAAATTCATCAAAACGGAGGAACTGCCTGGGACCTCGTCGTTGACAGTGGGAACACCAAGACTTATACAGGATACACGCTCGAACTCACCCAGTTGACACGACAAATATCTGAAAATCCCTGACTTTCGCCGGATTCGAACCCAAGACCAGTGCATTTGCCTAAAATTCAACCTGGAACCAGCCGCGCTTCGTACCCAGCAGCAGTGAACTGAGTCATTGACATATAAGACCGAGAATTAAGGGCAGGGTGAAAGTGACGTTGTGACGTTGGACTGACATTTTTTTCAATTCACGCAGATCGTCGGTTGATTGACGCATACTGTCGCATTGCCGCAGTGTAACGTTTACTAGTCATCTGTCGAGTTGTGGACCTTGTGGGGAATGAAACGCGCAGCTTTGGCGCGCAAAACATACAGGCTGTTGCCTAAGGTCAGGAGGAAGAGTACATTCATTGCGCCATCGCGTGACGATTGGCGAGTCTGCACCGAGGATTGGATTTCAGCAAGTATTGATCCTGAAATTGGAGCCAGGAGAAAATGCCGCGACTGCCGCGGTATTGCCGCGCATTGCCGCGGCACTGCCGCGCTAATCCCGGTCTTTGACTGAAGGTTGAAACTCCTATTGTTTTGTCTTCAACTAACCCAGGGTACGTTGCAAATGAGCTCAGGAGGGTTCCATTCTCTCACTATTGCATGTATCCACAGAAAGACACTATTTACGCCTGATCTTCTCACAAATTTCTCCGCACTGAAGTTTGACTTACATCCACCACAATCCTGGTGATAGTATAACTTGCGACAATGTAAAATGAAGACATTCAACGGTTTAAAAGTCCTTTTTTTCAATGGTGTTGGTCGCGTCAACCGCGCGGCACTGTCGCGTCAGTGGCGCGGCAATGCGCGGCAATGTCGCGTCAACTGCGCGGCAGTGCGCGTTAGTGCCGCGGCAGGTGCGCGTCACTGCACGGCACATGCATACCAATAATGCGGGACTGACACAGTGGTTAGCAATGCTGCCTACTTTCCAGGGAACTCAGAGCTCTGATGCTCGTGGGAACAGGATGTGGCTGTGTGCCGACTCCTGCCGGATGAGTGGCTGTGTGCCGGGATAGACGAAACCGGGACTATACATACATTGGAAAGACGGTGTTATGAAGGTGATGCCGACGGGTCGCTCAGCATGACGACGTACGAGGCAATAGAACCCAGATTAGCGGTGCGAGGTGAAGGCCAAGAGCGCAGAATGAAGTCGGCAGACATGTTGGTGCAGAGCTACGAAACCTGGACAGGTGAGTAGTTTAATACTGTTATGAGCCGTGTCACGGGAACGGGGTAGAGGGACAGTCGGCCGGACGAGCAGGAAGTACTCCGAGGCCGCCGGCGGTTCGGAGCGGTCTTCGAGATACCGGAGTCGGAAAGGAGGACCGGCGGAGCTGATTGACACAACACCACTGAGGCGCAGGGTGAGCATATACTGCCAGGAATCGTCGAGACAAGAGGGACGGAGTCTAGAGGAGTCAGGGAGATGAGGGGAGCGACAGACACCACTTCGGAGGGAGGGAAGCGACGTTTATTAAACTACTGAAGAACAGGAAGTAAACTAGCGGGATTAAATAGTGTAGAGTCTTAATATAATGTAAAGGAGATAAGGAGGAAGCATGTGGAGGTACATGTGGAGAAGACAATAGGAAACAATAAGACATCCAAAAGCGGAATGAGAAGTTGGATGAAATCAGGAATGCTTCGGATAATCAACATGAGGTGATATGTATAAACTTCGAAACTTGGGAAAGAAGGAGATGCATGTGGAGTGAACGTTACCATTGATACTGAGGTCCTATGACCACGGGAGTCGTGCCGATCAAGTCTCCGATGTTCCGGTAGTCTCCGGTGTTCCGGCGGTCTCCGGAGTTCCGGTAGTCTCCGAACTCCGGAGTGGAGCAAGTTGTGCCGGAATGTTTTAGACGTGAGTTGGAGCCTTGGCGCACGGATATAACGGTATCCCCCTCTTGGGTTTGGCTCCCATGCCAAACACTTCAACCGGAGTCGAAAATATTCAGCAGATGT
This sequence comes from Mycena metata, assembly GCA_029378385.1. Taxonomy (NCBI): domain Eukaryota; kingdom Fungi; phylum Basidiomycota; class Agaricomycetes; order Agaricales; family Mycenaceae; genus Mycena; species Mycena metata. The sequence continues at coordinate 109,328 of JARKIB010000055.1, forward strand.
GAACCTAGAGGTTACTGATACTTCAAGGACGAGTAAAATGGTTGATGGAAAGATGGAGGAAATGGCCAATGAATTTTGAAGAATAGTTTTGAATTTTCTTGACTTGACTGCTCGAAATCGCTGGGTGGTCACGTGCCCGGACCGTGCTCTGTGGTCACGTGCTCGATGCCGTAAGTTGACACGTCGACTCTTTCTTGACTCCCGCCACCCACAACCGGAACCCAACCGCAACGCCAACCACATGTCGACTGCAACCAACACCCAGGGCGGAGCAGGAGGGAGTGGAGGAGGAAACCAGTTCCCAGGAGCGAGCGGAAACGGGGAAGAAAACACCGGAGCGGGCAAGGGAAAGCGACGCGCCACCTCTGCACAACTGCGGGACGAGACCGCCAACGAGGAGGCAGTGGCAGCAAAGCTCCATAACGACCGCCGGGAGTTCTTGCGCGCCCAAATGCGGGCTTTGGTGCGGGTCCCAGTAACGGCCAGTCGCGGCGAGTCGCAGCAGCGATTGGCGGAGCTGGAGATGCTCAAGAACGACTTAGTGTCGTTGGGGCCTGATGAGGATATCGAATTCCTCATCATGGAGCTCACCAATCCATTGCGCGGGACTCCGGGGCCCGAGGACCTGCCGGTCGACACGGGCGTCGATACCGGTGGTGCTGAGGGAGGTCCGGAGCACGAGGGAGACGACGAGGATAGCGAGGAGGAGGAAGCGGATGAAACGGAGGTCGAGCGGGGGCGGACTGGTCGTTCCGGTGACGACCGGAATGAACCGTCCGACCCGCAAGTTGGGGGGAAAGTTGGATACGACCATTTTGATGGGGAGGATTGTGAGTCCTTATTGATTTTCTTTTATCTGACTGTTTTTTATGAATTAGAACTGATTTGAAACTTGCAGGGTGTGAAAAATGCGCAGAAATCAATAGCGACTGCATTCGGCGCCGCGATTCGAACAAGAAAATGTGCGCCCGCTGTGCGCGCAAAAAGGTGCGGTGTTCTTTCAACCCGCAGACCACGCGCGTAAACAGGCGTGCAATTTCGCGCCAAGCGGGGACGTCCCGTAGAGTCTCCGGTGGCTCCGGGCGTTCCGGTGGCTCCGGAGTCAAACGGCAGCACTCCGAGGCGTTCTCAACCGACAAGGACGGCGGCTGCTACGTCCGGAAGACGTACCGCGGCCAGGAGGTTTTCGTGCCGGAGTCGCGGTGGTACAAGGGCACCGCGTCGCGACCGGCGGCGGGTCAAGCAGCTCCTTTGCCGCACCATCGGGAGCTCGACCCGGAGCGACCGATTCTTGGTGCGGTGGAGGAGTTGTATGATTATGTGCGCCGTTTGGAGGAAGATAGGATGAAGATGGGGAAGGAAATAGCAGAATTGAAGGGGATGCTCAAGGGTGCCCGGAGACAGATCCAGGGCGGTGTGGAACGGAGGGACGAGCTGAAGGTGGAGAACGAGGAGTTGAAGGAGGAATTGGCGAGGATCCTGCGGGAGAGGATAGCGATATGGACGTCGACTCCGGTGCGGTCTCCGGACCGGCGGTTGTCTCCGGAGCCGGTGCGAGTTCACCGGTGCGTTCGGAGACGGAGTCGTCGATGCGGAGTGGGATGGGGGAAATCGGGAGTCGTCTCCGACTCAACGCGGGACGCCGCGTTTGGGTCGGGAGATTGTTGCTGCGGCCCCGGGAAGTGCACTTCCTGCCCGGGCGCCATCTGTCGAAGAAACGGCGCGGCTGCCGACCTCAACTTTTACATTCGTCTTGCGAGACGGCGACTCTGGCGAGCCTGTTCACCGCCGCCGCGTGCCCCCATTGACCCCCAAGGCCGAGCCGGTTGAACCGAGCATTCCAGAGGCGTCAGGAGATGGAGAGGAGGCGAGCGGTGGAGATTCCGGTGCAGCAGTGCCACCGGAGACGAGCGGTGAGGACTCCGGTGCAGCGGCGCAACCGGAGTCTCCTCGTGGTGTTTGGCCAACGCCGGAGCGCGAGTTGCTGGAGCAAGCCGGCCAGGAAGACTTGGAGCTCGTTCGCTCCGCGGCGAGGTTGAGTGTTGCACACACCGACGACGACATTCCGGAGGAGTTGGCGGAGCAACTCGATTCGGCGATGGACGTCGATGCGCCGGAGGCAACAGGAAGTGCGGGGAATTCGGGTGAAGGGAGTTCCGGTAGCGCGGTGAAGACCGAACCGCAGGATGCGCAGAGCCCGACTTCGGAGGTGGTGCAGTTGAGGGAAGCAGTATTGGATGTGAGAACAAAGGATGGAAAGTTGGTGAAGACAACGACTGTTTATATAATCGACGACGATTGATGTACTTGTATTTTGTATTTCTTGATGTTTTCTTGAAGCCCAGTGGCTATAAAATGTAAATAGACTGTTTGCTGCAACGAAAAAAACCGGAGTGATTAGGGACAGGAATTTTGAGTGTCGATGAGGACTCCGGATAAGAACCACCAGAGGTTACCCCACCGAAGCATGATTCCGATACTCCGAAGTTCACCGGAAGGTTTCGGAAAGGCGTAATTACTTGGAGGTGCCTTGTGCGTTGTACGGAAGTAACGCCGTGGTCTATAGGAGGGAATGTTGAAGGTTATAGCGAGGCAGCGAGGGTCCAGGAACGACTGTCGGTCCTCCGGTTCCGGTTCCGGACACCGGGGATCGAAGCCAATGCCGGAGCGTAACACTGAGTGCAAGAGATGCCCGAAGGTATAGGAAGGAATGTGTGGGCAAGGGACTTCGGTTTATCTGGCGAAGTTGATGTATGTTGCCAAGATCCGAAGGAAAGTGCAATGGATATCTGTACACCGAAAAGCCAGTTGGTCTTGGAAAAACTGAGCAATGCTTGCGTCAACTCCGACAATCCGACCAACAACCTCAACGAGAAGTCTCCGGAGTGAACCGGAGTACGACCGGAGGTTGCCAGGGTAAGACGGTGCTTTAGGTTGACAAATACACGTGCTCGGAGTCAGAGTTAAGGTCACTCTGACCAGTGTTTAAGCATTTCCAGTACCAGTGAGACGTATTCATGAGGTCCGGTGGATACTCCAGCACGAATGTCGATGCGGAGTCTGCTAGTGTCGACTGGTTGTCTAACCACAGATTCCGGAAGGACGGGGAATGACTCCGGAGATTCCTGCAATGATGCCAGACCTTCCGGTCAGCTATCCTTTTTTGCGAGGAAAATTTGATTCTTGCGCGGAAATTGTATGGGTGTATCCCCCTCTTAGGGTAGACTTCCCAAGGCTACCGCGAATCATTTGAGAAGTAGAGTCGGTTTGGCTTAAAGCCGGAATATGCCATAGGGGCAGGGCAATTCTCGGAGAAAAGCGATTTTTCCCCGGACAAGCGTGCGAGGTCGCCAAAACTAATTGTTGCCTGAGATACTCAAGCAATCTTGGTGAGCGAGCAAAGCTATAGTAGAAGAGTTTCGCCGGCCCGAGATGCCGGAAACGAAACACGACCAGGATGTTCGACTCCGATGGGCCGGAATCGAAGATATGGGCGACCGGACAAAGCCGCAACCAGGGCGTTGCGAGCGCAGTCTCGAAGACCCAAAGAAGTGCCAGATTGTCGTTAAGACGGTTTTCCGGTACCGATTATTCGACCGCAGGGGACCGGAGACCGCGACGAAGGTCGAGACCGGAGGCTCGATGGAGAAAAACGTTGCTAAACATTCTCCGGTGAGCTCTTACCCAATACATCGACAGTGCGAGGACTCCGGAGCACAAAGTCAAGAATCGGAACGGCGAAATAAGGGCTTTCAAAGAAGGCGCAGTGGGTTCGGTGGAATACATTTATTAGACGTCCCCGGTGAACATGTTTCCACGTTTGCCCAACATCTTTTTACCCGAGTTATTGATTTGGCCAACAATTGACATGGCAGATGCACAGAGGAAAAAGTATAATTGGGGGAGAGAACGCGGCCAAAGGCAGGCGTCTCATAGAATATTGATCCTGGGTGAACGAGAGCAAGGTGTCGAGTTCTCCGAGGGATCGAGAAGCGAATATGCTTCATGAAGGATTCCGGCGGAGGTGCGGAGCATTGTAGCAACCGCAAAACCATTCCGGAGAGGTGCTCGCAGGAAGGGCTTGATGCCGGACTTCCTATAGCGGAGCGGAGTGTGGCCATTTGGACACCGACCGAGCGTCGAGGCAACGGAGTAACTCCGGAGGGTCGAGCTTTAGGTCCAGAACGTTCGGAGTAACGAAGATGGCGAGTAGCCGGTGAAACCGAGGGGAATTGGGATTCCGGAGGTTTCATTTTGGTGAGGGCGTCAGAACTCTCGGTGTCGGCGGTAAACACCGGTCCCTTGTGGGAGCAACCGAAAACAATATCCGGCATAATTGCCGGTCGTGTGCACACTAATAACCCCAGGGGTTAAGGATCGGATATATTGGAAACCATCATCTTGCAATCAACGGATGCGGGTGAGAGGTTTGCCGGTTCCAAGGTCCAGAACGGTGGAGGAAATCAAGAACGATGACGCGATGTCGGGATGCGAACATCACCAAAAGGGGATGGATGACAGATGTACTGCCCATTAATGGATGAGTGTTGCCAAGGGAAAATTCCGGAGGGATTTTGCCGGAGATCTTGCATACGAAGCCAAAAACCTTCTGGATTTCACATATAAGTACAGTTACAGCCAGTATGAGAGACGAGGGAAATTGTTCGTAGCGGGAGTTGAATCCCGAGGCAATCTCGGAGAGATATGATTGTTGAAATCGTTAAAACTCGACTCCGGAGAGCGAGCGGTCGTAAGAACTCAACTCCGGAGAGCGAGCGGGCGTGGGGAACAAAAGAGCGGTGGCGTGGACTTTGGTGATATAACTTTCCGGGAACGACGCAGACGTTCCGGGAAGAGAATTCGTGTTCTGCTGATGCTATTTAGTCGACGACAAGGGAGAGGTCTTCTCCGGTGCGCTGGCGCTTGTCGGAGACGATGCGGGAGATACGATCACACGTCTCGACATGATGACCACTACTGCCGCAATACATACACAGTCCCAGTCTCTTCCGGCGATCTGCTTCTTCCTTCCGGAGCTTGCCTTTGTTGTTAAGCAAGCCGGCCACCTCGGCGGTTCGTTTGCGAGAGGGGTCTACCGCCGTCCAAACGTAGCCGGAGGACGGCCCAGCCTCCCCAATCCTAACCGCCCGAGTATTGGCGGGGATTGGCGATCCGGAGTCCGAGGCGATGTGGAAAACAGGAAGGGAAGTGAGCGAGGGTATACCGGGGGAGATGTCCGAGAGAGCGGGAGACGCAGCGCGAGTAATGGGGGTACCGCGGTCCAGAAGATCGTTTCCGGAGGGCGTACCGTGGTAATCCTCGGCGCCCGGAGAGTTGGGATTGGGACCATAGTCGCCCCAGAACAGACGAGCGTTCCTCTGGGCTTCAACGAGTGCAGACTCCAGCTGCGTCGCCCAGTACTTGCTATTGAGACGAGTTACCATTGCCCGGAGTCCGGCGTAGGTGCTCGGATAGCAAGTGCAGTCGTCCAGTTCCATGCTCAAGCGCATGATGGAGAGCGTGGCACTTCGCGGACTCGCTCCAACCAAGGCGGGTGAGCAAATCCTCGAATTCACGCAGGAACGGAGCGATCTCCTCGGAGGGCTTCATCCGGAGAAGACGAAGCTGATCCTCCGCGTCAGCCTGGTGGTCCGGCGTATAGAAAATCTGCAAGAACTCCGAAATGAACGTGGAAAGGTTTCCATGCCAATCGAGCTTGGCTGTGTTGGGACGTTCATAGATGGTCCGAGGGACTCCCCGGAACCGCGACAAGATAAAAGTGACCTTGTCGTCGTCCGATCGGAGCTCACGCGGGTGAGCTGCAAAAAATGCGTAGCATTGGGAGAGGAAGGGCATGACGTCCGCTTCCTTACCATCGAAGATGTCCGGGAGGAGGTTCTGCGAACTTTCGGAGGTCGGAGATACGACCGGAACGGGTGCAGGTGATGGAGTGACGACCGGAGAATGATGAACAGACATGGGAGAGTTGGAGCGGAGTGAGCGACGCTCCGATGGTATGAGTTCTTCTTCCAAGTTGGGAGCGTAGTCCTCCGGGAGCACGGGCTGCGCCGGCGCTGCGACCAGAGACGGAGGATAAAGAAGTTCGAGTTCCCGATCGAGTTCGGGGAGCGGTGGAAGACCTTGTTCGTCGTATTCCACGGCATCCTCGAAAATGGGATCGACCGAGGATTCCGGCTCCGAGACGGGATCGGAGGCGGACTCAGGTGGAGTAGGCGTACCCGGATAAACCGCAATGTCGTCCTGAGGCGGACCAACGGTGAACTGACCCATAGGGATCATCGTGGCCGAAAAAGGAAAGAGAGTGCGGTAAGTCACCGGTGTTTCTCCGGAACCATCAGATTTTTTCGAAGGGTCATGCGGTGGAGAAGGTGATGCCGACGGGTCGCTCAGCATGACGACGTACGAGGCAATAGAACCCAGATTAGCGGTGCGAGGTGAAGGCCAAGAGCGCAGAATGAAGTCGGCAGACATGTTGGTGCAGAGCTACGAAACCTGGACAGGTGAGTAGTTTAATACTGTTATGAGCCGTGTCGCGGGAACGGGGTAGAGGGACAGTTGGCCGGACGAGCAGGAAGTACTCCGAGGCCGCCGGCGGTTCGGAGCGGTCTTCGAGATACCGGAGTCGGAAAGGAGGACCGGCGGAGCTGATTGACACAACACCACTGAGGCGCAGGGTGAGCATATACTGCCAGGAATCGTCGAGACAAGAGGGACGGAGTCTAGAGGAGTCAGGGAGATGAGGGGAGCGACAGACACCACTTCGGAGGGAGGGAAGCGACGTTTATTAAACTACTGAAGAACAGGAAGTAAACTAGCGGGATTAAATAGTGTAGAGTCTTAATATAATGTAAAGGAGATAAGGAGGAAGCATGTGGAGGTACATGTGGAGAAGACAATAGGAAACAATAAGACATCCAAAAGCGGAATGAGAAGTTGGATGAAATCAGGAATGCTTCGGATAATCAACATGAGGTGATATGTATAAACTTCGAAACTTGGGAAAGAAGGAGATGCATGTGGAGTGAACGTTACCATTGATACTGAGGTCCTATGACCACGGGAGTCGTGCCGATCAAGTCTCCGATGTTCCGGTAGTCTCCGGTGTTCCGGCGGTCTCCGGAGTTCCGGTAGTCTCCGAACTCCGGAGTGAACCGGAGTTGAGCAAGTTGTGCCGGAATGTTTTAGACGTGAGTTGGAGCCTTGGCGCACGGATATAACAGACGGTGTGTATGTGGCAATAGAGCGAGTCGGTGTCGAAGTGTAGTGAAAGGAGATGTATTTGATCGCCTGTCACTCGTCCACAAACCCTGTTCTGTCACTCACTCATTCTTCAATCACTACAGAACGTCAATTTGTGGACAGCGTTCGCCTCGCGGGTGTGGAAACGGAAGTCGGGTGAAAGCCGCGTCGGCCTCCCGGCGCAATGTGGAGGTGGGGGAACTCTATGATGGATACCCGGTGAGTAAGGAGTCGACGACGCATCCATCGTAGGAGAGGGATCCCCACTGGACTAGGAGGAGAATGGAACTCACAACGGATGGGAGGCATGGAAATACGGATAAATTCGGTATGCAGCGCCGGATTGTCCTGCATGTACGGCGCCATAATTTGGGCATGTTTCCGGAGATAGAGCAGGAAAGCGTCGCTAGCCCATTGGCCGATGGTCTTCACGACATCGAATGGAGTACCGCGTAGCAAATATAATAAGGTGGCTTTAATCCGAATGCTGTGCCCTTGAAGGGGGTCGAGTCTGGCTGCTTTGCAAGCTTTGTGGATCCGGGTAATAAAGGCCGACTTGGTGAGGGGACGGCGCGCGTGCTTGTGCACATATGAGAAAAGATGGGAATCCGGCGGGGGTGCGTTGACACGCAAGTGATTCGCGAAGCTTCGCCGAGGGTCTGTGGGGCCGTCATGGTCCCCATAGAAAATATCTTCGCCTGCCCGGTTAGCCTTGGTGACGGGGACGTGTATGACCATCATTTGAAGTCCTCTTGGATCCACCTCCTCTCGGACGTTGCTTGGCGTTACGTGGGTAGCGGAATCGAAGGCCGTGAGAGTCTTCACCGTGAGCTCTCCGAGGCGTGAGCATGAGTAGAAGTTGGTCGTTAGGCAAGAGCCCACGGAAGCGTCGAGGGGAACGTCTGGGTCGAGATGGGATAGAATTGTGGCGATGATTGCGACCGTATATGGTAATCTCCTCTTCTTGGACGGCGGCTGGAGAGCAGTAGCTGCACGAATTAGCGCGTCGGACTCTGCTTTGAGCGGTGCCCAGAGGACACCATGAATGACGTGCCATGCACGTATCCCCGCTAGAAAGCCTTCGACTGTCTTCCCGGCATAATTACCCGCCTGGCCGGCAACGAACGCAGCCAACAGATCGCTCGACGCGGGAGCGCGTTCGGCTTCCGGGATGGCCCTAGAGTCGCAAAAGCAATGGTAGACTAAGAGTCCGGACCCGTATGTTTCCAGAGACCCCTCCAACCAAGAGTACGTGAGCAGATTTGTAACCTTGTGAAGATCGAAAACCGGAATAGAGCTGTTTACGCGGTCATTGCGAGTCGACGCTGGAAGCCATTTGAAGAGCCTTTCAACTGCGAAACAGAGGGGACGCGACGGTGATAAGCCGGGAAACTGCTACGTGTGAAAAGAGCGAATCTTTTCATTTTTAACAGTGAACTATACCGAAGCTATAATCAATCAGAGCGGATTGTGACCTCACACAAGTCTGACTAAACTGGTCCAGATGGCTAGGGTGACCTGGATATGTGCAACCGGTTCTATGGACAGGGAGTACCACTATTAAACTGAGTCCCCGAAAATCAAGTGCACGAACTAGACGGATATGCGATAAGATTCGGAAGGGTCAAAGTGCCAGCCAGACCACTTACCATGAGGAGTTGGATTCATGAACTATACGGAGCGGAGTAGCGACGATCCTGAACTAGTTGGCTAAAGGCCGTCTGTTTGGAGGAGTTTGAACCAAGGACGCGACGCGATTGAAGCACGTGACTTCGAAACGTGATAAAACAGGGGAATCACTCGGTGCCTTGACTTGTCTCGGAAGGCCAGCCGGCCTGTCTCGCATAGCCAACCGATGGTCTATTTCGAGACAGACTCGGAAGACCAACCGGACGGGCTGTTTGGCGAATGGGGGAACTGCTTCGGATACCTCCCGAGCTATTCTAAGATATGGAGTGATCCGTGATCGCCGAAAGGCAAGTGATCCGAGACAGAGTTGAACCAAGTCCAGTCAAACTTACTGGCACGAGATATACCAAAACATCTACGAACTAGACGGCCGTCTAGTTGACTGAGTCAGGACTACGAAGGCGTTCCAGAGGGAGCTGGAAGCGACAGGATGAAGAAGACACGGTCAGGAAGAATCAAACACCCTCACTCACCAAAACGGACCAATCTCCATCTGGACCACGGAAGCCAGCCGAGCTAACCAATCGGAGAAGAACCGGAATATTTGAAACACTGATACCGGATAGTTTACCGAATGGACATCAATTATTTATTAGTCATCTATTTTCTGAATCATGTATAAAAGGACAGTAGAGTAGAGTAGAAAGCAGCAGATTCCCTGGGACGGTGGCCTGACACGCCATTGGTTCTAGATAGTCGTGCTCTTGGACTGCTAGTTGCTACACGCACTTGTATTTCGCACACCCTTGATTGATTGGATTGGATTGGATTTTAAAACAGACAGGATTGAACTGAACGGACTTGATTGATTTGACTCGCACGGACTTGTACTGAACGGAATTGGACTCGCACGGACTTGATTGAACGGACTTGAACTTGAACGGACTTGAACTCGCACGGACTTGATTGAATCGAACTTGGACCTGACTTATCGAACTGACTGGACTTGAATATCTGACCGAACCCATTTCGCGACTTGACTAAACGTCTGTTGTGTGTGTGTGTAACTGTTATCTAAAGAGCATTGAAAAACCCTACGCCGGTCTAAACCACCGTAACTTGCAATAAAACCCGCTTTCGAGCAAAAACCTCAACTTGTGTTGAATCAGACTAGTCAAACAGACCGTCCTGCTCCTTCGATCTGAAGTAGAGCCGCAGCCTTGCGTATTGAAAGAACTTGATTCCTTTGGTCTATACAAGCCTAATACTTGGCTTACACCCCCGAACAAACCCGTTCATCACCCAGTGCAGAGAGTGGTAGTTTTGGTGTTTAGTTTTGGTTTAGTTGGATATACTCCGTCTATCTCATTTCTAGCATTTTCCATCCGTGCACGTAGTGAAGACCTTTCATCTGGAGCCCACCGCGAGGGGTAATAGACCAGACGAGTTCTTAAAAATCGCAATTGCTTGACAGACCCGGACCCCAAAGTCTTTCTGAAAGCACAAACCGGCCTGAATTCTTCGGAATCTTAAGCCACCCAATCGGACAAACTGCTATCGAACGAGCAGCAGTCCGACCACAACTCTTCAGACGAAGAGGACAATACCATCTCTGGACAAGGGACCTATTGGGATCGAAAGCCTACTAGACAAACTCGAGTCTCCCGTCAAACAGTCAAACCAACTGTAACGGGAACTAGTTCAAAGAAACCATCAATTGCAGAGAAAGCCAGAGCAGGGCAAGCAGAGTTAACATTTGAACGGACGAGTGCCATAAAGGAACTCAGAAGTCAAGTAAAAGCACGGGGAGAGCAGATCAGACAGCCATCGTCAACTAGACCACGGTCAAGTAACGAACTGGATCCCTCTACTACTCCTGGTGCTGGACCTAGCTCAGCTACCACATCTCAGACTATTCTTCCATCGGTCTCATTGACGACTCCTGTAAATCAGCCAGTGATCAATCCAATCGGATCAACATCCGGAACCCCAGCGACTAATCAGTTGCAACCCCCAACCCCGTCCGTAAACCAACCGATAGCACCAGCTATTTCGGTTCAACCTCAGACAAAACCGCGAACCCCACCAGCCTCTGCAAAGATGTCTGGAACGACCTTTAAAATGCCGCAGCCCTGGGACACCAGGAACTGCCCCCAATTTGATGGCTCCACGGCTGAGAGCTTGATGAAGTTCTTGCGTTTCTGTAAATATATTATTCAGAACGCTGGGATAACTGACAGTGATGAAAAGAAAGCCGTGATCCTAAAGTACCTGTCTATTACCACGGCAGCGGAATGGGAATCCCTAGAATCGTATACCCTTGGCTTCGACTTATGGTTGGAAGAGATAGAGGGCTTGTTCCCAGAAATACGGACCTTTCAGATTGGATCGCTTGACGAGCTTGATAAAATCTGCAAACGGTTCGCTGGACTCAAGAAATCTGAGCAAGGAAGGATCAAACGGTTCAACCTATCGTTCAAAAACGAAGCAGAAAAACTTGCTAAACCACCTACCCTCGTTCTGAATGAAGGATTAGTGGACAAGTACATGATCTGTTTCGACCCTCTCTTTGCCAATGAAATCGATATCATGGTCTCACAAACGATGTATTGGAATAAGAGTCAACAAAAGACTGGAGTGACAGGAAACCCAGCCCCAGCAGGCGCCAATCCAGTAATTGGACCCAATGTACTAGACCGACCAGAGTCCACACTCCCTTTGAATGAGATCATGGGAATAGTGGAGACTCTGGCTCAGAATAATAACAGACGGACCATGAATGCCGTAACCGGTTCTGGAGAAGCTGCCCTAATGGTTGGGCTAGGTGGTCAAACAGGCCAAACTGGTCATACCGGAAGCTCTTCGAGTGATATAGTCCGTCTGCGAACCGAAATGTCGGAACAGATAGATTCGTTCTCAGGAGATCTGGCCAAACTTAAAGACGCACAGGAGCTGTCGGAAAAGAGGACTCAAAGCAGCATTCAGAGGCTGGAAGAACGTTCTAATTCCAATATGCAGCGGATAGAAGAGACCTTGAAACAGATGAGCAGGGACATTCGTGGACCAGCTCCTCATCAGGAGGTCAATCTGCCTGGGCAATCATCTAACAGAGGCCATGACCGGAACTATCAGAACCTAGGACAAGAAGGGAATCGTGAATGTTACTATTGCTACTTGAAGGGGCACATGGTTCGCGAGTGTCCGTATAAACGAGAGCATATAGATTTGGGGAGAATCATCATTGAGAACGGCAGAATGAGATTGGGTGATGGCCAACCATTTCCGAGATATCCGGAAAACAAGAGTCAGAAGCAACGGGTTGATGACTACTATGCAGGAAAGTTGGTGCCCGGGGCTCCCCAGGTACTTATCCAAGCATATAATCACCCAAACCTCGAGACAATTAGCAACTGGCATGTCAGTATGGCGGATACCTTGAACCTGGTCTACAACTCCCGTGATGACGAGAGTCGTACTCAACAAGTTCAGGAGTATATTCGCCAGAACAAAGGAAATTCGGAAAGGCAGCATCAGCACCCTGTGGCCAACTATCAGACCCAGATAGTTCCTCAGTATAGCGGGACAGTAACGGCTTATGCTCCGAGCTATCCCGCGATGCAACCTGCTCAGTATCAAATCCCGGAGTTTGCGGTTAATACGCAGGTTCAGAACTCGAAAGTCGAGGAAGAATCGCTCAGTATGAAACAGATGATCCAGTTCATGGCAGCAATGAGAGCAGCAGATGCCCAACTAGGGAGCTCTCCGGAACAGTTTGCGCAAACCAGGAAGACCACTCGAGAGGGAGGCCCTGGTCCGCAAAATTTCTAGAGAGTCCGAGGAAGGCAGCTGAGGATTCTATCCAGAAACCAGCTAAACTGCCGGAGGACCGATCAAACGCTGGTTCAGAGAGAACTGTCTCAACTGGAGCAACCCGAGGGAATAGTGATGCCGTATGGAGGGAAAAGAAAGTTGAAGGTGGTGATACCTGCAGGACCCAGGTGGAAGGAATCTAAGCTCCCGAAAGCTCCGAAAAAGAGAAATCTAGACGACGAGCATTCGGAAGGGGAACCCACGTTGCCTTACAAGCAAGTACCCGAATTAGTTCACAAGGCCGATCAGAGGGAAAAACAACCAGAACTCAATATACCCGCGGAGTCGAAAGGACGCCGCAAGGACAGAGTGAAGGGGAAGGATAACTCAGACAATATACCCGTGAACAAGGGGAAAGAGAATGAGCGCAATATAGCGGAAAAAGCCTATGCTATAGTCCGACCAATTGACAAACCTGGGACCATCGACCGAATAGTTGATGAAATATGGAAGACTCGAATCAATTCGGAGTTGCGCGACTGGGCAGTCGCATCTCCGAAGGTAGCAGAGGCTCTCCGGAAATCGTTAACCAAACGGCGAGTAAAACCACCTCGGATTCACCAATCGGTGGACACCTTAAGTCAAGAAGGTGCTTTCCCCTATATGGAGGACGAAATAGAGACTGGAATATCAGAGGACGCCCTGGAAATAGGTGACTTACCACACGTGGAAAGTTTCTATATCTCAACCCAGGAGGATAATGACAACGACGAGAATGTTGAAGTTGGGAAAGTAGTGGTCTCCGATCCCTACTTGCTATATTTATCTACTTTGGGTCCTGATGAAGAGCCAAAACAGGTATATGTTAGCACTGACTCCGCCAAGCTCCGAGCAGTCTTTCCAAAAGTGAACGATTCGGCGTTTATTGAATCTGTAGTGGATAGTGGGTCCCAGATAGTATCGATGGCTCTGCGAGAAGCGAGAAAATTGAGGCTGAAAGTGGGATACCTGACATACAAATCTACATGCAGAGTGCGAACGGACAGCTCAAGAAGTCAGCTGGCATGGCCAGGAATGTACCATTTGTGTTTGGGGACATCACTTTGTACTTAGCAAGTGCATATATTGACCAACCCGCCTACAAAATATTACTGGGCCGTCCATTTGACGTTCTAACTGAGAGTTGGGTTCGGAATAAAGCCGATGGTGGACAGGATATCCTGGTAAAGGACCCGAATACCGGAAAACGGTGTGTTGTGCCTACAAGGGCCCGGGGAACCTATACTGCTGAGGATGAAGAGAAATCTGTATTAGCCGCAGGCGGGAATCCAACCGTCCCATCAGCTGGACCGTCGAAACAGTCGGACTTCTTCGAGACCAAACAGGGGCCGGACAGAAATGGACGAAATCCCAGAATGGTTTCAGTACCCGACGAAGAGGATTCTGATTACTATGAAGAATCAGAAGGCTCAGAAAACGAATCAAATGATGATGACGAGGATTTTCACCGGTCTCCGAGGACTTGATAGAAGGCTTTCAAAGAGGAGAAATGGCATTACAGTTCGGTTTTAGTGAAGCAGGAGAGTTGGAGATTCAGGGATACATGGAGCCTCGAAATGGAGAGAACTTCTCGGAAGACGAAGTCCGAGAAGCGTATATTTCGGCTTCACGAGGATCTACATCAATGCGCTCCGACCACCGGGCCAGGGTGCTATTCAACGAATTTGTTACGCCAAACCGAAGACAGAGAAGATCGGGGGTGAAGCATCAAGTGTTTACCTGGGATGAACGCATCCCGGACCATTTGGCTCACATGGCCGAAAAGAGGTTGAACCGTGGGAAAATTCCGAGGCACGATATGATGCCGGATACAAAGTGCAGCTGTTGCCAGACGGTCAAATGGATGATGTCCAAGGATACCAAGAAAGGCTCAGCACGGAATCAGAAAGGGAAAAAGCAGGCATCAAACCGGGTGCCAGCTGTTCCAACTCTGATAAAGCGGGTTTACGCGACAAAGAAGTATAAACCAGTAGCATTGAAAGTGCGGCCGGTATATACCGACTTACCAGAAAAGTACAGGATTCAGAGGAATATCATTGGGGATCCTTTGAGGGACATGCCTGGGCTATCACCAGATCCAACAGATTTCGTACCAACGGGACGTTATACCTTGGAAAGGAAAGAAATCATTGATAAAATTCATTCGGGAGACTTCTTATGGTTGGAAGAGAGAAAACTACTCCACAACTTTATGATGATCCAGAACGAGGCTTTTGCTTGGGATGACTCTGAAAGAGGCAGCTTCAGGCATGACTTCTTCCCTCCAGTGGAAATTCCTGTGGTAGAACATAAAGTCTGGGTTGAACGGAGTATTCCGATTCCCCGGGGTCAGCTGGAAATGGTTTGCGATATCATTCGAAAGAAAATAGATGCTGGGGTATATGAACCTTCAAATGCTTCGTATCGAACCAAATTCTTTGGTGTCGTAAAGAAAGATGGCAAAAGCATCCGTCTGGTACACGCTCTGGAGCCCTTGAATAAAGTCACGATAGCACACTCAGGAATTCCACCGGCGACGGAGGAACTGGCGAATCATTTCGCTGGGAGAGCCTGTGGTGCGGTCTTGGACTTATATTCAGGGTATGATCATCGAGATATAGCGGAAGACAGTCGCGACTATACGACGTTTCAGACGCCGTTTGGGGCATTAAGATTGGTCAAACTGCCACAGGGCTGGACCAATTCTGTACCTGTCTTCCATGACGACGTCACCTATATTCTCAGGGATGAAATCCCCCACGTTACGATACCGTATATTGACGATGTTCCCATTCGGGGGCCTGGCTCGAGGTATCAAGACAAAAATGGAAAGTACGAAACAATTCCGGAGAACAAAGGAATCAGACGGTTCGTATGGGAACATTTCCAAAACTTGAATCGAATTGTGCAGCGAATTAAGTACTGTGGAGGGACCTTCTCAGGTTTAAAAGCACTCCTATGTCTAGATGAGTTCCAAGTAGTAGGCCACCTCTGTTCGTTTGAAGGACGGAGGCCGGCTGAGGACAGAGTTGGAATAATTCTCAGGTGGCCGGGGTGTGAAAGCGTTTCGGAAGTCAGACAGTTCTTGGGCGTAATTGGGCAGGTTCGAATGTTCATAAAGAATTATGGCAATATTTCGAGGCCAATCCAACGACTGCTCAGGAAGGACGCAGAGTTTGAATGGGGGGAGAAAGAGCAGGCTTCGATGGATGCCATAAAAATGGAGATCGCAAAGTGCAGAGCCCTGAAACCCTTGAATTATGATTGGGATTCGGACATTGTACTATCTGTGGACACATCCTGGAGGTCAGTTGGACTGGAGGTATACCAATGCGATCCAGACGACCCGACCAAGAAGTACTTTGCGAAATTTACCGCCATTCCTCTGAATGACCGGGAAGCTAGGTTTTCACAGCCAAAGAGGGAACTCTATGGGTTACTGAGAGCTCTGGACAGAATGCAGTATTGGTTGCTTGGAGCTAGACGGCTAGTTGTTGAAGTTGATGCACTCTATATCAAAGGCATGTTGTCAAACCCAGGAATGGGACCAAACGCGACAATTAACAGATGGATCGATGATAAGCCTGGGAAATGGCCACCTATGAAACTTTATCATTTCTATGGTTGTGTCGTATTTCCAGCAAGCTATCACTATTATTAAATAGCTTATATCATCTCACGAGAGTCGGGGCTTCGCCCGAGCAGCTGGCTATGGGTGTAACGTGTGGATGAATGCTTTGGCTGCGACCAGTGATGATTCCGGCAAGGGTCAGAGCTCACGGTAGCAAATGTATTTGCTCCAAACGGCGGCTCAACCAACTTAGATTAAGTTTGGAGTCTGTCGGCACGTCCCCTATCAAGGGCAATGAAGGAATATGCCTCTAGACTATGAGCTATCCAAGAGGATCTCAATTGCAAGTTGAATCCGACCAACAGAGTGGTTGGTTCAAGTGCAGCACACAATTGTTCGACTTGTCGCAGACACTGATGGCCTTGTTGATGGCCGTGATGGCCACGACGCGCGTAGGCTCCGGAGGAGAATGAGGACATGTTCACAATATGAGCAATTGTACCTCAAACTCTCGGCTATGGCACAACTGCGGGATCATCCAATCAAATTTAATTAAAAGCCTCGGCTAAAGCACAGTCATTCGTCGGTGACTGAGTATGACTCAGTAGGGCAAGGGGCCCTATATTCCTATGCCAAGGGGGCCTGGGAATGGTGTTTAGTGCAGCAAAGAGGCTGCATATGGACCAATCTCTCTCTATATTTATTATTGTCTCAGTTTTGTCTCATCATTTCGTCGCTTTGTACATTAATCCTCGGTTCCGAAGCTAAATATCTCAATTGGGACATGTAGGCCTGCTCACCGTATAAATAGGCTAGAATAGTTCAATGTAAAGCACTGAATCTTACCCCCCTTCCTGGGCCCAGTTCGCAAGAACTGGGGCTGTGAAGCGTGGTAAGCTTCATGTCCGCAGAGTGCACGCAGTGGAGTTAATATTATTGGTGTTTTGTTTGATAAATCCTGTGTTCATCTTCGACTTCAAGGTCGATTTGGGCTTGAGACGACTTCAACTTAACCTTCTGAACCTTGAGACCACATTCATCTGGGCTCAGGATTCAGAAGGAAACCACCATGTTTCTGTTGTGAGCAAAGTCGATTTGGTTGATTGGATGCGTAGTTGGGCTATTCTTTTGTGTTCAATGTACTGGCGCCGTCGGAAAGGCCCTTGCAATTGACCACAACAGTGTAGTGCCTCCACGGGACCAGCCCAGTTCGAAACTCTGTGATAAAAATATATAAAGCAAATACATTTGGGTTCCGTTGGTTTGATTTTGGTGATGGCATTATGAAGAGCGAGATCCAGCTGCTGTATAAGCGAGTGGTTGAGCTCAGAGTGTCTGAGCGAAGTCCAGTTTGGCAGCATGGTACACCTGTGAACCAAGAGGTTGCATGGGGCTGATGCGGAACTGTTGGATGGTGTTGTTGGTACCGTGAAGAGTTGGATCCAGCTGCTGTACAAGCGAGTGGTTCGACTTGGAGTACTTGTCAATGATCACAGTTTTATGTCGCAAAGAGTTACCCATACGTCGCAATTATGTCGCAATTATGTTCGCAAGTGATACCTAAACGGATGCGAAGCAGTGGATAGCGCCCTGCACATTGAATACGAAGCAGTGGTAACGCCCTGCAACAAACCCTACATCAAATATATTTGTGTAAACCCCAACTCCGTTCCAATTGCCTCTTGAGCTCTCCCTCACCGGGAGTGCCCAATAGACCATTAAACGAATGAGGACTAGCACCTCAATATATAAGCTTTCGCTTCGATCGAAGGTTGCACCGTTCGGATTGCCACAGCTATATACTTTAGCTGGAATCCCCAAACTCAGCGCAAGCAGAGAGTGCTGTGCATTGGATGGTTGGTCTATATGGTTGGTGTGTTGTTGGTGGTGTTCAGTTATGTGGGTTTTGGGTTGGTTGGTATTTGGGGTTCATTAGTTCATGTTCATGAGCGCCCAGATCCGACTGGCTACAGACCTGTCCCTGTTCACCTCCATCACTGCCTTACGTATAGAGCGCGTTTTCCGTCTTCTGCCCGTGCCTCGATTGCCCGCGCATCATCGAAAAGATCCTGATGTACCACTTTAGCTTAAAACATGTGCAGGAAAAACATTTCCTACCGATGGGCTGTCTAGACGACGACCAGCCGAAGGGGATGAAGAGTGGCCGAATTCAGAGGACGGGTACGATGAGTACGAGCTCCCGAAAGATCACCCAGATTGGGATCAGGAAGGAAGGCAACCGCTGGATTTCGAAGACTTCAAGGACGGGATAGATACACGCGGAGGATACGAACAAGAAATTGTTGAACCAGCCATTTGGGAAGGGGATTTCCAAAAAGAGTGCAACGAGAGGTTTATGTCCGAAGCTCGTAATCTTGAAGTCATCAAGGAGGCTTACGCTGCAGAGGGACTCAAAATCCCGCAATTCTTGAATGTACAGTCCATGGAGGAGGAGCCTCTCCTTCCAGACGGAAAGTACAAACTTGATCCTGATAGCCGTGAAGAATATCCGGAGGGCCATCGGTCTGGGTTGGCTAAGGAATTAGACGATCGTATAGACCGTATCACGGAATGGTTGAAGCAACCATTACAGAGACCGGAAGAATTTGGTGAGAATAGCAAGCATGAGCGACCTGGGGATGAATACAGGAAGTTCATGCGCTATGCCTCAAAATTCTACAGAGACAAAATTACGGGAAAATTGTATAGACAAGATTCGGATGGACCACCGAAACTGGTTGTTGCAAAAGAGTACCGAATGTACATGATGAAGGCCGCTCACGATAGTCTGGGTCACAAGGGGGCCTATGCTACCAAGAGTATGATTGACTTGAGGTTCTGGTGGCCGGATCTATCGCAAGATGTAGATGGTATGTAAAAACATGCCATCTGTGTCAAGTGCGACAGGAAACAATGTTGAGAATCCCGCCGAAAGCCACGATGACTCCGAGTATATTTCAGAAAATACACACGGATGTTATGGTTATGGGTGTGCCATCCAACGCCTGCAGATTGGTAGTAGCAGCACGCGACTCTCTGACCAGATGGACAGAAGCAAGGGCGCTGCGATCCGATAATGCTGAAGCCTTGGGGAAATTCCTTCTCGAAGAGATAATTTGCAGATGGGGTTGCCCACGGGAAATAGTTACCGATAATGCGGGACAGCTCCTCGCAGCTATCAAATGGCTGGCTGCAGAATATGGAATAACTGGCATAAGGATCTCACCGTATAATTCACAAGCAAACGGGCCGGTAGAAAGAGGGCATTGGGACATGAGGCAGTCCTTGTACAAAGCTACGGGTGGAGACACTCGGAAGTGGTATTGGTTCTTGCATCAGGTCGTTTGGGCAGGACAGGATCACAATTAGGAGGGGGCTCGGCTGTTCTCCTTATTTTGCTCTCTGCGGCGCCCATCCAATTATTCCGCTGGATATTGAAGAAGCTACTTGGCTTGTTGAGTTTCTGGGCCAGATATTATCAACGGCCGATTTGATTGGGTTGCGAGCCAAAGCATTGGCAAAGCATACCCAACATGTAGACGAGATGCGAGCGCGGGTTTCATCCGAGAAACTCGCAGCAGCAAGGAGATACGAGAGGGTACACGAACACACGATCAAGAACTTTGACTTCAAACCTGGGGACTTAGTGTTGATCCGGAACACGACTGTGGAGAAATCACTTAACACAAAGATGGCGGCCAGATATTTGGGACCGATGGTAGTAGTGCGTCGTACCAAAGGTGGTTCCTACCTATGTTGTGAAATGAACGGAGCAATGTATCATGGAAAGATTGCCCAATTCAGAGTGGTTCCCTACTTAGCCCGGAAACATCTTGACCTTCCAAACAAGATATTAGATCTGATAGATCTCAGCAAAGAGAACTTAGATGAGCTGGCAGCAGCCGATGAAAGCAGACGGTGAGTATCTTGGGAAAGATCTCCAGTTTGATAAAATCAGGTTACGGCCCGACTGGCAAGACGTCGACCCAGACGAATTGTCAGAAGAATATCAGAGTGATGAGGAGCCGGAAGAGTCGTTAGAACCAGAACCAACTTACGACGCGGTGAACCCGAGACGGTCAAAAAGAGCGCGTGGAAAGAAGTAATATTCTATCTACAAGCCGAATAGACATGACGGGTAAAAAGAGCGAAGGACAAGTTGGTTGGTCGAGACTCAGGGTCTTCAAAGAGAGTGTTATAAAGTGAGTTGGGTGGTTTGAATGGTACGAAGACCATCTAGTTGGCTATAAGCGGCGGACACAATGGGAAGTTGAGTCACGAACCATTTCTGAAGCGAGTCGGGAAGGAGTTCCAACCCACGCTCCTTGAGAATATCAAGGATGGTAGTGTGCTCGCGGCGCAACATCTCCAAAAGACGCAAGTCATAGGAGAGACTGTGGCCACAAACGGCCATGTTAGTGCGGACGTTGCGTTCCATGCGCAATACTGCCTCATTGTCGTAATCGTGGTTAACCCCAGAAACGAGTTCGTTGGCCGCGCTAACAACCTCATGGTCGGAACGTGTCTCGGGACCTGGAAGTGAAACAGTTGGTGAAGGATTTCAACGAGTTGATTCGGGCAAAAGCCACGGAGGACGTACCACTGATACGAGGGATCTGCCCGGTGGTCATGTTCGAACTGCGGCCGCGTTTGCGAGAACCATCGGACTTGGAAGCATCACCGGCGTCGTCGTGACCCTGGAATAGTTGGTGAACACGATGGCGGATGGGGGTCAAATAACGAGAGAACTTACCACGGACAACGCACGACGATTGAGCTTCGTCTGAATATCGAGAGGATGTCCGATGGGGAGAAGGAACGTAGGACCAGACTTGAGCGGCTGATACGGCGTGAAATAGTTGAACACACGCACGGTCTGCTTGCTGACCGAAGGGTCGGGGGCATGTCCCTCCTCCTCCTCGTCGTCCTCAATATCGATAACGTTGTTGGCAGCGGTAGACTCAACTGGGGCGGTGACCTCCCCGGTCTGAAGGCACGAGAAATTGAGTGTGAGCTTGTTGATGCTGAACTGGATGGACGCTGCTTACAGGTTCAGTTGAAACTGTGGTACCAGTTCATAGGATCATCGTCACCTGCGTCACCCTCGCCCTGGTCTTCGTGGTCTGATTCGACGACGGGTGCGGACTTGGTTTTGCGCTGCCAACGCCAGGGGGTCAGGACGTGAAATGTTTAACGAGATAGTAGACGTACAGAACGAGCCTTCTTGGCCTTGGGCTTGTCGGCGTTGGCCTTGTCAAGTGCAGCAGCCTTCTCGGCGCGGTCGTGAGCGACTTTAGCCTTGGCAGCAGCTGCATCGGCAGCACGAACGCGAGCGGTTGCCTCCAGAAGGGCGGTAACAGCGTGAACCCGGGGGTCCCAAGTACCAGTGGCGCCGGCCCAGATGTTGCTGTAGGTCTTCTTGATAGAAAACAGGATATCGCGAAGGACGGCAGAGCGGGCGGTGATGTCGACGTATTTTTCGAGAACGCTCTGCGAATTATTTAGCAAAATCGTTCATGAAACGGACGGGTGACGCAACTATTTTACCAGCCTGAGTGGCGAGGAACTCCAGGTGGGACTCGCGGTCGTCGAAGTTGGCCTTGATGGCACGACCAACCTTGTTGGCGTCCTCCCAGATATTGGTGGGGAGACCGTCGGGACAGACGGTGGGGTCGTTAACTTGAGCCATGAAAAAAGCGGGATGTGACAAAGCGAGTGGGAGATAAACGGGATTCACGGTCAGAGCTCTTAAAGGGAAATGGCTCCAACTCCGAAGCATGACAAAATTGTGTAACTGAGGACAGTTACAATTTAAAGTGTGGGGGAGGAAGGGTGAACCTGAGGGAATTTAGCGATTATTTCGTCATCTAAACGCTTTACAAATCAGCGAATAGAAGCCTGGAATCAAGGGGAAAAATGAAATATACCGTGTTACAAGGAACTACAAGTTCCGACATGGCGTACGGATTTCAACCCGGAGTCCCAATTAGGCGAAAAGCTTGATTCAAATCAGTATCCTGAGAAACCGATCGGACTATCCCGCATGGACGGAAGTCTCGGGTGAACAACCGGTGAAACAGACCACTGTCAAACCGGATACTGAACCGAGATGTTCCGGTCATCGCACTTTAGCTTGCCGGAAACAATTGAGTGAAATATACCGCCTAAACTATGGCGTTCAAAGTGCACATTTAATAAAAATCACTATTTTTGAACTTTTTTGAACTTTTATCCCTCTTTTGTCTCAAAATCTGCATATCTCTCTTTTGGGGGTGCTGAGTTGGGGAGGGAGAGAGATGAAATTTTGCACTTTTTCCCTCTCTCTACTTTGGGCATGTTTTATATCACTCTACTTGTCAGATTGGTATCGGTAAATCTCTCTCTCTCTTCCGACACAAAATTTTTATCTCTCTCTTTTGGTGAAAAAAAAAAAATCTCTCTCTCTCTCTTGCATGTTGAGATTATCTATCCCTCAATACTTTGCAACTTTCCTCTCTCCCTCTTGCGTCCTTTACGCGCAGCGTCACAATCACGTGCACCGTGACACGGGCTGCCATCCGGTGGCTTCCAGCCACCCCCTGAGTGTCGTTTATCGGGCACAAATCGGAACTGGCAAAGTATTAAATTTGATGTAATTAGTATACGGTAACGAGATAAGGGTCATCTTCAGGCAGTCTTGAGACCAACACTCTTATGAAGAGCCTCAACACTGGCCCGAAGAGCGGCACGGAGGGGTTCCTCTGCCTGCAAAAGCTTCAGGGCTTCCACTGCTTCGTCGACAAGATGTTCCTCCCGCGTGAAACTCTGGGCACCCCAGAGCCAGGTTACCGTCAGATCTTGACAATCATCGCACAGTCCGGGGATATGGGTGTTGCGCAATTGGTCGAGGAGGTCGAGACAGCTGATGGGCTGCGACGGATGATGGATGAGCTGCCGAACACGTTCCTACTCGCGAGTCCAGGCAACGCCACACGTTCCCGGAGTCTCACAGTCGATACTGTTAACGATGGGAGGGACATGAAATGCGATCTTTGTGCGGAGTTCCTGAACCTGCGTCTTCAATCGAGCGAGCCAGTAAAACCCAGAATGACCGATTTGCGCCACGTGCGAGGAGTCGAGATCAATGATGCTCATTTTCATGAGCCGGCGGAAAGCAGGCTCGAGCCAGTCGTCGATATCAAAGCAGCGAGCAAGTTTAAACTGAAGTGCCGGGTGAACTCCATCTCCGCGTAGGGTGAATTCTCGTATGGTGTAATGCATGCCATCGGCAATCTCGAACATCGCCGACAGCTTCATGACGGAGACCAAGAAGGCCTCTGTATTAGGGTACATGCTGAGACGGTGTGAGCAAAGTATGGAAAAGGAAAGACAGGGACACACCTGGGACCCGTGAACAGGTAAGTAAGCAAGTGGTCAAAATCGACCATCATGAGACCGTAAGGCAACTCGATGGGGTTGTCATCGGTTGTGCCCTCCGTCAGAATTTCTTGGATACAGCCCAGGTGACGAGGGAGGGCGAAGAGTGAAGCAAAGAATGTGGCCCGGTGAGCAAGCAGACCGGAGTGGAGTCGATAAAGGATACCGTCGGGGTGGTCCGCCGACTTGAGCTGGGAATCGCAATCAGTAAATTGCACGAGAGATATATGGTTAGACAAGAGAACCATGAAGACGGTGTTACCGTCTGTGAAATAAAACTGCGGGTGACGGCGACTCTCCGGTCCATTATTGCCATCGGCATTATCAACAGACATCGAAGAGACTTGAGAGCGCGGAGAGAAAAAAAAATAAGTGATGTCTGATGTAGTTTACGGTATCGGCGGCATCTGCGGTATCAGCTGGCCTGAAATCTGATTGTATCGGTTATGTTTGCAATCGATGCTAGAACACCTCCCATTAACTGATAACACCAACATCTGCTCTCTACGCTTGCTGCGACAATGGTCCACCCCGCCCAATTCCCCGATTTGCCTCTTACACCAGAAGAATTTCATTGGCCTCCCGATGTTCTGCAGGCTCACGGGATCCTTACCCGGGACTATGCGCGCGCCTCCACCTTGGTCCGGCAGGAGCAGGCAGATCCCCTGCAATTACGAGTTCATGCAGAGACTGTTGTCGACAAACTGGTTCCAATACTCGAGGCTCTTGTTCCGGAAGTCGGGGATCAGGAATGGCTGAAAGCCTGTGCGACTGCCTTGGGCCAGATAACCATTGATCTTGAGCGCGGTGCTGCAGTGGCAGAAGGAATGTAAGTTCAATCGTTTTGATTCTATTGCATTATTCTGATACCCAAAGTGAGCAGGAAAAACTCAAGCGTTCGGTTCCCATTCATCAGGAAAACCCGAAAATGATAATTGCTAAGAATAGTTCACAATTGTTGACAACTGGCAGATTGTCGATGATTATCCGATTTTGCTCAATAACTTATGCCCCTTACAATTGTCACACAATTGTTGATAATTATCGACCGATATACGCAATTGGTCCACCATTGTTATGGATTGTACAGCAGCTTTTGGGTGTTTGCAGGCCTCCATAATCGCTCTCAGCTTGCCATAAGATGAGGAATCATAGATATATGTATTGCATGGTAACTAGGTACAAGGGTATCTACTATGAATCAAGACAACTGCGGCCCACATTCAACTGCCCACATTCAACTGGCGGCACAAGATTCAGTAAGAGAAAGAGGACCAAAGGAGGAGAGGGACATACCGAGCTACGTTGGGGTGATGTGTTGACAAACCTGGCCTGGGTAGATCTACCTATGCGCAGAAAGAGATCAGCAGGATCACGGAGGGCAAAGGATATCAAAACTTACTGGCGCAGCTATAACATGGTGTCGCACAATGTCAATAGCAACTATTGCAACACAACAATGTTGAATTGGAGTGATGAATTGGGGACCTGGCCACAGAATTAGTAAAAGGAAAGAGTTGGAGAAGAGAACTTACATGGTGATTTGCCTGAACCTCCCTGAACTCGAAGGAGATTAGTACAGCGAAAACGGAAGGATGGGAATCAAACCCACGCGGATTGGTATCAACACGTACTTGACGGCATACGGCGATGTTCCTCCGCAACGACTTGACAACGACGCCAACGTGAGAGCGCGCTCTGTGACCCTAGTGATCAAGGGTGGTGGTTAGCAGCGACCGCTAGAGGAAGAGGTTACTCACTTCCCGAGGAAAAAGGCCGAGGGACAAGGCCGCCGACAGCAACTGCTCGCGGTAAGGAGAGACACAGGGCCTGTGGATGGACCTTATCAGGAGGAGACATGGAGAGTGTAGTGGGGAGACTTACACTAGTCAAAGACTCGACCAGAAGGATTGTCCAAGACTTGTGCCCTGCTACCCTGCTGTCGGAAAAGAGCATGAGGCCGGCCATAAAGGTTGAGGGGAGCTCACTGTTGAGTAGGTGGTACTTCTGCGGCTTCCGATTGTCTGGAAAGAGACCACAGGAAAGAGAGCGAAGAGGGGAGAAGATGGGAGAAGGGAAGAAAGAGATGTTGATCTTTGTTGTGACAGAACTGAAAACAAACCACCGTAATCGGCACGTGATGCTGTCCACGGTGATCCGACGACTTTAGCCGTCGGCAATGGACTTGGCAAAATTCAAGCCCAAGTGACGAGATTTCTGAAGACATGGGAATGGCCTTAAAGACTGGCAGCTGAGGTCTGGCATGATTCAGGAAGTCATTTAGTGCCCTTTACCCCAGAAACCTCGCTTTTGGTTGAAGATTGTCGGCAATTATCACCAATTATGCGGTTGCAACAAACTATCGGCATTGTTGATAATTCCGTGACAATTATTGCACAATTATCAAATCTGGATTTTCCTGATGTTGTGGTTGAACGAACTGGACTAAGGGGCAGGCCCAGAAAAGTTGTGGAACCGGTGTGGCTGGCAGATGCAGTCGCGTCTCATCGCAAGCTGACTCTCCAGACTCTCGCTGATGCACTTGGGATACACCGCAATACGCTTCGGAACTATCTGAAGATGTATGGTGTCTACAATCGTTACTCCAATATCAGCGATCACGACCTCGACATACTTACCAAACGGTTCAAACGGATTAAACCGTCGTCGGGCTTACGCTATCTTATTGGATTCCTTCGTACTCACGGGGTGAAAGTTCAGAAGGAGCGTGTTCGCAAATCCCTGCTTCGGATTGACGGACTTGGCCAGGTCCTTCGCAAACATACCATATCTCGACACGAGTATTATTCCCCTAGACCTAACGCTGTTTGGCATATGGATGGCCACCACAAATTAATCAAGTGGGGGATCGTAATCCATGGCTTCATCGATGGATATGACCGACTGGTTCTTTTTTTCTTCTTTTTTGCTGACATATTCTCCGACTGATGCTTCACCGTAGGCTGTCGGCCTTCAAGCCAACACAAATAATACGGCAAATACGGTCCTCCAGTTATTTTACGGGCAGTGCAGCAATACGGTGCTCCATCACGAGTCCGTGGCGACCGTGGTGGAGAGAATATCGAGGTATCCGTGTGGATGATAAAATATCGCGGACCGAATCGTGGTTCCTTCCTGTGGGGAACGTAGGTGCAGTACTTTTGATTCATTCAAAGTTTGACCTCACCTTCTCAAGGTCCACCCGCAATACGCGTATTGAGCGCTTGTGGGTAGAGGTCGGCTCCCAGTTTGCCCGACGCTGGCGGGGTTTTTTTACCCGATTGGAAAGGCGCCACAGTTTGGATCCAGATAATCCACATCATCTTTGGCTGCTCCATTACTTATTCCTGGCCGAAATTAACCAGGATTGTGAGGAATTTCAAGAACAGTGGAACTGCCATCCGATTTCGGGGAAGGGAAATGACCAGACCCCGTCGGTGCGATCTATGACTGCTATCGTTCTACTACTTTCACTTGAACCAAAATCAACAGGACATGCGGCTCATCGGCGAGCTCAAATATGGCAAATATGCCGACAATTTCACACATATTCATCCAGAAGTGTTGGAGCATTATGGCGAGCAGGGTGCTCTCTGTTCTAATTTTTTCTGGACCAAGTAGCTACAGGAAGAGGACGTGAAAGAAATGATCATGTGATTCAAAAGTGCCAAGACACAGCCACTCTTGGCACTTTTCGGGGAAGACGGGCCGGCTTGCATCGCGGGTAAATGTTCATCTGCTCATTATCTCGAGGCAAGCTTTAGTTAGAGGCCACTGAAATCTTTCCAGAGTGGGTTCATGGCAACTAAAGAGGTGCCATAACTCGCGCAAGATGAGTGTAGATCAAATTTTTCTGATGGTTCAACGCAGAGCATCGCTTGCTGGTTCTAGAGTCCGCAAGGATCCTCGTTGGTCGAATTAAAATGCAGGACAACGAATATTATGTTTTGGATCACATACTTGTTTCCTGGCTTTATTTCTCTTTACCCCCGTAATCAGGAAAATAAATGAGAACTTCACGCAACTTGCGAGTGAGAGATTGCCGACGCAAGGCCGTAATTTTTTCTCAATCCACATCCCCCCATCATCTGGAATGCCTTGCACCGGCCGGAAGGGCAAGGCATGCTCGAGGTCCTGCCAGGAGTTCCAGCCCATAAAATCCAGCGGCACTGATGCAGATTCGAAATGCAAAATGTGCTCCCACCGTAAAAAGTTTCACAAGGAAAGCACCGTCCAGGATTTCCTCGCAAAACTGGGGGTCGGGAAGTTGAGAAAGGGACCCACAGATTCAGAGGCTAGGGCGGAGTCCTATGCCGGCTTTCGGCCAAAAGAAGGTCGAGGGGATGTCAAGGTGATGTTGTTCTGGTCTATTTATTTCCTATCTTGTTGTTAAGCCGACGAGCAGACCAAAGCGGAATCCAAGAAGAAGAATTCGGAGCAGCTCGTACGCGTGAACAATGTGCAATTGATTGTTGCGGGGCTTGACGTGTGTGCATTTCTATTTCTTTTGAAGCATCATCTACTTACCTGTCATCCGAGGCGACCGGAGAGCTTCGATGCGACAAGTCACTGGATATCCGGGAGCTTGAGAAGCGCTCAAAATTCGGCGTAGTCGCATTCGAAACGCGCAGTGCCGACTCTCTCGAATTTGGCATCAAGTGGTCTCAGAAGCAAATTGACAAATGGCTGCGTGAGATCTTACCTCTGGCGTTCGAGTTCTTGGACAAGCGGTATCCCGAAGATATCGAGGGATACCATTGGACGCTTGTCCGCAAACACGGCAAGCAGGTGTTCGTGATGCACCGTACGAATACCACCGGACAGGAACTCGAGGAGGCCAAAGGTCCTGCGACGCGCAAATGGATGGAGCATGCTGTCCGCGTTGGTGCGTGCTTTTTTTTGCTCTTTTCTGTTCCAATCTGACCGAAACTCTGCTCAGCGACAAAGCACAAAATTCCTGCAGCCGTGTGGATGGGGTTTGATGACGCCATTGAGAAACTCATGGACGGCCAGCATCTTGCCTCCGAATCCGAAGACGAGGAAGACTTTAAGCGCCAAAAGTCGAGGCGTAAGGCACTCCCCAAACGGCGGGCTGCGACGCCGTTAGAAGAATCGTCGTCGGAGGCCTCCGAGGGTGAGGAAGGGGACGAGGACGAAGAGGTTACTGCACCTCTTACCCGGAGGAGGCGGTCCACGAGCTCGAGCGCATCTGTTGTCGTTAAAAGAGAGGGATTAGAACGCGATCGTAAGTACTCCTTCTATTCGGCCGTTATCACATTGCTTACGACCATGTATCAGTTCCATTCATTGACGATGATTCCGATGTCGAAGAGGTATTCCCACAGCAGTTGGCTCTGAATAAAGGTCTGTCATTCTGATTTCTTCGCATGCAAAACTCTCAGGTATTGCCTAATTAGGCAAATCTGTCAAGCGCAGTGTATCACCCTCATTCGAGCGCGACGAGCCCAGCAAGAAGGCTCGCTCTGCCTCTTATCAAAGTGAGTCAAAGCCTGGCTGTACTCTCATCCAGTACTTACTCATATTTGCCAGGCATCTCGAGTGATGAGGAAGACACCATGCAAGAGAGCGCCTCTCCTCGCTTGCGACCTACCACGTCATCCTTTCAAAATGACGACTTCGACTATACTCAGGCTTTGACGTGGGCCCCGACCGACCCCACCTGGAACCCCATGGCTACTCCTGCCACTACTGCCACCACGTCCACGGCCAGCGCATCCGCCGCCTCCAGAAGCATGTCCGCGGCCGTTGCTGCTAATGACTTGGGGGCTGGTGCCTCGACCTCAACTCCCTCGACCTCAGTTGCATTGGGCGGTTCCTCTCGCAGGGCACGACTCCAGGCCTACATTCCCCCTCCCCCATGCGAAGGATTGAAGGTTCCGCCAGCTGCGAACTTCTGGGGGTGATTCTCCCAAGGTGTCCGGCAAGCAAAGACCTTGCCGACGAATTTCTGTGTAATATTGACTGGCTCGTTATAATCTTTCCTACACTCATTACTTTCCTACCCTTACTATTAATTACACACTCCTTGGCTACCGTACTCTGCATACTCTGAATTTAATGTTTGCTCCGAAGGCCAAAGCGGCCAAATTCCCCTTGTGACAAGTTGTGACTCGCATTCATTTGCCGGACCTCCCTTTCCTCGGAATCAAGACCCCACATTTGTGCACCTGTTAGCTTCCCTTATGATCACAGTGTGTCTAGCTGACGTGGCCAGTTGCCAGTGCGACGCTTCGACGGCACCCATCGAACTAGTGCCGTCCCATGCCGGTTCCGTCCGCGATCTTCATGCATTCCAAAACGGCCTGTTGAACGACGGGCCGGAACGGCAAATCGGCGGCACACAGGTGTAGCACAATACTTTGGGTGAGAACACTGTTCTTTGTGATTTACTTGGCTCACTTTTTTGTCCATATACCACCCATCTCCAGCCTTTTAAGGACTGCTTAACCCACTAGAGAGCATGCTGACCGCAGCCGAGGCTGCCGAACTATTGTGCCGCTTTGGGAAGACTTACAAAAATTGTTTGGTTCCAACCTGGTAAAGCCATTGGCAACCATTGACTGTACCATATTGTCGGACCTCACAATACGAGCCAACGCGCCGTGAAACGACGGCCGTGCCCGTCACGACAACGAGCGGCGGCCCTGGCAACACTCAGGGGGTGGCTGGAAGCCACCGGATGGCAGCCCGTGTCACGGTGCACGTGATTGTGACGCTGCGCGTAAAGGACGCAAGAGGGAGAGAGGAAAGTTGCAAAGTATTGAGGGATAGATAATCTCAACATGCAAGAGAGAGAGAGAGATTTTTCTTTTTTCACCAAAAGAGAGAGATAAAAATTTTGTGTCGGAAGACAGAGAGAGATTTACCAATACCAATCTGACAAGTAGAGTGATATAAAACATGCCCGAAGTAGAGAGAGGGAAAAAGTGCAAAATTTCATCTCTCTCCCTCCCCAACTCAGCACCCCCAAGAGAGAGAGAGATATGCAGATTTTGAGACAAAAGAGGGATAAAAGTTCAAAAAAGTTCAAAAAGAGTGATTTTTATTAAATGTGCACTTTGAACGCCATACTAAACGGATTAATTCAGCCAGAATATTCGCGAACTAGAAACAGGGACAAGTTGTAGGCTATCAAAAGAGTTGGGATTGTGGGGTAGTACAGGACTAGTACGCTAGGATCTACTAGATAGAACCGAAATCGAGCGAAGCATCTATGAGAGCGGGAATCTCGTCCGACTCCGCAGAAGTACCGGCAGGAGTCTCTTCAATGGAATCCCACACGATGTGAGCGGGGGGACCGTTAAGATAGACGCGTTCGAATACTTGGCAGGAATTGTTGTGGCGATAAATACGACCGCGGAGTAGCTCTTGAAGCTCGGCC
The DNA here is from genome assembly GCA_029378385.1 of Mycena metata. Taxonomy (NCBI): domain Eukaryota; kingdom Fungi; phylum Basidiomycota; class Agaricomycetes; order Agaricales; family Mycenaceae; genus Mycena; species Mycena metata. The sequence continues at coordinate 140,455 of JARKIB010000055.1, forward strand.
GAAAGCCCGAACCTGGTTCCAATATCCAACAGCGAAGCCACGGCCCTGGCATCCAACGAGTCGATAATGTTGCGATAAGCCGTGAAGGACTTGTACTGATTAACGATAGCCGTGGCCTGGAAATATTCGGGAACAGCGGGATAGAGCGACTGATAATGCTCGAGAGTGATGTTGGCACCGTTGTCCAGAACGCATCCTGTGACAGAAATGAGATATTTGGCCAAATATTAGGCACGGGAAACGTACTGAGGCGCTCGGCGGTCTGGTAATCATCCGCCATAGCGAACTCCTGGAATTCCTCGAGCTGAGCGAAGGTACAGCCTGAGTTGCCGGCTATATCGCACTCGCGGCAGGAAACCGCCCAGCAATCAAACGAACACCCACGGTTCCGCTTGACGCAATTATTGCAGGAACCACGGGGCTGTCAGGATAATTGAGCACAGTGAACGAGTAACCAATGAAACGGTGGTACATACGTTGCGAGATATAAGCATGGACGAAACTTCGGCATAGCGAGGAGTCGCTCTGGCTATCTTGGGCAAGAGGTGCCTAGGGGACCCAGTAAGAGACAAATCGATGGCGTCGAGGAGGCGATTCATGATTCGACAAAGGGGAGGGCTCGGATCCAAGGCGATCGAATAAAGGTGTATATATATACGCTCGGCAACCGATCATCTGAGGAACAGCGCAAACAGAACATCGAAATATTTCAAATCTATGAAACAGACCACGCGGATGGACGGTTACAAGGGAGTAAGAGTAACGAGACGAGCGGCGATGAGGTTAAGGAACGAGATTCCAACATCCATCTCCCTGTAAGTGTCGAACAGAGCCATGACTCGGGCGGGTTCCTCGAACTTGAGCAGACCCTCCTTGACGTGACGGCGGACCCGGTTGAAATAAGCCCGGCGGAGCCAAGCGAACGCGGCAGGAACGTGCTCCTGGAGCTCAGCGTAGGTATACCTGTCACGACCGAGAATAGCGGCTGTACGGAGATGAGGCGCGAAATAGACGGTAGAATATTTGACGTACTGCCTTCCAAGTTGTCGCCGTGATCCTCCCAGAAACGCTTCCAGTTCTCGGGGTCGAGCAAGAAGCAGGTCTTGTCCAAGGATCGCTCGCAGGGAACGCATGCGCGGCCCCAGGTCCGGACAGCGCAGTCTCGCTTGTGCAGCATGCAAGTAGCGCACGGGTTGGATGGCTAAGACAGAGGGTGAATATTATTCATGAAATAGATGGCAACTTGACGAACCAAGAAGTCTTCCAGCATGAATAGAGTGAATTCTTCGTGTCCGGGTTGAATGGGCATGTAGTAGTGAAGAGAAGAGAGACAAATTGGAGCGATCGAATTGGACTCCTTTCTTATAAAGGGACTCCCGATCCGTGATCCGGTTGACACGGTTGAATCAGACCGTCAACTATTTCGTGAAGTAACGACGGTTAGTGGACTTAGAGATCCGTCTGTACAGCTCTTAAGAGTTTTTCCTCTTAAGACTCAACGGATTCACTCGAACAACTTAGATTCACGCGGAATGATTCACAAAACCAGCTTTTATTCCTAAACCTACGAAATATTCTAAAACTAATGGAATATACGTAGGGGGAAGATACAAGGTATGCGCCGGAGCGCGAGAGCAGTACGAGACGCAAGGCAGTATGAGTGTTAAAAACAAAAAGAGAAAAAGAGACACGCGGAAAGGACGAGACGGGGTCACTAGCTAGAAAGTCCCAACTAGACTACGCATGTCACATAGAGGCAGCCTTGGCTGCCGTGAAAGCTCGTAGAATAATTGGTTTTCTAGAAAGTGGTCAGTAACATGGAATGATTGGGCGAAACAAACGGGACTTACTCAAGTGCTGGACGCTTCTTCGACCCCCTCCATCCCATCGTCAACCGGCTCGCCCACTTCCTCGTAAACACCGTCCTCATCACCCAACTCCTCGATCGGGGGTGGAGCCTTGGAAGGAGAAGGCGCAGACTTGGCTGCGGCACCTTTGATCTTCAGCGGCTTGGTGGGAGACGACGTGGTCGAAGATCGCTGGGGCCTTCGAATGGAGCTGAAGACGAAGCTCCCGCTCGCGCGCAACCTGCTCGGCGTTCGTTGGAATATGGCGCTCGGGGCCAGAGAACGTCTTGTTGTGATGAGCAGCGGGGTCGGTGTCGAAGGACTTGACGTGCTCCTCGGTTTGGAGGGCGGCGTGCTTGTCCTGGATGGCGTTCTCGCTAAGGACCATCGACTGGAGGCGTTCGCGAAGGGACTCCGTCGAATTCGACTCGGTGAAACGCTCGAGGAAGCGCTCGGTGCCGACGTTCGAAACGACGAAGTCGCAGTGTTCGGTGAAGGCGATGAAGCGCTGGTGGAAGTCCTGGGTCTCGATGACCGCAAGGCGCTGCGCAGTGTGGGCGCGGATGAAGGAGGTGTGCAGGTCGACACAGAACTGCCAAGTGCCTGAAAAACGAGATGATTAGTGGATTAGAAGTGAAAAGGAGCGTGCAACACGCACGCTGGTGGCCCATCTCGAACCAGGGCAGGGACTCCAAACGGAAAGCGTTCGAGTTGCTCGTCGGTGGAGATGAACGAACAGTCGCGGCGCTTCTGGACCTCGCACGCGGTGCAGCGGACGTTGAAGCCAGCGGAACTCGCAGAAAGCACGCGTGCAAGATGCAGCAAAGGCAGGAGAAGCCGGGCTAAAGAAATAAATCAGTAAGGCTGTTCGGACGGGCAAGGAAGACTTACGTCGTCTAAAAGTCGAACGAGAATTTCTTGAAGGCGGACGTCAGAGATTTAGAGGCGCGCGATGGTGGTTCTGGGTGTAAACAAGAGGAGGGAGTCGTTGTTTACCCTGCCCCTGCTGGTGAGATTTGTCGGGAAGGACGTTCGTTGGACCTTTGGGGTTCGGCGGCGGGGCCCAAGGGCGACCGAGAGGAGTCGTCGGGGCGGCGTCGTGCGGGTTCCGCCACCAGGAATTGAGGGTGATGGCGCGGTGGTCGAACATCCAGCGAGACTTCGGTGGGACGAAACTCGGGCTCTTCGAGTTCTTCATGTCGGCGATGGACTTCGGGAAGTCCTGAAGGTTCTCGGAGTATAAGCCACGGAAGCCAGTAGCGGGGATTGTTTCCTGGAAACAATTAAAAAGAGAAAGAACTAGGGGGTAGAACACGTACCTTAGGAGGATTTGCGGGCGGGTCTGGGAAGTTAGGCTTCGGGGGACCACCGGGCTTGATACCAGGGCGACGCGGGGTGTCGTGCGTGCTCTCGTTGTCGGAGTCGTCAACCTTGCGCTGTTTGCCACGGGCACGCTTCGGCTTGGAGTCGTCGACGCTGGTGTCCGAGTCGGGGATAACTACTAGAAAAGAGATCAGGATAGAGCAAAAGAGAAGGGCATAAGGATGAGCGTACCTTCTTTCTGCCTCTTCTTCTTGCGCTTCTCCTCCTCCGCCTGGAACCGAACGATGTGAGCAGGGCGCGCGACGAGCAGCCGGTGAGCGGACGGGGTAACGACGCACGGGGACCTCTTCCAGAGGGGGCAGCGTCTTTTGAGGACGAAGCCTGAGGTGCCGGCGAACGGGCAGACTCATCGCGGGTCGCGGTCTGTTTGGTCTCGACCGCGGGTGCTCTGTTTGAAACGTTAGCCAAAAGAGAAGTAAGAAAAGGGAGCAGGCTACTTACGGAGAGGAACGGATTTCGATGAACTGAGAAGGTGGCGGCGACGGCGACTTTTGAAATTTCGCCAGTGCTGCGCGGTCTTCATCGGTGGCATCGCGGACCTTCGCCCAGTAAGAAATGGTGGGTGGCAGCGTCCAGTCGGCACCGAGATGAGTATTCTGAAAAGAGGGTCAGTAAAGGAATACGACTGGACCAAGAAGGATACGTACTTCGAGTTCTGGGTTCTCGGGGGGGATCAGCTCGATGTTACGACCAGCAAAAGCGAGAGTTGTGGAGTCGCAGTGCGCGAGAAGGTACCGGAGAGGGTAAAGGAAACGAGATAGCTCGTCGGGCCAAGGGCGACCGCCAGCCCCACTCTCGGTCGTGCTGCATCTACAAAACAAGATTAGAGAATAAAAACGGGACATGAAAAGGGAAAACGTACGAGATTCGGGAGGAAATAAAGGAAGTGTTCAAGGGCACGGCGGAGTTTCGACTCGCTCTTGGCCAACTTGGGCAAGAGACCGGGGTCGACGAGCAGACGGCGAGTTTGCTGGAGGTCGTCGCCGCGCAAGTGGATGAACGGGTCGAGGGATTTGTTGTTGTCGCGCGTCCGGTCCTCGTACACAACGTCGTCCACGATGGTCATGTATGAAGGCTTGAAGGCGACGACCTTCTTCTTGGGCCTCGGCTTGGGTTTCGGTGGCGGAGGTGGCGGAGGCGGAGTCGCATCGTCCGAACCAGAGGCTGAGGATTCGTCGAAACTGGGAGGAGGGGGACGTGCAGAGACGGAGGACATGGTGAAGGGAGAGAACGACAAGGAGCCAGAAAGGAAAACGCGGGGAGGAATGAGAGAGATGGTGGTGGTTGAGGAAAGAAAAGGAATGCGGCGTCGAGTCGTCCCTGACTGAGTCAACCAGACCGCAGCAACGGAGCCGAGGTCACGACAAGGCACCAACCAAAGCTAAAACCTGTTGGAGGTGCTTCGGAGAAGGGTCGAGAAATTTCAACCCTGGGAAAAACATAAGGCCAAAAACAGAAAGGGAACGAAAACATACGGATTAAACCTCAGCGAAGGGGCCGTTTAGCGAGAACTTGGGTATCAGCGGGGTGCTCGGGACGAGGGGAATACAAAGGAGTGAGCAGAGAGAGGGGGACTCACCTAGATCGGGCCAGAAATGGAAAAAGTGAAGGCCGATCACCAAATGATCGAAGCCGTCGGCTAAATTGCGCAGTGGGAATTTGGTTCCGTCAGGGCCAACTCCGAGGAATAGCAGCACGGAAGCAACTGGAAGTCAATCAGGATGGGACTTAGCGGATTTTGCAAGGATGAGCGAATCAGACCGTTGGTCTGATTCGTTTTGAACCAGGAGCAACCTGTAAGGACGAGACTACGAAGCTTGTATAGTTGACCGGGGACGGTCAAAATTAAAGTGATGGGGAGATGATAAGCCGGGAAACTGCTACGTGTGAAAAGAGCGAATCTTTTCATTTTTAACAGTGAACTATACCGAAGCTATAATCAATCAGAGCGGATTGTGACCTCACACAAGTCTGACTAAACGGTCCAGATGGCTAGGGTGACCTGGATATGTGCAACCGGTTCTATGGACAGGGAGTACCACTATTAAACTGAGTCCCCGAAAATCAAGTGCACGAACTAGACGGATATGCGATAAGATTCGGAAGGGTCAAAGTGCCAGCCAGACCACTTACCATGAGGAGTTGGATTCATGAACTATACGGAGCGGAGTAGCGACGATCCTGAACTAGTTGGCTAAAGCCGTCTGTTTGGAGGAGTTTGAACCAAGGACGCGACGCGATTGAGCACGTGACTTCGAAACGTGATAAAACGGGGAATCACTCGGTGCCTTGACTTGTCTCGGAAGGCCAGCCGGCCTGTCTCGCATAGCCAACCGATGGTCTATTTCGAGACAGACTCGGAAGACCAACCGGACGGGCTGTTTGGCGAACTGGGGGAACTGCTTCGGATACCTCCCGAGCTATTCTAAGATATGGAGTGATCCGTGATCGCCGAAAGGCAAGTGATCCGAGACAGAGTTGAACCAAGTCCAGTCAAACTTACTGGCACGAGATATACCAAAACATCTACGAACTAGACGGCCGTCTAGTTGACTGAGTCAGGACTACGAAGGCGTTCCAGAGGGAGCTGGAAGCGACAGGATGAAGAAGACACGGTCAGGAAGAATCAAACACCCTCACTCACCAAAAACGGACCAATCTCCATCTGGACCACGGAAGCCAGCCGAGCTAACCAATCGGAGAAGAACCGGAATATTTGAAACACTGATACCGGATAGTTTACCGAATGGACATCAATTATTTATTAGTCATCTATTTTCTGAATCATGTATAAAAGGACAGTAGAGTAGAGTAGAAAGCAGCAGATTCCCTGGGACGGTGGCCTGACACGCCATTGGTTCTAGTTAGTCGTGCTCTTGGACTGCTAGTTGCTACACGCACTTGTATTTCGCACACCCTTGATTGATTGGATTGGATTGGATTTTAAACACAGACAGATCGAACTGAACGGACTTGATTGATTTGACTCGCACGGACTTGTACTGAACGGAATTGGACTCGCACGGACTTGACTTGAACGGACTTGAACTTGAACGGAATTGAACTCGCACGGACTTGATTGAATCGTATTGGACCTGACTCATCGAACTGATTGGACTTGAATATCTGACCGAACCCATTTCGCGACTTGACTAAACGTTCTGTTGTGTGTGTGTGTAACTGTTATCTAAAGAGCATTGAAAAACCCCTACGCCGGTCTAAACCACCGTAACTTGCAATAAAACCCGCTTTCGAGCAAAAACCTCAACTTGTGTTGAATCAGACTAGTCAAACAGACCGTCCTGCTCCTTCGATCTGAAGTAGAGCCGCAGCCTTGCGTATTGAAAGAACTTGATTCCTTTGGTCTATACAAGCCTAATACTTGGCTTACACCCCCGAACAAACCCGTTCATCACCCAGTGCAGAGAGTGGTAGTTTTGGTGTTTAGTTTTGGTTTAGTTGGATATACTCCGTCTATCTCATCTCTAGCATTTTCCATCCGTGCACGTAGTGAAGACCTTTCAACGGAGATGGGAGAAGGGGTAGATGGGCCGGGTATGGACGAGGCCTGGAATTGGGACCCGCCACTTTGAGCCTAGGCCCAATTATGCTGGAGGAATTCAGCAATCCACATGTCGTTGTTTGGCTCGGCCTGGATGCTGTCGACTCTATGCGGCTTGGTGAGGGGTTTACAAATGGGTTCAAGGGCGGGGGCATCGAAATTGACCAGGAATGAGTGGAGTTCGTGAGGGATGGCAAGCGGTGGGAGGAGGAGGGATCGGGGACCGTATTTCCCGCGGGAAGGGTCGTCGGCAGGATTGGCGCGCGAACGCACGTATCGTGTATGGAAGGAAATACTTGCGGCGGCAGATATGGAATGGATACGGCGGAAGATGGTGTTAATTTCGCAGTTGGGGCTTCGTCCATTCCACCAGCCCTCGACCACGCCTGAGTTGTCTCCGTGTACGTACAGGTGGGAAGGTTTGGTGCCCGGCTGGGCGATGAGAGTGCGGACGAGAAATTCGAAGCCCACGGTGATACGCCGCGGATCGGGACCGACCAGGGGGAAATGAGCTGGATACTGGGTCTCGATGTATGGCTAAACCACACACTAAACACACTCCAAATCAAACACCTAATCACCTCTCCGCTTGTATATGCGTTCGTGGGGTTCCAACCGAAGTATTACGGCTGTTGCAATAGCTGAAAACTAGGTTTCGACTTAAAGCTTTAAGTCGACCGTTTGGTTTCTCGGACCTATTGGGCGCTGATGCGACCTTTATAGTTCCTAGAAGAGTTGTGGTTTTCAAAAGGTTTGTGGTGATGGACACCGGGTGGTTGTGTGGTGAACTAAACTTAGTTCGACGCTGGGTTTGAACTGTAACCGAAGGTTGACAGGTTCCGCTGTAATATTCACTGACGCTGACGCTGAGACACTAAAACGCTGACGCTGACCCTAAACGCTGACGCTGACGCTGCACAACAAATGTAATCCAATCCCAATATATTGGTAGACACCAAAGTATCTAAAGACACTCAAATGTACACCGAATGGATTCCGTGAGACTTCCCGGACGGAGGCACGCGTTATGCTGTGCTCCTAACAAGAAGGGTACGGTCCACTGGCTTCCACCTAAGCTCTACCTCTACTTATATACTAAATCCTACATACCAAATACTACAAAACATGGAAACTCGAAACAGTAATGTACATAATGGTCCAAACGTTGAGTCCGTGAAGGTACGGACTCCTACTGAATACAATCTACTAATTTACATACGAATCTTGACTTGAAAAGGAGAATAATCTGCATGGATGTTGGTACAATTAAAATAAATAATATATGTCCGCTTCTGGCGTGTCCAAATAATATTCCAGCCTCGTCATGTCGTCCCAATTCGGTGTGTGTGACTCCTGGTGAATCAGCCTCGAGTCATTCGAGTCAATTCGAGTCATTCGTGAATAGCCATGTGAGTCTGTTCGAGTCAAGACTATTAATAGCTTCTTGGCATCACGATTTTGGTTTAGCCGGCGGCAAGACCTTGCTGCCGCTACTGCTCCCTTTGAGGTGCTGTTCCTGGCTATGCCGTCGGACCTTTCCGGTCCTCGGATCTTCGGCTTGATTGACAGGAAATGCCAACTCTACCGCAGACAAATGTTCTAGTCAACATAGGTTGCCCCTGCAAAGCTCCCATTCCTCAACCCTGGTCACGGATGGATAGTATTTCCTCCTGTCCTTGATTAGAGTGAACGCCCAACTCCTACGAACCCTGAGGGTTTGTTAAAAGAGAAGGTTTGACTTAAAGCTTTAAGTATGATTTTGACTTTCCGGCCAGTATTGACCTTCCAGTGAGTTCACACCTTAAAGCTTATAGTATATACGCTGCTGTCTCCTAGCTAGCTGCCCGGACTGACACTAGCCCTCTGCTGAGTGATTTATATAGCCGATTACAATACAGCTAGTGGCACATGAATGAGCAAAAATCGCAAATTCCGCGCGTGGCCCAATTGCTGGCTTATCAACGGCTTCCGCCCAACCGATGTGTCTGAGCTTCGATTCCCAGCCACTGACAAGACGCCATGCACGCCACCAGGACCCGATGACGACCGCGATGCCGACGCCAGAACTGGCATCTGAATAGGCATGTACGTCGATGACCTGCAGATGGTGTCAATTATGGATAATATGGATATTTGACAAAATGGAGTCCGACCTCGCAAGGGCCCGGGATAGGTCTAGATAAGTCAGGCATGGAGAGTCGCTGGAGCCACCAGTCGAGGTCGGCGGGGGTAGATCGGGTGGCTTTACGAGGCATGAATGGACGGTCACGGAAGATGCTAAGCATGGATTCCAGGCTGGTGAGGTACGCTCGTCCTTCAATCCCAACAACGAGACAAGTATGGATGAGTTTCCCATGGAGCTTCTCGACGTCCGAGAGGATGTGGACACGGCGTGATTTCCATTCCCTAATCGCGGCCGCATATTTCTGCTTCTTCTGCGTGGTGAGGGAAACTCGCCGCTTGTCCAGGTCCCAGACGATGCCCGTGAACGGAGCGGAAGAAGAAAAAGGGATGTCCTTGGAGATTTTCCATGGAACACCCAGCGGTTTCGAGACGCGATTGATGTCATCGAAATTATAGGTATAGCGGGCGTCGATGTCACTGCGCGGACTGGATTGTGATAAATCGAGGATGGGAAAGGCAAAATCCTCGTCATACTCCTCGATACGCCCGTCTGGAAGTTCGGCGCCTCCCCACCATAAGCGACCGCCGGTTTGGCGTTGACCGCCGGCAGACTCGAGATAGAGATGTAAGGCAGCTCGCCTCCGGTTGTACTCATCCAGGTACGTGCGTAGAACCCGAATGAACGCGGAATCATCGACCCATTTGGAGTTGGGGCCAATCCCGCGGGAACGCAAAATATCAGCGAGGGCATCTCCCACGAGCCCATACGCGCCGGCCCCAGATGCTTCGCCAAAGCATACACTGGTATCCGCGGCAAAAACGTCTCCTGGCCCCGCGATGGGCAGCTCAGGGCGCGCCGCGAGGTCAAAGAGATCGGCCGGAAGACGCAACACAGTCCCCGGCCATTGGGAAGGGTGAGTAGGTATATTTCTGTACGCCTCAGAGACGTCACGGATGGCAATCTGGGAACCAGGAGGGAGCATGGAGACCTTGAAGCACATGGCGTTAAATGTGCCCCAAGTACACGGGAAGTCGTCGGAATTGATGTGGTAGTTGATAGAGGTATGGTTAAGTCGAGGTGTTCGAGGGAATGAGTAATTCTGGACCAGTCGCATTTTCTCGAGCTCGTGAGGCTTTGGGACCATAGAGAGCGGAGAGGACTGGAAGGCACCGATGAGTTCTTCGAGCTGGTGAGCGGAGAAAGGGCCGATATAGCGACCGGCACCAAATTCGGATTGGACGACTTGTTGGAAGGGGATGAGATGGTCGAGCAGAGTAGAGCTATTAGGGGGAGTGATAGTGGAATCAATGAGCGGGATGCGAATGTTAAAACCGTGTTGGAGTCCGTTGGGTATAGATGGGTATCTGGACAGGAGGCCGGCATTGCGGAGAGCGGAATCCCACTCCTCTGCGACAAGGGGCGTGAGAGGTTTAGAGATTCGCTCGGTAAGGACATGTCGCAGCTCCATGATTGGGCGCGCCACAACCCGAGCACTCGTGGATATGCCGAGGACCCGCTCGACCCGAGCAGCCGTCGCTGCGTTGAAAGTTGAGGCAGATGTTGACCCCGTCGGTGTTCGTAAGTCTTCCCCTCTCGTCTCGATGGCAGCGGGCCACCCCCCCGTTCCAGAGGGTTGGCGAGCGGCATTTCGAAACCTGGTCGTGGAGCCCGAGGCAGATGGCACAGACAGTCGACCTCGCCGCTGCACCCCCTTGAAAAACCTGAGGCGCATCTTCTCTGTTCTCGGCTTTCACCTTTCCATTCTTGGCGCGAGCCGGGCTGACCGGCGAGTATGGCTGGAAGCGGTTGGGGTTGGAGCTGGATGAAGGCAGCTGGACAGGAGCATGAACCACCAGCTGGCTGGATCTGGAGGTAATTGGGAATTTTAGAAACAGATTTAGATAATCGGGGCGGAAAGGGATGGAGAGCAAAGTAATTAACAATGGACGGTAGAGTAAAAGTGTGGAAATTGGGGGTAGACGTCGTGTATTGGGAGTAGATTTCGATGGAATAGATATTTGTTTGGAGATGGAATGGAAGTATTTGGAGACGCAGTGGATAAATAAAAGTGTCGTAAATAGAAGGGGATGAAAGTGTTGGATAGGCGGCGAAAGAATGGACGCCGATGAAGGACAGCAGGAAATCGTGAACATCGAGAAGAAATAAGGGGGCGTATGAAGGGAAGATAATAGAATAAACAGTAAGGACTACTCACGATGCGATGGTCTGGCGTTGCAATTTGTTCAAGTACTCGGTGCAGATCTTGTCCATGAGCGCGTGGTTGATCTGAGCAATGTTGAATGATTTGCCCGGAACCCCGAGGGTATTAAACCAGTCGAGGCGGTAGCGGTCTGCATAGATTAGAACCACCTTGTCGCCATGATCCTGTGAGCGCATCGGATCGGTGTTGATACCGTAGAAAAACCCGGTCAACGCCTCGACGTGTTTCTGATCCCAGCCTATCCGCTTGATTTCTTTGATGTAGCGATGCGAGGCCAGCGAAAACTCGCGATAGAGGAGATTCTCGTCACGGACCATGTTCTTGTGGGTGGAGGAAGAAGGGCCGGACCTGACTGCGAGATGATTGTCGTCCGTCCGGTCCAGTGTGATGGAGGACGCGTCTTCGCCCGATGAAACCAGAGCCGCAGCGGCCTCATTGAGCCCGGCAGTGGTGAACGACCAGAGAGGGCAGTACTCTCGCCTCTCGAGTTTCTTCTGTGCAAAAGGGGAGATGCTGGTTTCGACGAAAGAAGAAGGCCCACGGGATTCATCAAAGTCACCCAATTTCGGTAACTTCTTTTCCACATCCAGCCTTTCCTGCTCGGCTAGCTGCTCGGCAACTTGCCGCGCTCTGGCGGCTTCCTGCCCGAGTCGCGTAGCTTCCGCTTCAGCAGAAACTCTGTCCGCCTCCACCTGGATAGTCCACTGCGCCTTTTCCGCATCGTTTTGCTTGGTCCAGGATGCCTTTAGCTTAGCGATGCCGGCCGCGGGATCAGTCCCGCCGTCGATGGAGTTTCGTAACTCGTCGTAAGCCGCAGTGGAGTAGTCGGGGCAGGTGGCGAGACTGGGGTCAAATAGGAGTCGCACCGAAGTGGACCCATTGGAATTAGACGACGATGGATTGGTGTTTGGGTTAGTGGTGGTGGCCATTTAGCAGTGAAACAAAAAGAAAGACGGTGTGTATGTGGCAATAGAGCGAGTCGGCGTCGAAGTGTAGTGAAAGGAGATGTATTCGATCGCCTGTCACTCGTCCACAAACCCTGTTCTGTCACTCACTCATTCTTCAATCACTACAGAACGTCAAATTGGCTTCTCAGACACATTTGATGCAAATCCGACACATAGCATTGAATGTGTCTGCTTTGATGGAATTGATTTGGCGGCCGTCATTCGGCAGAATTCTTGCCGAATGCTGCCGGCTAGGGTCCGGGTTATGGTTAGCGGTTCGGGTTAGAGGTTAGGGTGGTTTGGGTTTTGGTTAGAGGTTCGGGTTAGCGGTTTTGGTTAGGGTTTGTGTTAGTGGTTAGGGTTTTGGTTAGTGTCAGGGTCAGGGAATATTATAAATGTGTTGGGGAAAGGACTTATGCGTGAATTTCGGGGATTGATTGTCAATCATGTGATCAATGCCGGCTCAGCTCAAATCTGGCACATTCGACAATGTGTCTGGTTTGCGAATGTATGTATGGTCCTGGTTTCGTACATCCCTGCTGTGTGCCGACTCCTGCCGGATGAGTGGCTGTGTGCCAACTCCTGCCGAATGATTGGCTGTGTGCCAACTCCTGCCGGACGACGGGGGACATAACAGACGTAGACCGTCGTGGGGGGAACTAGGGGGACATGGCATATGTAGACCGCCGTGGGGGGACTACGGAGACATGACAGCCATAGACTGCCGTGGGGGGACTATGGGGGACATGACATACATAGCTGGATTGCAGCGTATGCTCCTAGCCCGAGTCGAACGGGAAGTCTGCCGACATCGGTGCTTGTGGTTCACGGATGGCAGATGCACCCGTGTGCTCTGGGTGCGGTGCTCCTCCTTTGTTAAGTTCCCGTTGTCCGACGTTCGTTGGTGGGAAGTGACTTTTTGTTTTTATGGCGCACGCGTAGCTCGATTGTTGGCACTGTCAATGTGCCAGCTTGTAGACCAGATTCTCGGACGAGTCTATCCCAAACCCCAAATTTACGACGCCGACACAACTTTCTCTCTAATCCAGTTCAACTCATTCAATTTAATAGCTACGGTCCGAGGTTTGTAGCCCCCTGCACAACCGCAACGGAAAAAGGAGAGGTAAAAAAAATCACGTCTTTCCCTCTATGCACCTGGCTGAATCGAACGGGAAGTCCGCGCAACGTTGAAAGATATGAAGAATTCACGAACGAGAGGCGGATGCACGCCGTGTGCAGCAGGTACTATATTCAAATTACTTCTTCCCCATACACACCCGTAACCCTTTCTGGCCTTTTCTCCACAAGATCACTCCATCTCAGCTTAAATGAACGGCGCGCCTTTCTCTGTAGGTAAGTATTGATCTGAACTCCGAAGACCAGAATGGGTTTTCAACTGCTCTCCAGCCAGATGAACTAACAACTCCTGCGAAACAAAAATACAATGGATCGATTCGGTGGATGGCCCGGCCTCGATTCCGGCAATGAATTCATTGGCAGACGCAACGTAGATATCCTCTTGCCCCAGTGCTTGGAACAGCCACCACCAGCCTAGAACTTCAAACGTCCTGGGTCGCAGGCTCTTTGAATATCATGGTATGCATGAGGATCCCGTTCTTGGCGTCCATCCCTCCCGCCTCCGAGTCGAGGCCAGCGGGCACTTCTTGTTCTGCGCCCAATGTGTCAGCGCTAGCGGGTGCGGATCGTGCAAATCGTAAGGTGTTGAGGGCAGCGCTGGTACTGCCCCTGAGCGGTCCGTCGTCCCATATAGTGCGATGGAAATTAACGATGACGATAATCAGTGTGGGGTACATCCCCACGATCTGCCCGCTCCCATATACGATAATCTCGTTGAGATACCACCAGGGCGAGTCGCGGGTAAGCCCAGTGTACGCGATGACTGGGGTAAGCTGTGGGATTGGGTGTTCATCCGAAGAACACAGCAAAATTGTATGCTCTTACAAAGAATAAACTGTAGATGAACCCAGACTCGAGCAGAATAGCAAGGATTTTTTCCACCGTCAGCGTGCGTTCACTACCCGGGGTATCAAATACTCTCATCAGTTTGCGATGTTGGCTGGGAACGCATATCATTTAGAGAACGGATATTCCAGTGTCGAAAATACATACAAGGCCTTGACCCCGATGATTATTGTGCAGGCAACATTGGTGGCGGCGGAAAATCCCCACATCAGAATGTCCGGATGTGTGCAAACCAGTGTTGCAGTTAAGGGTCTTAATAAGGGTCCTGCTGGAAGTTAAGGCCTCAAGACTTCTTAAGGGTTAATTAAGGGTGTGATTTTAAGGCGTAATTAAGGCTTAACACCCAAAATGGTACTACAAAAATTACCTCTCAAAATCATCACCGGAACCCCAGTGTTAGGCTCGTTCCTCGACAACTCAATGTGCTTCACTCCTTGAAGGAACTCAATATGAAGACAGGCCGCCCTTTTATACCACCTAAACATAAAGAGTGGGCTTTCCCGATTGGGTACTTGACTGCACCATCAAAGATATTCCCGACGCCAATGGGACACCAGGAAAGTGTACAGCGGGCTGATAGAACTCTATCTTCATTTGTCTTCCCTCACTGGCATTGTGATTAGACCTGATTGCACTCGCAAGAGCCCCCGATTTAATAATTGAACCGTGGGAAACTAGCCGTGCACCTTTCGTGAAAAGAAGAGGGATTCTTTTGGTCAAGGACATTTTCAAAGAGGGAGTTGGTGTAGCTTGGGCATCTCCGTATCCCACATCGATGCAGCGCCAGTGGGTTTGCTTTGAAGTGTGGTCTGGTGATCCCATCATTCACCCTCAATAAGGGCTTTACAAGTTTCTGGCCGCTTGTTAAGGGCAACCCTTAGTCTTAACTTAAGCCCCTCAGATTTTAAGGCCTTAACCCTTAACTGCAACACTGGTGCAAACCCCATTAGGATCATCCAATGTCTGTAACTCCACCAGCTGGCAAGCAATATCCGTGACACCAAAGACTGCAACGGTGATAAATGATTGAAATGTGCAGAATGGTGGACTCACTGAATGTCATGAGGAGCATAATGCCAGGGACACAAAGAACCCAGATTTTACCGCGACAGACGATCCATGCGCGCCAAAGAACGATGCTATCTCCAATTATCATCTGGAGGGGATTGACTTTCAATCGTTGCACATTGAAGGCCGACACAAACACTGAGCATGAAGGAGATCACTTCTGAAATGAGGATAAAGACGATGGGCTGGGACGCTAGTTCGGCTCTATCCAGGAGTGGTGTATCGACAGTCATCAATAGAGCCTGAGTCCTTTTCACCCAGAGCATGATATCCAGGGCGAATATAGCCAACGAGCTTGTATATAAATATACCATGGCGACAAGCATGACGATGGCGCCGCGCGATTTGAGCCCTTTCCGACTTTGAACACGGGCAGCCATCAGAGGAGCTTACAATTATAGCTAGGAGAACTCACAGGATGGAATACAGTGCAAGTGCGAAGAAGATTCCGTATGCGCCTGCCAACTTTGAGAAATTGCCATCGCTTTTGAGGGTGAATCGCTTACTACAAACGATGGCTTCTGTGACAATGCCCACAGTATCTTGTAACATGTCTCGCCCAAAGCGCTTGAGGACCAGCGCATTTGCGCCAGAAAGTGGGATTGAGTCGGAGGCAGAAGACATTGTGAAAGGCACTCGTAGTCAGGGACAAGGGAAAAGGCCGAGGGCTATGAAAGCGAATTTGGGTCATTAAACAATAGGATAAGAAATGATTGAGGACGCTCGGCGGTGCCTTGCCAACTATCAGCATCAGAAGGGAAGGCTGAGGCAAGATGTATCATACGGCAGGATTCACTGCATTCAAGGACCACCTAGACTCAGCCTGAGTTCAGGGGCCTACATGGACCTACATGGACCTATGCTGAGACCCACCTACGTACAGTCTGCGTAGGTGGATGTAGGTCTGCGTAGGTCCATGTAGGTCAGTTCAGGGTAGCTAAGGTGAATGTAGGTGAATGTAGGTCCACATAGTGACCTATGCTGAGAGCAATTATCTCCTCCAAAGACAGTACAGTACTAGTATCGACAACAGATCATCTTTCCAGTCAAAGATATCACCGACAACAGATCAGTTTGATGGGTTTAAAGCTTGGTTCAACTAAGGCACACCCGGACATATTGATGTGCTTTGAACTGATTAGCAGGCTGTGAGGCACTGTGAAGGTGCCCATTATTTAGGATACTAGTACTAGTTGTCACCAACCGCAATATTAATCACTCGAACAATCTTTCTGTCTTCAGCGAGCTTCCATTCCCAACTATTTCTCATATTGGCCTCCTCCGTGGAAGGTAGATAGCTGAGGGATGTGGGGAGAGCAAAGGAGAGAACGAAGGGTCTCCGTCACTATGCCCATCGGCCCTGCACGGGAGAACCTAAAGAGAAGTTTGATCCAATTTCGCTTAATCTCCTGGACCTGATCTGCATGGCGGTGGTCGGCCAAGCGCCAGCATCCGCCACGAACACGAAAAGGGACGCCGCAAGGTTGGCATTGGTTTTTGGACGGTGTTTGGGTTGCGTAGTGTCGCCTGAGGTCAATGGAGGTGGGCGTAGATACCTACGCCGACCTACGTCGATCTAAATATACCCAGCTCAGATCAGTTACGTACACCTACGCAGAGCTACGTGCGCCTTTATTGATCGCGGTCAAGGTGGACGTAGGTGATCTACGCTGACCTATTGTAGCCGACTACGCCGACCTACCTACACCTACGTGCACCTTTATTGACTCAGCATAGGTGCCCCTTGAATGCAGTGATTCATGAGGACTCTCGGAGCTGGCACCAGTGTAGGAGATTTGCGGTAAAATATCCGGGTAAAAACGTCTGATGACCTCATATGTGGCTCTTCCATATCCGCAATGTTCCCCGCCTCATTGCAGCCGGTTGGCGAGAAACTTGATTTCAGCACCCGACATGTTGTCCTCGTTCCGAAAAATAGCAGCATTGGCAGATGGGATTATTCTGTCTTACTGAGAGCGGGATACGATGCAAGAGTCCACCTTACCAGTCAAGCAGCGCGTGCACCACCGTTACACGGGGGGCAAAAACCCAGGCACACGATTATTGTGTGCCTTAAATGCACATATCTCGCACATTCCTTTCCACAAAACAAAGCTGGTGTGACACTTTATAAGGGCTTCTTTGCTACATAAAGGAGGGACAAAGGCGACACAAAGGGCAGCCAAAATTTCCCCGGTGCCGGGAATCCTGCCCTGCCCTTTGTCTACCCTTTGTCTGTCCCTTGTCTCCCATTGAACTGTTACCACTACTTTGTTAACCCTGTGACCATTTCAAGGAATGTGTGCTGGATGTGCATTTAAGGCACGTGACAATTGTGTGCCTCGATCTGTGCCCCTCGTGTTATGTGGCCACAGGGGCCCGTCCAACTTTGACCGGGAGAAGATCTGCCATCGAAGTATTGATCGAGATATTGAAAGCTCACGCGCTGGCCCCGGTGTGGAAACCATTCGGCGAGATGAGTCTGGTAATTAGACCACCAGAAGTCTTAGACTCTGATTGAGTAGTGCCGTCATTCCTGGTGTATCGAACACACTGTCCCTGTCGTTCCATTTGTTTTACCTCATATCTTCGCCTCTGTCTCGGGGAGCAATTTCTGGGTCGCATACCTGAGGCACTATCTCGACCTGGTAACAAACCCCAATCATCGCAAGGCTATCACCCGATTCCTAGTCAGTCAGCACCCATTGGCGATCGAGCGGATGAGGTACAAATCGCGCTATCATCGGGTCGAAGTACCCCGCGACTTGCGTGTTTGCCGGTTTGGCTGCAGAGAAATTGAGTCGGTGGAACATGCACTGTTTTTCTGCAAAAAAACTGCAGAGCTCGTTAACTGCCGACAAGGGTTTGTGAATGCCATGCAAGGGTTCGAGCCGAGCGTTCTCACGGTGGCTCCATGGAATGCGACGAGGGTGCTGCGTGGACTGATCTTCCGGAGGGATACAGTTTGTCAGGTCGCCAAGTATGCTTACAAGGTGTTCACAATTTTCAACGGGGAGGTTATGGTTTGGCCGAGGGGATATTAAATGGGAGGTCAGTGTTTTTCTAAGCTGCAATTCAGAAACCCGAGATCTACGGCCTCGCCGAGAGAGGTTAGCTCGTCGAGGGGGGCTGGGTTGTGGCGTAGCACAGTGTACTCTACGGGGCCGGTATACTGCATGTTACAACTCGGAATGTTCCGAAATGGGACCATAGCGAGCTAATATATTATCCTGAGTCTTATCCGTCTCCCCAAGCGAATTTGATCGCATGTGTGCTCTTTGTGTACTCGCTATCAGGCTACTGCAGCTCTGTACCTTCTATATCCCTGCCAGTCGCACTGG
Organism: Mycena metata; assembly: GCA_029378385.1. NCBI lineage: Eukaryota > Fungi > Basidiomycota > Agaricomycetes > Agaricales > Mycenaceae > Mycena > Mycena metata. The sequence goes on from JARKIB010000055.1 coordinate 158,932, forward strand.
GCATGGGTTGGAGTAGCAATATTTTCACTGCAGGTGTCCACACAACGCGGCGGCCGCGTTGAAGGCGAAAACAGGATTAACAAGATCATGGGTGACAAGAGGAAGAAAGGGCGCGATATACGCGCCGCATATGCTCCATGCGATTCCATACTTAGACTGTTGGATGCCATCATTCACGCAGCACCTCGTCCGAGGTGCGAGTGGGGTCGGTAACGGCACGGTATCAGGGCCCATATGCATGAGGGTGAGGAGGGTGTAGGATAGGCACAACGACTCCAAACGCTACTACCAGGCGTCGTTGGGTGGCTTCAAACTTCGATAGCTGGGAAGTTTGATTGTCGAAGTTCAAATTAGCTCTCGCCGCCGCGATTAACTCGTGTACCATCGAATCATAACCGGAAAGGTTGAGAGTTCACCTTCTCATTCGCACCTGAAGGAGCAAGTCTGTTATCTATCAGACGACTCTTGAGCCACACACCGTTGATGGCAATAAACGAGGTTCCATTGGTTCCAATCAACACAGACCGCAGAATTCGGAATAGCACGGTGTTAGTATGGCATAAACTTCATACGCTTTGAACACCGTACTCACATCCAACGCATCCCAAATTTAGCCATGATTCATCTACCAGCCGAAAACATCTTAAATTGGTCGGCGCTTCGTGCTACAACTTCACCCAGGGATGCAGTGTCAATAAATTATCAGAGCAGACGATTTATCCGCCAACACAAAAACGACGCTTCCAGAGTACGCCCGGGATCGGACAGGCTCATTTCAAGGGTAACCTGTTGCTTCAGGGTCAGTGGATGCATGTCGCATGCGACGGGATCTGACTCCCGGAGACGAAGGGCTACCGAATCGATTTCGACAAGATTTAATCGTATCCTAGAGAGCTCAGACAGGTCGCTGTAGGACGTGGGAACCCAGAGATGGACGTAAACGGAGCACTGGATGTGCAGAACAGGGTGTCCTGCGCCGGGATGGTGAGCTGGGTGGTGGCAAGAAGAAAGCGGCGAAATCAGTTTTGATCCGTCTTGGATCTGTCAACACCGCCACATCTGGCTTCTACTTCTACCACGATCTCGTCATCAAACACCCACAAAGTTTGGGAGCTGAGAATACCGGAATACCGAGGGGCTGTGTTCACCGGCGGCAACGCGGCACCGAAAGCGGAGTTTGATGTCAATGATGCCATTGATGTTTCCCGCTTGGCTTACTGTAGGCCTTTGCTGATTGTCTTATTGCTGCTCGCCTACAGTGCATGGAGACAAACATGGCTTTTAGCTGCCCCTTGAAAATTTTCTGTTCAACAAAGTTCATCAGGGTTATGCTGCATGCACTGGCATTTTTGATTTACTTTATGACATGGAATCGGTTCGAGGGACTATTGCAGGCTTTGCCAGGATAATCCCTGCTCCAACCTCCAAAAAATACGAGTATTTTCATGTATTACTCCATGTCTCAAGTTCTCAGCGCACGAGATAGGGGGATTCCTAAGCTTCAGTTGTTTGGTTATCAATTTTTGAACTACCAATGGACAAGCTCTATCTAGCTCTCTGCTGAATGGCCATGTAGCTCAATTGCAACCAGTTCAACGAAGTATGAAGTATTGTTTACGTCGGGCCGACGGCATGCCGCATCATCATTCCAGTGCGGCATCTCCGGCCGATGACTGAGACATATCCGATCATGAGCCCGGTGTATCCCGGTGTGCCGGTATTCTCAACTCCCAAATGCACTCCAAATTTAAACGCGCTCGCAGCTTCGGCCTGGCCTTGGATTTCGCCAAATCTGTCAAACTGGGGTAATGAGAGGGCCATGACTAGGGCTCACACTTGGTGTGTGTCTTGTCCGCAACCCTAACCCTCTTTTTCCTTCGCCTTCAACTTTTCTGTTCACTGGCTGATGTTTCTTCTAGTTCCACCACGCTGAAGCCCACACGATGATCTTTCCTGTAGTGTTCAGGTTCGGCAGTCTCAGCCTACGTTCAGTTTTCTCCATACCTCTGCTGCTTTGATCAATCACTTGTCACATCGACCTACTCGCTCTCCGTTTTCTGTGCTTGGCTTTCTCGCAATTGCCGAATCAAGGATTTACGGTCCGCGCGTAGGCCTGCTACGTATGTTGCTACTCGTCCTGGGCGTATCAAGGGTATGTATTTTACATTAAGACTCTCTTGCCTACTACCGATACAGCTCCGTAGAAATCCCTACAACTTCCAAACCGCTGCTCTACGTGTCCACCCGCCTGACTCCGCACTCTCCAATCGCCCGAGGCGCAGCGCGCGACCCCTGCGCTCCATTACCTCATCACCTAATTTCGGACCCACTCCCGTCGACCATCTCTAGCGACAGAACAACCTCACCTCAATAGTGATGTCGCGGGCCCGGCTCGGCCTGAATGCCCGGGCTTGGGCTCGGCTTGGGCGGGCTCGGGCCTCAAATTCTTCAGGCCCGAGACCGAGCCCTGGGTGCAGGGCCTGAAGCCCTGAGCCCGGGCTTGGGCCCAGGCTTTCTCATAGACAAAGATAAAAAACAGTATGCTAGGGTACATGTATATTATGTGAGAGTAGAAGGTACCAAATGTACCCTACGACGAAGTTGGGGGTTTTTCGGTTGTTCTGAACATTGGACACCACTGCAATTCGGTGGGTCAACAGATTGCTGGCACTGATTTGTACCATTCACCAGTTTAGAGCAGCAACGATCAGCCGAACGACAGGTTTGCACCATAAAGTTCGGCATTTGACAGAACCGAAGCCTCCTAAGCCGAAATGCCGTGAGCGCTTCGCGCCGTCGGCACGCTCTTGGCCATATATATCCAGGCCCGGGCTTTCGAGGCCTGGCGGGCCTGGCATTTCTGAAGCCCGAGCCTTGAGCCCGCCCAAGCCTTGTGTCAGGCTCGGCTCGGCTTGACCAAGCCCGGGCCCGGCTCGGCTCGGCTTGAGGGCCTGGGCCGGGCCCGTGACATCACTACACCTCAACGCCCGCTCCATCACCGCTTGCGCGCAGCAAGCGTTTCCTTTCCACAGTTTGCCACGTGGCAACGGGAGGGAGGAACCAGAGCGAGTGCACGCTCGGAGTGCGTACACAGGGTGCGTCTCCCGCACCCATCTCCAAGGGGCTTCGAAGATAAGAAATTTCCTTTTTGGGAGGGGGGGGGGGAGGGTCCCTCGGGCTCGAGATTTTTTTTCGGTACCAAATTTTACATTTCGTTCTACAGCCTCGATACGCGCATAAAACACCTCAAAAAATATTTTTGATTTTTTTCACTGTGGCCGAGATTTGCCGAGATTTGCCGAGTGCCATCAGAGATCAAGGAAAGCCCTGCCCTCCTCAACGATCCTTCGGTGAAGCCGGCTGATCTCATTACTACATGAAATCAATAATACCGCAGTGCCACGACTCCCATCAGGATTGCCGTCCACCGCCGCCGGTTGTCTTCGGTCTGACAAGACTTTTCTGACTAGATCTGACTGCTCACTAGCGCTCACTAGTTACCACATCACTCTCCCAGCTTCAGTTGTTGCATCTGGTGTGTAAGAATATAGTATGGATATGTACCAGACTGTATGGTTCATTAGAGCATATCTCCAACACTTCAGTAGATGTAGTTGTGCCTAGAAAGAAATTTTGTGCTTCGGATATATTTCTCGAAATGGGAATTTGATCGCATCACCCTTACGTAGGGGGGGGGGAGGGGTCCGAGGTGTCTGAAAAAAAAAATGGAAGGTATGCTGAGATTTTCGCGAAAGCAAATCCCCTTGCCCATCTCCTTCCCTCTCCCTACCCACACCTTACAGCCCGCCGTACGTGTCGCACTCAGTGCACGTCGTCAGCGTCGGTCGGCGCGGGATTATTGCTAGAAAAGAAAATGTAAAGTATGTACCTCTTTCTGTTTTGTATCCCCGCCCCCGGGCCTGCCCCATCGTCCTCCCTCCTTACCGTGTTCCCCACCTTTGTTCTCCGCCCTCTCGTTCCCATCGTGGCCCCCGCTATCGCGTCACCGCCGCACACCCGCGCTGCCGAATTGAGTGCTCCGCAGGAGATGCATTTGGCCACACCCGCGCCTGCTGTCGAGTCGAGTGTAGACTCCGAAACTCGGCTGGATGGTGATGCAGCTGCTCATGCACTTGCCGTGCACGTACGCGTCGAGTCCCCGCGCAGTCTCCTCCTTGTTCTGACCATCTCCTCTTCCCCCTCTCCTCTTCTCTCTCCCTTCCCTTCCGAGTACGGACCCGTACTCGCCCGATGTCCCCACGTAGTTTTGAATAAATCCTACGTCCTCAAAACCTGTGTGCTCCTGGGGCAATACAGAGTGTGCGGCTTGAATAGAGACGAAGCGAAGTCTTACCATTTCAGGGGTTTACACGCCGGGAAGAGCCACGCCAAAGGGAGCTGTCAAAAGAAATTTTCGAAAGAGTAAAAGGACAGAGGTGCGTGCCTTTCAATGGGATTCAAGTTTTACCTTTTTTGTTCCAGGGAAGCGGAGGATTGATTCGCGCAGCGCACGCTGACTGACTCTATTGATGGCGCGTAGAACTTTTCTTTCCCTCTGGCGCCGGTTTAACCCGAAAAACATCTTCGGTAGCCCTAATGAACTATGTCTATGTTAGGGAAGTGTACTTCTCATTTGCCGACTCTTCCGCATTTATATAATCATTCTAGGTCGCAAACAATTCAATTCAACAGTTTCCCTTACACTCACTGCGTTCCAGGGCCTCCTAGACTCAGCCTGAGTTCAGGGGCCTACATGGACCTACACTGAGACCCGCCTACATACAATCTGTGTAGGTCAATGTAGGTCAATGTAGGTCAGTCAAGGTCAGCTAAGGTGAATGTAGGTGAATGTAGGTCCATGTAGTGACCTATACTGAGACCAAAATATCCAATTATCACCTCCAACAACAGTCCAGTACTAGTATTGACAACAAATGGCGGGCCACTGTAGTTCCCGCCTGAGGTGAATGGAGGTGGACGTAGGTGATACAGATCGCCTACGCCGACCTACACTGATCTAAATATACCCAGCTCAGGTGAGTTACGTACACCTACGTCGAGCTACATCCGCCTTTACTGATCGCCGTCAAGGTGGACGTAGGTGACCTACGCTGACCTATTGTAGCCGACTACGCTGACCTACATACACCTACATTCACCTTTACTGACTCAGCCTAGGACCCCTGGAACGCAGTGACTGCACCAAATCAAGGGATCCGAACTTCGGAGTTCAGGTGTTTTTCGGGATCGCGAATACAAAGTCTTCAGTCTGGCCAAGCTGTCACTAGTCTTCTCTTCGCCCCCCACCATCTCCTGTCCCAGCCGACAGGGTGTATGACTTTGGCTGAATAGTACACTGCGGCGACGAATCAGGCATTCACTGCGTAGGCTCGTAACCAGCCTGCCATCACGGAAGTGTAAACACGTTGCCGTAGGCAGGCTGGTACTTCTCGGTCCACGCCAAAGGGCTGGGCCGGAGTTTGAATTTTTTGGCAGGGGCCGATCAGTGCCGACGTGGTGGCAGTGTCTAGCCATCAATTCCCCGCCAAATCTGAGCCCTTTACAGCTCTTCCTCTGGGAAGTAAAAAAATATTCTGAAGTGACAGAAATCAAGATTGAGGGTTGTAGATTACCGATTTTTAAAGAAACTACTTGAAAACCTATTGAATTGAGCAAAATCCAGCTTCGGGGAAATTTTTTAAACTCCGGCTCAGCCTTTTGACCCAAAACGAGAAGTACCAGCCTGCCTACGGCATAGTGCTTGCACTCAGAGTTGCCGTAGTAGCAGGCTGGTCACGAGCCTATTCACTGCGTTCCGGGGATGCCTGCGCAGATCCACGAATAGCTGCGCATAATATGCGCAGCTATTTACGGAGCTGTGTAGGTAAGCGTAGGTCACTACACAGACCTACACAGCCTCTGTTTAGCTCTGTGTAGCTAAGCGCAGACGTCTAAACAGAGCTAAACAGAGGCTGTGTAGCTCTGTGTAGTGACCTACACTTAGCTACACAGCTCCGGAAATAGCTGCACATTGTTATGTTTAGGTGACCCCGGAACGCAGTGATTGGAAACAAGCTACAACGTTGCCGGCGAGAGCCTTCCGTGGACGGTGTTGTCTGTGGATACAGCAAAGTATAGTGCTGTTCCAAATCACTTTGAAATTAACCATCGCCGGGCGTTCCAAATTTTCAAGGACTCCGGGGATATGTTCGTGAAAAACATTTTCGACGTCAAGAGCCCCACCTCCGGAGCATTCGAAATGCAAGCTAATTCTGAACTTGGCAGTGCAAACCTCCTAATCGCGCGCTGTCTGGAATTAAATATCTGAGTCTTTTCTGTGCGATCGGGACTTGGCAGCAGTGCCGGGACCAACGAAACTCGGTACGTACATATATTCGAATGGACGGCACATTCGATCAAGCACGGCACATTCCCACAGAATGTACCGTGTCTGATCTCGGCTGGTGCTCGGTTAGCGGTTCGGGTTAGAGGTTGGGGTTCGGGTTAGGGTTAGGATTGGTTCGGGTTCAGGTTCAGGTTTGGGTTAGAGGTTGGGTTCAGGTTAGAGGTTAGTGTTAGGGTTCTGGTTCATGTTGGGGTGAGGAATCTATTTAAAAAAAGCAAATCTGGACTTGTGTTTCTCAACTCGAAGGCATTTTGATGGGGGATCATGAATCAAACTCGGTACATCAAGGTAAATGTGCCGTGCAATCGCATGTGCCGATGGTCCGGGCTTCGTATATCCTCACAGCAGTGCCTGTGTTGAGGAATTTTCACCGGAACCCTGTGACAGGGTTCCGGCCAAGTACGAGAGGAACACATTGGAACACATAACTCTCAGGTGCCATCATGAAGTAATTCAATTCCAAAGCTAGGGGCTCCAGCCGCTCCACCGGGAGTTGGCAAGTCCGACTTTACGACTTCGAGACGCCTGTCGTCCACGAAGTATATATTGTGGGCCGAAAAATTCTAAAGCATCATTCAACGAGTAAAGCAACTCACTTCTGCAAGTGAGCATCACATATCGCTTCCTACCTTCTCGTACTAAGACACATCCAGCAGCTCATTTCATAAAACATGAAACCTACCGCTTCATTCCTCTCCGTTGCGTCTGTCATCAGCCTCCTGCCTACCGCGAAGGCGTTGGTGGGATCAAGCTGGACCGTGACCAACGTGCCCTCCACCGGGCTCACCGACATTACCTTCCCTCTGACCATCGTGGAAGCGGACCACATCTCGGGCTACTACTTTGCTCAGCAATTCGGCTTTGTTAATTCGGCAGACGTTGGGTACACGGGTCTCCAGCCACGCCCAAACCAGAACGGAAAACCGGTCCTCCACGGCGTGTTCTCGAGTTTCGTCGGTGGGAGCACCACGATGGACAGCAACTGCGCCGCCGGGGCGGACGGCGGTCCAGGCGTGTCGTGCAATGTTGAGTGGAACGGGGTATACGGCCGCACGTACGACCTCGAGGTCAAGCGCAATGGGTCGTCGGTGTGGGTCGGCACCGCCATCGACAGTGTCACCCGCGCGCGGATTCACATTGGGAGTTACACGTTGCCCGCGGGAGTAGGGGGGATTCAAAGCAGTCAAGCGGGATTCGTCGAATGGTACCCTTGGAACGGTGGTGAGCCGCCAAACCACTGTGCACGTCTTCCCTACCAGAAGACCTTATTCGGACACCCATACACCACTCGCTTGGGATCGGTCGGTACGCAGACTCGGAGCCTGGCATATGAATACGGCGACTGTGTGGGGCAGGTGGCATTCAAAACGGAGAAACTTCTAATCGGTGGTGTGGAGAATAGTTGTGGATTCAAGGGTCAGACCGGCGTGTAGGAGAACAAGTATTAGTGGGAATTTTACTACTCGCTTCATACCTTTCCCGCATCGACGGAAATCAATCTGATTTGAACCATAAGTGTCGAGCAAGTAAACCTGGTCTAAGTCTGCGCAAGAACGCACGGGTCTTAAGGCTGAGGCGGGAACGAGGCTACCGGAAGGAATTAGATGAAAGGTTAATTGCTGGACCTTTAGGTTCGGCTACTGTCTCTATATGTAGGGGAGCAACGGTCACGGTAACGGACCGCCCGTTGCGTTGCTTTCGTCACGGTAACGGTGAGCTCGGTTGCTTTAAAAAAATCGTGACATTCCCGAATAAAATCCCAAAAAATCCCCCGGCTTTGGAAACAGGTTGGAATGGCCATAAACTTGGGATTTTTGTTGAAGAAACACCAGATGAGTGCTACAACGCCTTGTATCTTTTCAATTTTGGGGTGAAAAAATGTGGTCTCGTTCAGTGTTGTGGTTAAGGGTTAAGGGTTAATTAAGGGTAGGCCTTAATAAGGCCTTAACGTTAACCCTTAATTTCTGGCCGAAAACATGTTGAGGGCATAATAAGGGCATGCTAAGGGAGAATGATGGCCCATCATGCAGGCCAGAAAGTTATTGTGAAATACTACTGGGTCGTCCTAAGTGAGAAAAACATGGCCCTGGTGTCAGTTTCAACTCAGTCTTCCCTGTTTATTTCGACGATGGGGACATCTATTGCAGATAGGTCCATAAGATGGCTTTCACGAGGAAAAGTCATTGTCCAAGGGAGAAATGCGGAAACTTTTGGTCTGGGATGAGAAAGAAGTTCATGGTAGGATCCACACATTGTAATCTGGGACCATTTCAACTCTATGTGTCTTGTTGCGGAAATTTCGATAGATTTTCCCGTTGAGGAAATTAAGCCTTATTAAGGGGCACCCTTATTAAGGTACTTAAGGGTCCTAAGGGCTTAACAAAAGAAATTACCCTTAATAAGGCCTTAATCCGCAACACTGGTCTCGTTGCCTTCTCAAGCAACGGTCACGCTCACGGTGGCCTCCGTTGCCTGAAAAAAAGGCAACGGGTATGTCACGGTCGCTGGACCGTTGCTCCCCTACATATAGAGACAGTACTTACGGGAAAAGGCACTTGGGTTTCGTGCCATTTTTTGCTACATGTACAAACAAACTTCGTAAGGCAACATGAGTCATCACATCCTTCACCGCAAAAAGTTGCAGAAAAAGCAAGGAAATTGGCTCAGCAAGCGGCAATACAGATGGATGGATTCACATAATATCTTTTGCCCCAGCTTCAACCCCAATGTGCAAGCACGAACAGAAACTTAGGCTTGTTCTCTGGTGATAGTCATTTCTGCCGCATAATATCCGTTGCCATCGTGGGTAAACCTGACGTCAATCACACTGCCCCTGATCTTGTCAGCGCACGATTCTCTGCTTCCTTCCTCCCAGATGTCCCCTCTGGCTACCTTCTGTGATCTACCCATATCCACCGGTTTTGACGCCCATGCCGCAACTTCCTGTGTTTCTCTTGACTGGGTGATTAACTCTGGACTTCGTACACGCAACTCTCAAGCTTCTGGGGTCCTAACGCTTCCGAGCGATGTCGGCGTTATCTCTATGTCCTTAAAGAATGTGCCTATCGCTGCTTCCCTTGCTTCTGTCCTAGTTCTTGGCTTGGACTGATTCAATCATTGTACATCTCTCGGACATGAGCTCATAGTGTATCTAGGCGACTCCTTTGATTTTCGGCGCCCCGCACTTCCCACGAGCGCCACTATGGAATCTGGACCAACCCCTTCCACCGGTTTGTCCTAATCTCTTTCTGGTAGTTTCTCTCACTAATTCTATTCCCAGCTATGCCTGCTCCAGCTTCCGCGGTCCGGGGAAGCCTGGGCGTGGATTCTCCTCCCACATGATGCCTCCGCCCGGAGGGGTCGATGTTGGAGGCGTGTCTGCGCTTACAGCCTATGACCCCCCCGGCCCAGTTGTCCGAACCTCGCAGACGCGAAATGCTGTTGAAACACATGCCGATAATGACGACACAATGCTCTTTGATGAAACTCCAATTCTACCACCTGCACTGTTCCATAATGACCCATTTGTACTGCTTAGTCTGAATGAGAAAAACGGTGTTGTACGTTCACTAGTTTGGGATCGGCGTGTTACTCTGCCGATATTGAGAAAGATGACCGCTCGTCACATGAACATGTCTGCCAGAGAATTTGGTGAAAAGTGATAAAGTGCTAAGGCTTTGTGCGCCGAATTTCTTGAGCATTAGTGCATAGAAGCTTGTTTGTTCTTGAAGTCCGAGGCTCTGCTCTGCGGTCTCAACCCTCCACATCTTTCACGTAGCGATCTTTATACTGCCTCAGGACACTACATCCATTACTTCTGCAATGCCAGTTCCGCTGTTCAGGCTGAGGGACGAAATATGTGTAATTCTCGTTGGATTGCCTGACATCGAAGTCACTCACAACATGCTGCAAAGGACGCCGCTTCTCGTGCATCGCGAGAGAAATTCGATCTGCTCTACTCTGGCTGATTGAGAATAACCCACTTTATGTGGACCTTGACAAAGATGTGGTGCTTGAGAATTCAGAAGAATACCCAGTGCACGATTGTCTGCTTGCGGTTACAGATTTTCTACGTACCAACTCTGCCAACAATCAAGGATCATCTTATACATCGTATTCAGATCAGGCAAATGCCGAGCTGTTCGAGGGAACCAATACCTTTGAACTTACGTCTTCGACCCTCATTGATGTTGATAATCTCACGTCGACTTACCAGCAGAGAAACTTGACGCCCTCCGAAAATTGAAGAAACAAGAAGCCGAATTTGTCAAGTTCCCATCTGGCAATACCCCATTGTCAACATCGAAAAACCCTCGAGTATTCGGTTGGTTGTGGCCCACACTCTTTCCCTACGGCGTCGGAATGGCAGACAACAACAATGTCAGAATTTCGCCCGAGATTCCTTTTCATCAAGTTGATACGTTGCCGCACGTACCACATTTATTCCACCTTCTCGTGGACAAACTCAAGATCCTCGACCATGGTAATGGAGACGCATGGACTCCTCCAGTTCCTAAGATGCCCGACCAACGTGAGAGTTTTAAGAGGCGGTCGAGGGACGAAGCCACCGATGCCGCATTCAACAATTTCTCCGCCGCCACTCCAAGCCCCAGCCAGTGACACAGGCACTGAGGACAGCAGTTATCTTTCAAAACAACCTTTTTTGGTACATTCTTCGAGCGGAGCAGATGAAAGTGGTTTACAATCAAATTTATTGTTTTTGCGTTGTTTCTTGAGGTCGAAAATCTGAAACCCCCATGTCCTGCGAGTCATGCACCATAATCGGTGTGCTCTAATTGTTTGAGAACGCAGCTGTCCTCAATTTAGACCTAAAGGTTCAGCACCTGCCTCGAAGAGGCCCAATCCTCAGTCATAAAAAATAATTAACTTACAACGCACCTGCACACCTAGAGAAAGTAGATTGATCCCAACACAACGCCAAGATCTGGTATGCCGCGCCGCTGTGCGCCGAGAAACGGTGAAACAGTGAATCTAGATAAAGGATGCATCCACATGAGTGGAATCATACGAGGAAACCAATCGTACCGTCCGAGGAACTAGAGGGAGAGCGGGGTTCGCCAGCGCCGATTCCCGCGTTCGGTACTCACATTGAATGGACGTACGCCGCATAATTTACTTTGGCGAGAGCCGATGAGGGGCGTCAGCGGTCGACACAGTGTCGCAAAGTAGTACCCCCTTAAGCTTGTCTGACGCGGACCCTAAAATCGACTTGGTAAAAAGGGGTGGAGGGGAAGGGGAAGACCACGCCCGGAATCGAACCTGCGATTCCGCATCAGCTGGTTATCGCGTGTGCGTTGCTAGCGGATGCATGTACTGTCTTACTCCTGAAGGATGGCCGGCCTATCGTGGAGTGAGAACGAAATTTTTGCGCATGCGTGTAATTACCACGTCCAACGGAGCAGAAAAAGATGATTCCTCCGGCAAAGCAGAGAAGCGGTTCTGAATTTGCATGTGCATTTTATAGCTTTGCCTAGAAGTTCGGTGTTAACAAGAAAGAAAGAAAACATCTTGATTTTGCTGCCGACGCGGAGGGAAAACGAAAGGCCAGGGCTACGGCCATACCCGGTCCTTCTGCGGGAATTGCATGTGCCGACCACCCTCTCCTTCGAATCGAGCGGATGCGTACCGAACACCACTCCAAAAGGGAGACTGCGTCTAAACTCAGAAAAACAGTGTACTCACATGGAATGGACTCGAACTGGATGTCATTGAATTGACCTGTGCGTTGTGCAGAACCTGACGACGGGCATCAGCGATGGATGGAGCGTCACAGAACAAAGGAGGATTGTGTTGGGTGCCTCTGAACCTCAACACCGACTGATAAAAAAGGAGTGAGGAGGATAACGAAGACCGCGCGCGGGATCGAACCAGTTATTCTGCGCGTCAATTCCTTATGGTCGTGTGCCAATGCGGACGGATGCATACCGAGTGCTATGGGTCCTGGTTTCTGTGGCATGTTCGAGGTGGAGTCAGTAGGAAAATAACTTGATGTGCGTCGAACAGCGTGCTCACAGCAATGGACTAAGAACCCGGCATATCTTGCTCGCTTGAGCGGTGACTACGCCGCATGTTTATAAGTAGCTCATCTATGCAAAACCTCAGCGTCAAAAAAAACGGCAAGTAACCAGAAGACCAATGACCGGGACCGCGCCCGGAATCGAACCGGTTATTCCGCGTTAATGCGTTATAATCACCGTAATGCGAGCGGACGCATACCAAATGCTACGAGGTCTTCTTGCTGAGGTTTGCAAGGCCCGTGAGGAAGGATACTGACACCTAGGACCGAGGTCGAAAAGTAACTGAATTCGGAATAGCTTAAATTAAAGGTCATCGGTCGACGTACTGCAGCCGCTGAATTGGGCATTGGCCAGCCAGTCTGTGTTAGGCTTCTTCAGCCAATATCGCAGTACCTCGTCGCAGAGAAGGCTGTTGAAATAAATGGATTTGGACGTGACGATTCCCCAACGATTCCCGAAAAGCGAGAGAACAGAGCAGCCGCTGTGGGGACCGAGATATCGACGGAGTAACAGTACACAGATGGCAGATTTCAGTGCAGAAGCCTTTGGCGCGTGTTCCTCGATAGATGTACGCCGAACGAGTAAACGAGATGGTGGCAGGACGAAAGCGGCGAGATTTAATTTTGATCCGTTAGCACTGCCACATCTGCTTCTTTGCTTCCGACCACGACGATCTCGCCACCAAGGCAGATTTTCCCGCCGTCCGCGCCTGACGTCTTCAAAGCTTCACCGCTAAGGCGTCAGCGCTATTCTAAGAACGACGTTCGAGGTTTGTATTCTTCTCGTCTTCCATTCGTAACTCAACAACTTTTCTCTTGCAGGCACATCCTACCTTCGATGGATGCTCAATTTCCTAACAGAACGGCACCTCCGTTTTTCTTGCCCGAACCCCATCGTACTGCATGCCGCTACCGTGTCTTCCGCGTACCCGCGGATCGCGCAGCATTCACCCTCCACCTCGCTGCGTCGTCCCTGTCCCTCTCGGTACACGCGGATCGATCCATTTCACCGACATGGATATCAAGGTGGCACCCGTCCTGCGATCGGATTAAGGAGAACATGGTGGTGACAGTAGTAACGACTGGAGGTGTGTTTCCTTTTACTTCGTGCTCTTCCGTCCCTCCCCAATCCTTTTCTCCGTCGTCGTGCCTCTCTTTATGCAGATATCTTGCTATCCGGGCACCTTTCTGACTTGTATTACCACAGCTACCCAGTGGACCATCCACGTACTGCGACAACTCAGATGAACCCTGAATAGTGTGGGTGGGAGGAAGAGGAGTTAGGCGTACGGCGCGGTCCGAGGTGAAGTGTGTGTGCGCTGGAGACAGAAAGACAGAGGGCGTGGACTTTGGTGAGTCTCTTTATTCATTTTCGTCTCTGCCTTCTGCGGAAACGATGTACGCGGTGACTGACGACGTCTTTCGTTCTTTAGCGCGAGTCAAGGCGCGATTCGCAGCTGTTGCGCTGCTCCCCCTCGACCAGGATTGCAGTAACGCGCGCTTCAGCCGCGTGTTCGCCAGTCACACCTCGCGTTCTCTCTGTTCCCCGCACGGGCCTATGCGCCATCGCCGCCGACGCGTTTTCCAGTCAGCTATCTGCTCGACGCAGGACCGCGCAGCGCATCGCCCGCGCCTCAAGAATCGCCTTACGCCCCGGGGTCTGCCGCTCGTCGTTGTACGCTTGGCGCAGCCTTACTCCCCCCCCTCCTTTCGCCCGCGAGCCGCGTTAAGATTGTGGGCAGGTACGCTCCTCTCGTGTCCCACTGTCGATGTGCTGACGACCCGTGTAGACACCCGCGCATTAAAGCAGACGTGAGGCACGCCGCGGATGCGTTCCCCTCGATATTGGTCCCGCGCCGGGGCTCAATTTCCTGGATAGTCGCCCGGCTTCTGTCGGCTGCCACCGCGGTATCTTATGTGCGTTCCCTGCAATTCCACATCGGCGTTTCCTGACACCTTCTTCTTCAGCGTCATGAATGCATGAACCGGCGCATAGACGTCCCTCGCGCGGCTCGTGTGTAGTGTGCTGCTGTCGTGTCACATATAAACCCGAGTCACCACCTCCTCTCCCTCACCGCCTCGTCGTCGGGTACATTGGTGCTCGTCCTCAGCTCCCCTTCGCTCGTCATACCTGCCACCGCGGTTACTCAAAGTCAAATAGGGGCTCGATTACCAAATTGGAACTTTAGACGCGTAGACCTTCCATTTCTGTCGGCTGCTGGAATGTCGATGCAATGTTATTTCTTTGTTGCCCCTGCTTGCGTCTTGTCAGCCTCTCGATTCCTCGGCCGATTCAAATGTGAATTCTCTGACTATATTTGGCCGGGCGCCTACACTCCCTCCACGTGTTTGCACCTTCGACGCACACCAGTGTCACCACCGCCAGCGCACTCCGCAGCCTAGCCCTTCACCCTCGCACACTCCTGCTGCTTTCCCAATCTCACTATCGTATCGAGCCATGACGACGACAAACTCACATGCAGCTTCAGTTGCACAACCGTTACCTCCGACGCCTGCGCTCGTGTTACAGGACTCTAGTTCGAGGACGGCGGCCTTCTTATCCGAGCGGAGGACAGTGTTCCGAGTGTATCGCGATATGTTGGCGACACACTCCTCAGGGTTCGCGGGCATGTTGGCCGGTGCGTCCCCAGAATTGATGGATGAATGTCCTTTCGTTCACCTGCTCGATTCCGCCAAGGATATAGAGTGCTTCCTGAAGGCCATCTTCGACTTTCGGTGCGTCACATCTTAAATCACCGTGTAAAAGATTCTTGAGAATCTTCTAGCTTCTTCAGGCCATATCCGGCCCCGACAACCTCCCCCATACTCTCCGGCGTCTTGCAAATGAGCCACAAGTACGATGCTGAAGATCTGCTCAAGAGGGCGCTCTTTCAGTCTTCCTCTGCCTTTCCTACATCTCTCGTAGAGTGGGAGACAAGGAATTACAATGTATCCTGGAGTCGAGATGGATACACCCTCCCCATCATTGTCGTCGCCCGCCAGGTGGCTGCCGACTGGGTGATCCCAGCAGCGCTCTATCGGCTTTGCCAAACACTGAAGGAGGAAGAAATCTTGGATGGAGTCGTCGTTTCCGGTTCCACCGTGAAACTCGACCGTCGCGATCAGATACTCGTCATGAAGGCATCGACGTTCCTCCGTTGTGATGCCACCTTTCTAGCCCTGGAGTTCCTGAAACCACCGTCAGGGCCGGACGCCTGTCCGAAATCCTCGTGCATCATACTCAGAATGCAGGCTCGTGCCTACGCCGAGGGTTGGCGTCGCACCGATCATGGAGGTAGTTTAGACAGTTTTTTGGAATCCAACACCTCATCCCTCATATTTTGTGTAAGCTACTTGGTTTCTGGATGACTCTCGCGGAGTTCCGACCTCTATAATCATCGGAGCCTCACACCGATCTTGTTTAACAAGTCAGTATCAAACTTCGACCCAGTTGGCTTAGGCTTATCTCCAGATCTCCTTCACGACTCGATTTCAAAAGTAATGGGCCATGGAATATTGTAGACACAGGAGCTAGATAGACTAAATTACAGATGCAAGAAGGTAATACACAGACAAGACAGCGAAATCAGTGCAGCGAACGTAAGATATGTGGAGCGCGCTCTGGCAACGGGGGCGAGCGCCGCGATCTCAGCTCCTATCGGATGGGATTAACCCGGGAATGGAACATGGGTCAGACATTACTTACCTGCATCCAGTTGCAGCACCTGTGCGAGCCGGAGAAGTTCCTTGCAAGACGGCCCCATGCACACGTGGTGGAAGGACGCCTCGTCAAAGTCAATGACGAGGGGGCCGGACGTCTCTGACCGCGTGACGTTCCTGGGCTCGACATCATTGTGCAAGACACCGCTTTGGTGCAGGCGCACCAGGCGGGTAAACAGTAGACGCCTGGATCCAAAGTCAGATGCATCTCAGGCACAATGAACGAAACTCACCTTTCGACTGGCTCAAGGTCGCTAAAATCCCGCAATGTCTTGCCTGCGTCACTCATGAGGAGTACCTTGATGTTCTCGTCGGTGCTTGTGTACATTCCAAAGATGCGCGGAATTGCCACACCCTGCCAGGTGCGCAGGGTCGAGTACGCAAGGAACTCGCGATCCAGTCGTTGGGTGGCAGCGACGCCGTGGGCGATTTTTACAACGACACGGGTGGTGAGGAAGAACAAGAACAGTTGAGCATGGGCAATGCTGACGCCGTTCGCAGTTGACATCACTTCACCCTCGAGACCAAGCCAGGGCAGGGGTAACAAGGATGGCTTGCGGGGCTTGCAGAACTTGATTTGCTCCTGCCGCGCACCGTCCCAGAAAACGCCCAGAGACGGGCGAAACACCCAACTCGGGAATTGAGGAATCTGCACTCTCCGAACCTCAGGCCCCACAGGATAAGTGACCACCTTCCTCAGGGCAGCTAGGGTGCAAAATAGCACCAGTATCACCATGTCTTCGGCCTGGGTGAGTGACTCGTGGATCGAGCAGACATTGCTTATTTCGAGCTGCAGGTTTGTCGTGAGGCGGACGAGGATATAGTGGGTCTGTGTTGTAACAACGACGTGGCCGCTGTCGGCTTGGATCATTTCGTCAATAATCTAATCGCTCGTCAGCGAGCAGTTGCTGAACCTGGTAGCAGTACTTGCCTGGCAGAGTAGATTGCAGATCTTTCCTTCGTGGGATGCGTATTGCCCAGCTCGGCGCCGAAAAAGATAACCCTCGGGGGACTTTGACAATTCTACAAGGCGAATTAGGGTGGATTTGTTGTTCACCTCCATCACGTTGTCGCGTTTGAATTTGTATAAACCGCGGGGCGTTTTCAAGTACTCGTGAGTCTGCGACTGGAACCAGCGTTGGAAAATATCTGCGGCACCACCACCTGCGGTGTTGTAGACTACGTCGGCGCTCATGATGCCGGGGATGTCGATGTTAGCGCCCTCACAGTTGAGAGCTTCGCATACCGCGTTCGAGGCATGTGCGACGGGGGCAGCGACCAACCACGCGTACCACGGATAGAAGCCGTTCTCTCCGTCCACGGCGAATGGTACGGAGCTGGGATTTCGACGGAACGACCAATCACGAATATCGTCCGGGTCGAAAATTGGCCCGTATTTGTCAAGGGTGGATTTAACCAAGTGCTTGTCCAGAGTGACTTTGTTGTCAAATACGGCGCTGAGCCCGTTGGGGTCGAAGAGAGTTATTTTCTGGGTGACCAAACCGGCAGGGCGAGTCGATGGATGTTTGGTGATCATTGTGCTGGTCGTTGCATCGGATGGCGGCTGTGCACGCTTTTGGCTGAAGATGGGCGTAGGAGTGTTGTGCTGCCGGGGACAGGCCCCACTGAGGTCCAGCTAGGTCTGCGGCGGCCATCTGGTGGTATGTCGTGGCGGGACCAGGCGGAGTGCGAGTTGCCTTAACGGGCAATCGAGCACTGCCACATCTTTTCTCGGAACGCTCTGCTTGCTTCTACCCACCTCCCTTTGGTTCGCTGCATACTTGCGCACGCCGTGGTCTTCCCTCTTCGACGTACACTACACTTTTGCTTCACACCCGCCGACGGCGAGATACAGCCCTACCATGCAGCTGGATTGGGCCGGCGCCGTTCTAACCCTCTTCCTCCTTCTCCATCCCTTCCGCGGCTGAGGTTCGCACCTCCAGCTCTGCGCCCAGGGACAACGCGACCACGAACACGGCAGCCCCACGCATCCACAAGACAAGACCAATGGATGCCGCGGAGGGTGCGTTCGCGTTCCTTGCTTGCTTGATTTCCCTTTTGCCTCAGCTGTTATCGCGCGTTACCCCGAGCTGACGTTCCTACCCATAGCTCCGCGCCCAGGGACATCAGGTTCGTTCAACGAGCACGACTAAGACCTCGCTGTACATGGGCAGGCAGCGCCGCGCCGCGCCTCGACGAGACAAGATCAAAATCGATGCTGAGAAGGGTGCGTTCACGCTCCTTACTTGCTTGATTTTCCTTCTGCGTGAACGCCGGAGCGGGCGTCGACGGATCTGTTCGCTTGTTATCGCGCGTGGGGAGTCCGAGTCCGAGTACTCGTGGGGGAGGGTGATTCCGGTCCGCCCGTGCGCTCTCATCCTTCCTTCTGCTTCCGATTTCTTCCTCGAGCTGATGCCGGTACCTACAGCTATCTGCGCCTCAGCGCGCCGAGTAAGAATAAGACGTGGATGCGCATGCGCCAGGCTTGTCGAAACGACGATGGGTGGAGTGGAACGGTGCGTCTCCTTCATCCATCGCTTCCCTCTGTTTCGTGGACGCGCGGCGGCGCGGATGGATGCGATAGAGACGGGGATAGTCGTGTATGTCGCAGCTGTTATCGCGCGGCGCGCGGGAGTGCGAGTATGCGGGGAGGATGAATCCGTTCCGCCCGTGCGCTTTCGTCCCTCCTTCCTTCTGCCCGATTTCTTCCTCGAGCTGACGTTCGTACCGACAGCATTTTCGTCGAACTATCTGCGCTCTCCCGCCGCCGACTAAAGCGAGGACGACAGCTACGTGCACCTGCATCGCCGCCATGACCTGAAATCGGCGCGTACGCGGCTGCGAGTGCGGATGCGGGCGGAAATATACCGTCATGTGGACGCAGCGGCTGCGTGTGGTCCAGTCGACGGTGTTAACGGCGCTGGGCGCGCCCGCGTCGTCGTACCGCTACTTTCGCTGGTGCAAAAGGTGCATGCGCGATGATACCGCCTCGCAGTCCTTGGGCAAAAATCGGACGCAGGGGGTCCCATGGCGGATGGGCGGGGATTCGGACACCGCGGTGAGACCGGCCAGTGTGTCGACGGTGCCGCGCGTCGTCGCACCGCTGCTTCTACTGGTGGCGAGGAGCGCGCGCGGTCCATGGGGTTTCTTCTCCTCGCGCCCGTACGTCCGCGCTGTATCATGCTCCATTTGCGGTGGAAGGTGCGAGATCGACAAAGAGGATGACCGGGAGATGGTCTTTCCTGTATTCTTATGTCGCTAGATCTGGGATACGACAAACGTCGAGAACGTACCACGTCCCGACTCATCGCGTGTCGTGCGGCGGTGTGCACTGCCGTCCGTTGGTGCGGTCGGCGGACGTCGAGGCGGAGCGCAGCTGGGCCGGGAGACGTAGGTGAATGTAGAGGCAGGCTGGAGCTGTTGGTGGTGGTGTATACGCGCCGTCTTGCGTGTCTGCCGGCGGTGGGGAATGAATCGGGGAAGCCTCCTCCGTGCCCGTGCGTCCACGAGCGCGCTGAGGATGCGGCTGGTGTATCTCACACTGCGTCTGAATCGGGGAGAAGCTGCGCGTGAGGCTTTCGCCTTGATATGCGCGTTGGTGGAAGGCGGATGGAGGGCGACGTGAGCAAGGTCCGCGAGGCTCTGAGCGTCATGCGGAGAACGCGAGCGTTCTACAGATGCTCGCCTCCCACGACGCGACGTCTCCGCCTTTGCTTTGTCCGTAGGACGTTCCTGTGGACGCGACGGCCTTGAATCCGCGCCGATGGTGCGGATGCGAATGCCTTCGCCCACGTCCCCCTCCGCATCGGGCAATGGTACCCCGCTGCGTTCTGCGTTCGCCGCCGTTTCAAACGTTTCCTGCTTGGCTTGTCCACATCCACGCCCATGAGCACCGAACACATCTTCTCGTTCTCGTACCTGCTACATCGTGACCGGGCGGCCGTGGCTGACGTTTTCGCTGTGGAGTGCACGTCGAGCAAGGGCGCGGCGCACGATATTCGAAAACGGGTGCTACAGCACTCACCACTTGGACTTTGTACCTGTACGTAGAAAACTGGTAGGATCGTGCTTTGAGCAGCGAATCTGGCGGCTTGGTATTCGTCTGTCTGTCTGTAGCTACCAAAAACCTTACCCTTGCACGCGATATCGGCCGCGCGATCCGTGCTACGAGTTTTTCGAGTCAAAGTTTTGAGAACGCCGTAAAAGGCAATGCGATGACCATAAAAGGGTGAATGCCAAACAAGTGCAATGTGTGCACCTTTTCCTGAACTGTCATCGTCGATCTTGAGCTTCCTCACTGAATACGACACGTCTCCTCCCTTTCCCGTTCTTGGACATGTCTGCGTCAAGACTTCCGCGCTCGCCAATGTCGCCATCCTCCCCGATTCCCTCGTCTTCAACGTAACAACGTTCGAGGCTGCAATACTGCCGGGGTTCGCCTTTGCTTTCTGCGACCTTCAACCTGAAAATGCAAGTACCCGAGGCTGGACCGCGTTTGGCACCAAACTTCTTAGCAACGGCCGAAGACTTTCTCCTGCTGCTTTCACCACTCTTGCACGACTCGAAGGATTAAACGGCCGCACTAAATATGCTGCAACAAAAATCGGTATAATTCCATACCCAGGCGATGGGGCTCTCTGTCTTCTGCGCCTTTCTCGAAACATTCCAGTGCGCCGCTCACTCTAAGCCTGCATCTTACACTGAAGGGGGGCCTCTCGAGGAGAACAACCAACTATGTCGGACGGCCGAATGAAACTAAAATGTGCTTAATACAGCCACGCTGAACCGTGGAATTATAAAAACCGCGTGGCCGTCTAAACGAGCCGCAGGCACGAAAAACTATTAGAGAGACCAACAAACCTCGGTTCATATCGTCCCCTCTGCCGTTTGAAGCTTCTCCAGGAATCGTCCTCCTCAACCTCCTTCAACGGATCTACGACGCGGCCCATTATCAAAGCTCAAACTTTCAAAACTGTCCGCTCAATGTATAAATTCCCTCAGTATCAGCCGTGTCGACTGTCTAGCCCCGGGAGACGACCAAGGAGACGACGGTCGACAGATTTACCGTCATGACATCTTTTCTTCGCTGTTCAGCATGGCTCCCTCCGGATCGCTGGATTTTAATGTCCAAAATTGCAATTGTTCTAACGATTCTATTCGCTCTTCTTCCCACCCACTGACCCAACTTGAAAGGCGTTAAGCATATCGATGGTATGTATTCCTTCATTTTTTCTTCACGGGAGAAATTTTCAAACACACTCCGCTTTGGAGGCCTCCTCCAGACCAGTGACTGGAAATACGCTCTCTCTTCCGTGTTATCAAACTCTCGCTGTAGCGCGACTCTTTGACGCGTCGACGCCGCAAAGATGAAGTTCTACCCTGCGGGTAACCGTACGCCGCGACCCAAATTTTCGATGCCATGAGCCGAGCCCATTTCGTGCGCATTGGGCTCTGTTTCATAACTTTGACGAGCGCTCAAATATATACTGCTCCCGCGTGAAACACCAAGGCGATACGAACCCACTTCAATGCATCTTGTCCTCTGCAATCTTTTCCCTCCCATCAAGATTTCGCCCTATCTAAAAGCACTCCTGAGGTCGACAGGAACGGGAACCTCAAATAAAGCGGCACGAACGCGGACCAATCCGAAGCCCCAACGGCAATGAAGCGTGCAACTCTCGGGACACTCAGACGCGCCTAGTTATATCCACCGACGGACGGAACCGCGTTCAATTGGAGATCAAGTCGCGCGACTTGAGCCTGACGTTCTTGACTCCTCCGGGGCAAAAGCAAAATTCTCCCCAGTTGGAACCCGAATTTGAGTGGGGATGAATTCTTGCTTCAGGACGTTACAGCAGACACGTCAATTATCAATTTATCAAGCAAATATTCATGATTGCAGTGGAAATCATTTCGGTAGCCAACGAGAGGCGGTTCGACATCATGGATGCTTTACAGATTCGGATACTCAAGCCTCATCGTGGTCCATAAACTCTGCGTTGTCAAATCCCAATGCGGTGACCCAGTTCGGCTTTATTCCCACTACAAGCGCTCGAACAGCATACAAGCACGAACATTTATTTGTGGACCAAAGTGGTGGGGCGCTTCAGGCCGCACCGCGCTCTTGTTATCGCAGCATTTCGCGCGCTGGGTTGAGCAATCTCTATACCGGTCATTAGCGGTCTATAAAGCACCTTCGGATTTTCCTGACGACTGCTCTAGCTCTACAGAAGCTGCAACCGAGTTGCTCGAAAGCGCAACACTTCTCAGGACCTTAAATGCAATCCAATCACTGAAGCGCCGCGGTCGTCAGCACGCATCGAAGAGGCCGCGTTGAGATGGACTCACTCTAAAAACAGCTTCATAATCTGGAAAGCTCCAAAGGCAGGGTCACCGCGAATGGTCTACATACACCGCGATCAGAAAAATGCAAAGAAGTAGGAGTTGACAACGCACCAGGTCACGCATAACCTGACTCGTAACGTAGCTCAAACGAATCAGCACACCCCGTGAGTTCATCGCTCTTCGCTCCTCCGAACCCCCATGGCCGGCACGGCTGCTGCCCATAAGCCGCTCACAGCACTTGTCCGCCCACGCCATCACCTCCCTTACGGGCTCCGTGCTCTTTGTCAAGCTCTCCAACATCCCAACAAACTCAACCTCCAACAGCTGCACAAGATCGTCGTGACGGCAGTTGCACACGAGCGCAGACTGATTCCGCACGGACTCGAAATCGATCTTTGACCAAGAACGCCGCATCTCCGCGAGCTGCTTCTGGTTTGTCAACGAGGTGTTGAGGGCCTGGGTAACGTGGTAAATGTCCAGGAACCGTACTAGCGAGAGAGAGAAAAACGCGTTAGGAACAATACTAGGGCGGCTCGTTTAGCACTTACGAACGAGATGGCCAAACCGGGCCCCGAGCTCAACTTTCGGCTCCACAAATGTGTTCCCGTAGCTCTCTAGCGCAATCAATAGAATCTTCTCCATCTTGTTCGCTAATTGCCGCAGACTCGCCAAAGAAGTAGGCGCGATGGGCAACAATATTCGAGAGCGCAGAATTTCGAGAATTTCCTATACTATAATCAAAAACGGATGCGTTGAGAACGAATGACATACATCGTACACAATCGCATCCGCCTTTGCCATCAAACCCGCGAATGCAGGAGCGTGCACAACCTCGCGGTGATTGCCCCGCAGATTCGACCAGAATGTCCGGAGATGCATCTCGAATTTATCGAAGCGGAAGGAGCGGACGCTCTCGAGAAGGGAGTCGAGATGATCCTGAAACCATTCCCAAACTTCGCGGGCGGCGATTTGGTGTGGAGATGTCGAATTGAGACCCAACTCCGAGATTGATGGAAAGTGAGGAAACTGACGAACGGAAGTCAGTTTCTGAGACGCGAGGTAAAGAACGGTGTTGGACGAGGGCGGTGAATGCGACTGCACACCTAGGCCACCGTCCTGCGTCGGATGTCTCCGGATCGATGCGTGGAATGAACCCGGGGGACGCTGCGCCGCCTGTGCCTGCGACAAGAGAGTGGCGACCGTCGCTGTCTTGTCGCTCAGATGCGGTTGAACGAACATGGGTCCGCTCTTTACATCCGCGTCGAGCATGGAGTAATCGTCGGGTGTGGGATGGTTTCCCACGGCGTCCGTCTTGCTGGAAGACGCTGTGGGCTGAGGGTTCCACTCAACATCTGTCGGTCGGATCTCCTCTATGTCCCTGCACATTATCACCACAATATAATGCATGTAAAGCTGACAAGGGAGAGTAGACGTACCCGTCCGAGTCATCTGATTCACCTGCGACGTCGTATGCCCAATCTTGTATATCTTCAGCAGCTAGATTAGACCCAGGCGGAGAGCCTGAGGACGCCACTGTTGAAGAAGTGTCGGATCCTGAATGCATGGACTGATAATTTGTCAGTGACCTTCTCGACACAAATTCGGATACACCTACCTCGTTGAGGCTCCTGAGAGAAGGATTGTAGTGCCTTGCCAAGCGCTTTTTTGTCCTGACCTCCGCTTTCTGCTTGACCTTCTTGATGGGGTTCAACCACGAAGCCGTCTTGTAATTCTCAATACTCTCATGGTATTCTGATTCGACCTCAACCGCTCTTTCAACCACAATTTAGTTTTTCGACGCTGAAAGAAATAACGATGCACGCACTTCTGCCTGGTCGTCGAAAATTGCTGTTCCTCGATACGGGTGACGTCTCCACTTTGGAGATTTCCATAAAGTTTTCTGTGTTTCTTCTTGTGTCCTGGATTTCTTCGCGAAGACTGCCTTCATGCCGTCGAGCGAAGCCAGATGCCGACGTGAGCGAGACTGCACCAATCGTAGCGGCGGCGCCAAGGAGTCCTGTGGCGAGTTTAGCCATTCGACTTGGGTGGAGGTGTGGCCCGTGTGGGGGAAGAAGAAAGCCAGGTGCAGCGTGAGCGCGTGAGCGCGTGAGCAGCGAGGCAGTGGACGAGCCGTAAATCACAGCTGTCTACAACTGTCATATCTCATCGGCTCGCAATGACACGTGGCAAACTATCGTGACGGGAATTGAATACTCGGTCAAATGGACTACCGGTTTATTGCGCATCATGGATACCTAGTCGACGCGCAGTATCTGCACACCAGCCCACGATGTAGCCGTGTCCGCCGGAGAAAACAGAGGATCACCGTTCATGCCAGCGACATGATTTCCAAAAAAAAGAGAAAAAGAAAGGAACAAAGTAAGGTATACGCCATCCATCCTCGACGAACGTCACGTGGATTTTCCTTTTTTGGAACGGCCAACAAAACCATTTAATATTGAAACAACAGATCTACTTATGTGAAATCCCCTCGAGCAAATCCTGTGTATTGGTGTAAAGTAGCTCTACAAAATTCCGTGGTGCACACCGACCCTTTTTGGCGGAGGAGATATAGATTTCGTCCGCACCGTTTGTTCAGATCAAACTTGATGGGAGTGATGGCACCGGACAAGGCTGAGACATGGCCAACTAAATTTTGTATCTCCTCCTGCAATAACCACCGGAGGGGTCCAAATATTTTTCTACAACTGCCTAACACAAATATCTAGGATTTGCTCGAGGGGATTGTCCATAACTACCTCCGCCATTTCAGAATTAAATGTTTTTGTCGGCTCCTCCAAAAAAGGAAAGTGCACGTGATGTTCGTGGAGGATGGATGGCGTATACCTTACAAGGAACGCACCCACCTGGCTCCCATCCAAAGTGGTCTAGTCCTGCTTCCGCGGAAGACAGCACTCGGCTGCGACGAGAGACTGGCTCGTAGTAGACTCCTTGCGATTCGACGCTGCGGAGTTATTCAGCGCGCACAGGAGGGTGGGTTCTTGGAGATTTGAGGCCCCCAGATTGTCGCATGCGGTGTCTGTGGCGAACAGCGTATATTCCGGGTCGAAGAGCATGCAGAATTGGGTCGATGAGAGGAAGAGACAAAAAAGATCGACTCTTCACGTAAATGGCCGGCCCGTGTTGATTCGCCCTCAGCCTTGATTACGCGGCGCTGTCCAAAACGGCCCGGCGCTCAACGTATAAATTCTCTCAGCCCGGTAGCCGTGTCGACTTTCCGAGGCCCGGGAGACGACGCTCGAAAATTCACTTGAAATTCACCGTTATGAAATCTTTGCTTCGTTGTTCAGCATGGCTCCCTCCGGATCGCGGGATTTTAAAGTCCCAAACTACAATTGTTCTGGGCTGATCTTCTTCGCACGCACTGACCCAACTTGCTGGGCGTTATATCGATGTACTACTAGTAACTTGTTTGAATTTGAATGAGGATGAATTACTTCCATTCAACACTGTGGTCGTTGACGCTCTAATCCTTCAATCCTTCTTACTTCAAAGGACGTTAAAGCACTCACGTCAATTCTCAATTTATTAAGCAATATTAATGATTATCCTCATCGTGTGGTCCATAAATTCCAACGCGGTGAACCAGTGCGGCGTTATTCCCACTGCAAGCGCTCGAACAGCATACAAGCGCGGTGGGGCGCATCGCGCCGCACCGTGCTATTGTTATTATCGGAGCAGTTCACGCGCTCTTCTTCTCCTTCCGCGCCCCCACCCAGAGATGAAATTGAAGCAATGGCTCGGCTTAAGATTAGACTGGTGTACGTCAAAGTTTGTACCATTCTTGGGCGGGTGGAACTCACCAGCAAGGGCATGCTTCGTCGCCAGGAAATTCGGTGAGGTTCACAGCAGGCGTGTAAACTGCCGGAAAATCGGCGACAAGAAACCAATTAGCGGTTGGGTCCAGCTAGTGCCTGTAATCCGGGTATCCAGTAATAGTACCTCAGGCACTCCAATTTTTTATGCGTCCTTTTCGGCTAGCCGCGTGGTTCCGCTAGGGTCAAAGGACCAGTAATAAGCGTCCTTGGTTTGAGGGACTTGAATAGAGATACGGCCTTCCTGAATCACCACTTCGGGCTGGAACAGGAAGAGGTAGATATTATCGGCGGGAGCATTGGCCATAAAGGTTCCACTGAGAGCAAAGGAGCCCATCGGATACCAGACGGACACAGGGAATAAGATTTGGTCAGCGAAGTCTGTCAGTTCAGTTGTTAGTTATACTCGTTCAAAGTGAAAGATTGAGGTTCAACGCGCAATATATGTCGGCTAGAGTTGTCTGTGAATACAACACGAAATATACAGAGTAGGTTCTCTACATTTTTTGGTTCCAAGTAGCTGTGATGCTTGTGAGAGCCACCAGTTCAAGACACATTGTCGGTCATTCGAGTTAAAAAAGTAGCGCATTCGGAAGTGTCGGACTCCAGCATAGTCAGAGGGAAGATGGACGCTGGTTGGAAATTGGAAATTCAACATGTGTCAAATAAGTGAAAAGAAACGGAAGCACACCGTGCCCAACCGTCACTGGTGTGCTTCTCTATAGCGGGGAGGCTGGAGAGGACCCCCGTGAGCCGATTCAGGTCGGCATATTCCCAGTTTGTGAGTCGGATATTCAACTCGGCCGGAGAATACAGTATTTCATGCATGGACACATACAGATTCGTCAAATCGGAGATCAGGGATATCGGCCCCAGATGAACGGTTCCACACTCGGTGGTGATGTGATGCCATTCAACCATCGACAGGGCAGTTGCAATCACCGGTACATCCTCGAGTGCTAGCGAGCCCAGCAATTCCCGAAGTGGAGTGGAATGAAGGAGAGTTTGGGGGCGTAGCGGCTTGGTTCCAGTCGGTATCGGGTGATTCCACGTCAACCCACTGGAATTCGAGTCTGACTGGTGAAGAATGTCGATGCAGAGCCGACCGGTGGAAGCGCGGATCAATTCAACGTAGGGTTGGGAATGGAAGCGGAACAGGTTGTTCCCGGTGTTAGAACGCCACCAATATTGTGCTGCACACTGGAATGACATAAGGAAGGGATCACGTAGACCGATAACACAGTATACCGATATATCATACTGCGAGGGTCTTCTTCAACTTGGGCATTTACGTGTGGCATTCCAGCTTACCATTTGCTGCATGAGATATGCTTCATGTAGTCTTGAAATTCTTCGGCACTGAGCAAGTGCGACATTTGCTTGGATCATATCTGCCGTACAACATGCATCAAACACTTTTCCGTGGAATAAAACAATGGACTAGCCGTCGTGGTAAACTGCGGCGGTCATCTTCAAGTTGGACGAGTGCACGACGCCAAAGAGTTGAACGAAGTTTGGGTGACTGCTTGGATTAGATACAAAAGTGTCGGATTCCTTGACGTACCGGCAATGATTCAAGTTCAGGTCCTAAATCGGAAGAAATGAAGCGCACCCGTAACCACCGACTCTTCGTTCTCGATTTGTGATTATGCGTTGGATAACGACACCACTGTGACGAAATGCTTGAAAGTGTAGGGCCAGGGAATTTCTTCAGCTGCCCAGGGGCCAGAGAGGGTAGATGTATTTGCTTGCGAGGAACGACCACAGCGCTAGTAGGATTTGAGTCACCAATGCCATTCGTCCGGGTTCTCCGGCGTCCAGATGGTCGTATGTGGCCCATGGCATCGTGGATATGGGTTGCAAAGCGAGTCCGAGGAGCGATCGGTTGCGCAGTTTAGAGTGAAGAGGCGTTTGCAAGGTGGCAGGTTGGTGGCAAGGTGAACGGAGGAGACAGATTATTGACGCGTCACATAAATAGCCGACCCGTGTTGATCGGCTCGCCCTCCTTTGCTTCGACCTCCATGACGCGGCTTATCAGTCTTCAAAACTCTAACCTCCAAACTGCCTGTCCTCGACCCAGACACTGTCTTAGTCCCAGCCGCTTCCACATTCTGGACCCGGGAGACGACGCTCGATTCAAGGTATGATTAATATTCTGATTCCTGAATGAAATCCATGACTCCGTTCGCATCGCCAAAGTCTGAAGACCAACGCTGCAACGTCCCGCGATGTTATGAGTCCTGCCCTCGTCTCCTCTCCACCCACACACGACGAAGACACTCGCGCACGCGGGGACAGAAAGAAAAGACCCCACTTGAAGATTTAAGGTCAAGCCCTCAAACGTTATTGGATGGCCCCAGTTTCACAGGTGAGATCGTCAATAAAGTGCGTCATCCGCCTCTCATCCATCCTCAAACAGCCTCAAGAGTCGAGCGGAGTCAAACCACTCAACGGAGACTTCTCCTGACAACTTCACAGTAACATCGCTGCTTCGTCCTGGTCGCATTCACAGGAATAAAAGCAACAGTGAATACTCCACCACGGACCGCAAAATTCGGGCAGTATCCTCCATAAACTCTCCCCTCTCGCGCGTATAATACATCGCCGCTTGACGCCGTTGTTTTTTCCCCCTGGAAAAGTGCCGACGTTAATTATTGTTGACCTCCGTCCAACATGGATCCACGATTGGACTCACGTCAACGCGTTGTCTTGCTGCTTTGATTAATCTTTACCATACGTGACCACAGAAGGTATCCCATTGAACTGACCGTCAGATGTCCAACCTGCGCCTCCACATTCAGACTTCTGGACATGAATAATCAACGCCGTCGACCTCGACTGCAAAGATGTCGCCTCCAAAACCCTGCATCAAACTGGTAGCAAAATTCGTTCCAGCGAAGCAGCGCTGATATTTTCGTTAACGCTCTCTCAAACTTGGTTCCTCCCTCAGCTGGTTACTCTCACTCGGCTGGTTACTTACGTCGCCGAACCCCCCCTATTCGCCTTCAATTTTGTCCCAACTCGGAAACCCTTTGAGAACACAGAGATCCAACGATGTATAAGCGCTGCCGGTACCTTTACAGAGGTTTTGTGTCAGCACTCCAGCCAGGGAAGCGCAAGATATCCATGCCCACCAATGACCAGCCCGGCATCAAATTTAACTCATTGGCGAGCCCGACGCGCAAGACTTTGGAAAATATCGGGCCTAGGACTCTCTCCGTCCTGCATTCTTTTGATAAATGATAGGCGCTTCCGGTTTCCTTGGACGAAAGAGGAATCTCAAGGAGACCAACCAACCAACGACCAACGAGAACGGCAACGGCAACGGCAACGACGGCAACGAGATTGGAGGAAATTATCTCATTGGGCTCTTCTAGCGGCGTTAAATTCGAACCTCCCATGCGGCCGATGCCCTCAGCACGAAGTTGAATCTCGGCGATTAAATTGGATCTTGGAGCACGACGACGCAAACGGGAAACGAATCTGACCACACTCAAGAATCAATTTGAAGACGTACTGTCGTTACACGACTACAATCCAAGCGAAACTTGGGATTCCCGGAATACAAAACGCACGACCGTAACAAAATGTGTCCGCCACCCAACCCGCTTTGAAGAGCTTGTTGCGTGGTCTACCAACACTCAACTTCGACTTTCTGCCGGCGCAGAATTAAAT
Source organism: Mycena metata (assembly GCA_029378385.1). Taxonomy (NCBI): domain Eukaryota; kingdom Fungi; phylum Basidiomycota; class Agaricomycetes; order Agaricales; family Mycenaceae; genus Mycena; species Mycena metata. The sequence goes on from JARKIB010000055.1 coordinate 188,951, forward strand.
TGACCTCCGTCCTCACGAATTGGAATCAGAATGCGCATGATAAATTACTTCAATCAAGTTGGGCACGCCGATTCCTCCTGGTACATTCGAGTCAATACTTCTTCCTCCAAGCACTCGCCTCAACAGTGATCAACCTATAGCTGGGTCGCTGTGCTTGCTCCAAACCAGCCAGCAGCTTCCCCTTGATTCCGTGCGCTTGCTCCAAGGATTCAGCACTCTGTATTGTAATTCGGGTTCAAATTATTCTCTCTCGTTTGATGAAACGCAAGTACTTGGCAAGGATTTAACCAGCGCACCCAACAAGCACATTTCATTTGAACCTCCCCGACCCCTCTGACCAAAGCATGCTGTCGCCCAGCGATTCTCAGAAGGTAAGTTGAATAACGCCGGATTTACATAAAGGCTACACGGTATGAATGTAAAGACCGCACAGTAGGGATGTGGGGCGTCCAAGCACGAATAATACCGCGAAGGCGAATAAGCTGAGAAACTCGTCTCAATCAACTTATTCTTATTCGCCGCTTACGTTCAACCCAGCGCATATGTAGCTGGATTTTGGGCGGGCCATTTTCCTATGAAACCTAACGAATCTCTTCGGTTCGGGGCTCAGCTTCGTTTCGGGGGCTGAGCTCAGTGCCTTTAATTGACTTAGATGTGACCCAGCGGATAAAGCGAATCCAAGGCCGGACACCCGGGCGCGGTGTTGCGCTTCTAGGAGTGAGGCGCATTATTTATTTATTTTTCTTCCTCACACGCGTTTGCGGGCTTTTTAACCGCCTGAGTTTGGGGTCAACAAAACCATATGTCCTCCGCAACGCTGCACCTTTTAGAACTAAAGGCTTGTTTCTCCAAAGTTCAGACTCAATGACCCCATCGCGCCGGACAAGGTACATAAGTCATGTTATGGTTTACATTCCGTGATTCCGATTAATAGCCAGGTTTTGGATCCGAAACCAAGTAATCTTCCAAGTGACGAGCTTCACCCTGCTTTGGTGTCTCGAGGTGTTCACAAAACCAATGATGGCTCAATTGGTTTGTGATTACGAGCAAATGGGAATCAAGAAATATGAATGAGTGTAAAAGGTAACTGGCTGGGTCCAGACAACGCAATGAGGATGCGAGACGCATTACTAAATAGGGGCTGCTCACCAGATATGGCAACCCCCTGTATCACTGGCCGACTCATAACTTGACCACAACCCCTACCACGACGTTCGCAAATCACCCAACCATTCCGAAGTCAGCCTAGATTCCGCCTCCGTGGTTCTTTTATGTTGCCGACTCACGTTCGGAATCACAGCATACTACTACAAAGCTCAACCGAAGCCTCGGATACTCAGCAATGAAAAGTAGCACTCACGCTCGAACCGTGAGTTGTCCTTCTCGTCGACCATTGGTACGGTGTGGATCTAACAAATGTGTGGAAGTGTGGATCAACTAGCTGTATTCGTCATCCCCTGGAGACAGCGAACGAGGCCTTGTTTCCAGAACTCCTATCCTCAGCTGCGGGCCCTCCATCTGACGCACAGGCGGTGGTCCTAATGTCCGAGATGGCGCGTGCGGAAAACGAAATCTCGACTGCGTGGGCTCATGCTGCCCGCCTTCTCGATGAAGGGGATAAACTCGCTCAACACTACACAAACCTGCAAAACCTCGTCGATACGTACAGAGGCGTGCTCTCCACATTACGTCGCCTTCCCAACGAAATCCTTCTGGAAATTTTCCAGCATACTTTCACCCACCTCGACAACCTCGATACATTCGGTAATGCGCCATGGCTCGTCATCCAGGTTTGCCGCCATTGGCGCGCTGTTGCGCTCGCGTCACCAGGGTTTTGGAGCCACTTCATCATTCCAGGAGGAGAGAACTTACAATCCCTATTGATGGCCACCGCATTCCCGGCTCAGGTGGAACGTGTTCGTGGCGGCCCGATTTCCATCTATTTTGCCGCCGACCCCTCGCCACACGTTCTGGCGATGTTCCTCCCGTTATCATCGCAATGGGACAATATCTCACTCGATACTTCCCTCTTCATGTCTCCGCCGCTATCCGACCATGTTTTTCCCGCCTTGAGGAGGCTTACCCTCTACTACCTTGGACCTGAACCGAGGGAGGTCTGCAGAAACGACGCAATGCCTGCTCTCGAAGATCTCGTCCTGAACTTGTACGACTGCGGACTCCCGAAAGCCGTAAAGTCCTCCATCCCATGGTCGCAGATGCAAAAATGCGCCTTGCGCGATCTGGATTCAGCGGACTTCTTATGGATAGTCGCGCAACTCCCGCATGCGAAAGTGGTGATTCGCATCGGCAATAATCTCGAGGCCCCGGACGCCTCCCTCATGGCCACGACTTCTGTCATACGATCTCTGATTTTCGCCCACTGCAGCCGAAACTTCGTCAGCGATGTCCTCACATCCCTTTCGACTCCTGCACTCGATGAATTTGTGCTGAGCGACACTCGGGACACCTTTGCCGACTACCCACTAGGCGAGCGCGTTGTGCAATTTCTGGACCGATCTGGGTGCACACTGAAGCACCTCCGATTCAATTTACATTTGGAGGAGCAGGACTTGATAGCCATACTTGGATCGCCGCACATTCACAGTGTCATACATCTTAACTTTCCCCGCACGGTCCTTCCCCCTCGAGCGCTCGCTGCGCTGGCGGTGCCTCTCCCGAATCTCTGCAGACTCACTCTCGGTGGTGCGCTGGACGAGGGTCTGCTACTTGCCGCTCTCTCAACGTACAACTATCCGACCATATTGCCCTTAGACGGGAATTTGCAATTGGGAGAGCTTCAGGTGATACTGACGGGGCGTTCGTAGTTAGCCGTCTTGTAACTACCGGAGGAGACTGCATATCCTCGTGTACATTTTCCACCACGATCTCCTTGTCCGACCGACCACATTGACGCGCATCGGTCGAATAAGATACGCGTTAGTTCTTTACTACGAGTGCCCGGGTTCTCCAGCCTAAATAGGAAGGAGCCACATCGAGTGCTTGTCAACCGTCGTCTGTGGGGCGTGGGAAGAACGAATGAACATTCAGAGCTACGTACTTATTAGTACTCCGCGCATTGACCTCGAGTTCCCGCAGGTGGAGAACCTGCGCCGACGACAAGCAGATGTGGACCACCCGGGACCGTCCAGGCCTCAATATCGAAATCCAGCACCGGGGAGTAGAGGTACATCCACCTTGCTCCCTTGAGAAGTATGTCCTCGCGCGCGACAATCTGAAGCCCGAATGAGCACCTACCTCCGCCAGACTGTCTTCACCACCGAGACGCCCTATGCGTAGGTCCAGATGTGCGACGAAGCGAGTCGCGGCGCCACTATGCTCCCCCTGCGCACGACCACACGACCATCATCGGCAGCATCGAGATGCACAGCGGAAGCACCATCCACCCCTTCCCCGCCGTCCAAGACGAGCTCCAGCACCGCACCACGGACGTCACCTCGCCGCCGAAGACCACCCGCACGCCCGCCGTGTTCCCTGGACGGTAGACCGCACACTGCAGCGGCTCACATGGCGACACAGACTATGACGACGCTACCCACCGCGGCCGAGGCCGCATGCAAAACCCTCACGCTAGGAGAGCGGCACCGCCCGCGGCATATCGTCCTAGCGCGGGCCGCCACCACCACCGCCATCGCGATCGCGTCGCGCACGCCCACCTCCACCGCATCCCCGCCCGCGAGACGCAGATGTGCAGGGGACAGCCGCCGCCGCTTCCCGGTGTCAATATCATACACCACACCACGCGCACGCCATCCTCCCCACGCCGCCCGCCCAAAAGCCAAGAAAGAAAGAAAAAAGGACGAGAGGACGAGGAGCACGGGCCTAGGGCCCATCCACAAGCACAGTCCCCGTACGCCCTCTCCACGCAGGCCCACATTGTCGCCACGATAAGACAAGACGCGCGGAAACCTGGGGACAAGAAACAAGGCCGCTAGAGTAGCGGTATAGTATCGCCCACGAAGCGATACTGGGAGCGGCGCAGAACAACGCCCAACTCCACTGCCTGTGGCAATGCGGGATTGCGCGAGGAATGTAAACGCGCAGCGGGATGGAGGAGAATGGATGGCGGCGCAATGAGCCATGGAAGAACTGGCCAGAAGTCCGCATCCAAAAAAATGACACAGCCGCGTGAAACCGCAAAGCAGAGCAAAAAGAGAGCAAATGGAGGGTAGCGCTCACTTCGTTTGGTTTATGGCAATAGAACGCTGTGAATTCGTCCTGCAAGTACGAGGAATCAGCATAAGTAGCAACTTCACGAGGAAAAGTGGAAATAAAAGTTTGAAAAACTCGGTCTTCCGCACCCAGCATCGCATGGCCACACAACGAAAAGCGATGGCAGGAGCCCACCAATGAACGAGAGCCAGAGCCCGGACGCTGCAAGGACGCGGGCACGGACGACAGTGCGTGGTGCCACTCGCAGTGGCGAGCCGTCTGTCCACCAGCCGAGATTCACCGCTCAGAGTACAAGCCGCGAGAGAGACCCGCCAGTTGTTTACACCCAGTGCAGAGCCATTCAACTCCGAGTCTCAAAACACGCAATACGAAGGACAAAGCAAAAAAGAGTACTAACCCTCTACAAACTAGTATTCACAGGTCCAAACACGCACGACGGAGGGCTCGGACTGGCAAGTACTCCATCTCCTGGGTGCCGGGTGGGTTGTGGTGATATCCGCAGAATGAGGCCGGCGAAGAAGACGATAGGGAGGAGGTGGTTTTGAAAGAAGGTTGCATGTCGAGCTAGGTGAGCTCGAGGTGCGTGTCGGCAGTCGAGATGTATCCGTTATGTGTTAGCGCCTTCTGTTCCAGCCGCCCTAGGACTAGGAGGGGAGAGCCAGCTCGTAAGTATGAAGGTGACAAGCAGGTGAGGCGATGCGTGATGGCACCGGACTGATGCCCGCGGCGGATGCGTTGGGCCGAAGCGGGCCGGGTGGTTAGGGGTTAATGTTCTAACGTACAGTGAGATAAGAGAGTGTGGAGTGCTACTTGCAATTGTTCGCAGAAAACGTTGGACTGGAATATAACCCACCGTCTGGTAATCGATATCCTTTTCGAATGCTTCCAAGTTTCAACGTGAAGGGTTGAATCAGAATTTTGGTTGAACCAGTTTTTCGCCACCTGAAACTGAAACGGCGGACCGTGGAAGGTAGCTCCAGATCCGTGCCACCACGACAGAAAACTTATAAATGGACGTAAGGAGAGGGAAAGGGAAGACAGCACAGAACTGCACGATTCAGCGTTACAGTGAAAAGAAAATAAGCAGTCGCACCCGTCGGTTTAAACTTTGCGGCCGCAACGGCAATTTTATTTTCTCTCCGCGGCGGCTCAAAATTTTGACTGCTTCCTCCCCTTGCCAGAGCCATTCTTTATCGGTATGTCGCCCTGCCTGTCTTTTGGTGTGGCAGACGCGAGCACTAGGTCTTGAATAAATACCTCTCATCGGGGAAGAGAAAAAAAAGGATCACTTGACTCTCCACGGTGCAGTCGGGGGGTCGAACCCGAGATGAGACACAATGCGCCTGATATTCTCCTACACCCGAACTTGGGCGTCAACGGTACCAGTCTTTATTCAACCTAGGTACTCACAACCCCAGTTCTACTCGCCTTCGTTCGACCTCTTGCAGCAGCGCCGGTGATTATTAGTTAGTGCTGCCAGTGACTGCCAGTTTAACCCGGAAATCAACAATCAATTCGATTCCCTGACCCACCCAGGGTGGTTCAAGTTCATTAAAAATCTGCGACATTCAAGTTGAACGGCAGAAGAACCCTCCGACCAACCTCGCAGCGACCTTCATATTTCCCCGGTCCAAGCCAACTGCTGCAAAAAGGTGAAGATTTTCGCGTCACACGGTGTCGTCGGGAGTCGAACCCGAGGGAGTGTACTTAACGCCAGAAGGACCACGTAATTGTCGTGCACTTTGACCGTCAATGGCACCCATCAGTATTCACTTTACTTTACTTTACTCGCGACAGGACACTTGCCGACGAGCGAGAAATGGGAACTTCGATTCTCTGAATCACTATCCATTCAGCTTGAAATTTCGGCCGCGTTCAACCCAATTCCATGTCGAAAGAAACCAATACCCTAAACCAAACTCCGTCGCATCGCGGTAACAGTAAAACCCAAGAGGCAGAAAAAAGTCTGGGTCAACACACGGTGTCGTCGGGAGTCGAACCCAAAGTAATATACTCAATGCAAGAAAGACTACACGATTGGCCTGCACCTTGACCGTCAGTGGCACCACTCAGTATTCGCTTTACTCGTGACACGACACTTACCGACTAAGGAGAAGTGGGAACTTCAATTCTCCGAATCACTCTCCATTCAGCTTGAAATTTCCGCCGCGCTCGACCCAATTCCATGCCGAAATAAATCAATACCCTGAACCACACACTCGGTCACATCGCGGTAACAAACAGTAAAACCCAACAGGCAGAAAAAAGTCTGGGTCAATATACGGTGTCGTCGGGAGTCGAACCCGAGGGAGTGCACTCAATGCCAGAATGGCCATGTAATTGTACTGCACTTTGACCGTCAGCGGCACCGGTCAGTATTCACCTTACTCGCGATACGACACTGACCGACGAACGGAGTCCGATTGGATTATATACTTCCCATTTGTTGGACGAACGGCTGGCCATCGCCATCGCACTGAGATAAATCCGGCTTATACTAACCGCTCCAACGTAGGGTGGTTTGCTAAAACACAAAGAACCAGGAGGAAAAAAGCGACGTCCAAAACTGAACGGTGCCGTCGGGAGTCGGACCCGACCTGGTGCACTTGAACTGATGGGCTGGCCCATGGTGATGCACCTTGACCGTCAGCGGCACCGGTCTATATCGACTTCCAGTTGAGAGGTTCCAGAGAAATGATCTGCATAGTAAGAGTCGCTGTTAAGCCAAACTATTTTTTGGCTCACCTGAGCTGAAACGGCGACTTAGCACCAATGTCCGGCTCAAGCTGTTGATAGCATAAATAGTAAATTTGAACTTGACTTAGGTTGCGAGGTACGAGCAAATCTTTGTAGCGTCTGTCTACGAGAGGCTACACTTGACTTGAACCTGTTGCAAATGGACCTAAGGAAGTAAAAAGAAAACAATTTGCCACAATAAACAGATACCCTGAGCTAAAAGGTACGCAACGAAAAACCGCCCACGGTGCCGTCGGGAGTCGAACCCGAGGTAATGCATTTACACGTAATAGCGACAAATATTGTGTTGCATCCTGGCCGTCAGCGGCACCGGTCTATATTGACTTCAAGTTGAGCGCAGGTTGTACGGGAGGGTTTCAGAGAAATGAACGTACCGATCTCGCCCTCCCCATTCAAAGAGAGCCGATTAAGCCAGGAGAAAGACGGTGGGACTTGAGCTTGAGGTCTTGAGGACCCCGTCCATGAGTTCGCGTGATCGCTACAAATCAACTCCGAGTATATTCAAGGTAAGATGAGTTGCAGGCGTCGCTCAAGAATATTCGTGAATTCACCCTTGGAAGTACTAGTATAATGCTGAACCGCCTCAATCTTCTCTGTGCCTGTTACGCCAGCGGCTGTGGGAAAAGAGAGCATGGGACACGAGACTCTGGATAGGAACGGCAAGCAGAGGTGAGCATGGTGGAGACCCTATCCCGAAAGCTCGCACGGAATCATCCTGTTGCGAAACGCATATCGTGGGCCAGAACGCGACGGACTTAATTCTGTCCGAGTGCGCCCAGACCACAAGTCAGCAAGGAAAGACACGACGCACGCCGTCCTGCGCCCATCGATGACCAGAGAATATGATGCAGGGTCTCTTGCGTTCTGACACCTCTAGAGCCCATGAAGGGTGCGCCAGAAAGAGAGATAAGCGCATCGCTGAGGAGGCCCGTCGTTGTGTCCGCGCGGCATGCCCCATATATAATCTCCACGCGTTACCAGCGTCGTCCGGGAAGCCAGAACACTTCGTCCAGAGGCAATGAAAGCGCCAGTCGCAGCCAGCGCTGGGTGGAAAGACGGTTAAAATCTCCATGGATGTGCACGATCCTCGCCCAGGGAGGTACGCCTTGGGACAGAAAATCGGCGCAAAGAATAGAGGCGTAATGGAGAACATGGGCCGCCAGCCCGCTGTAACGTCCCGATGACAACAACACCTCCACGACCGTATCGGGCACGCAGCGATATTTCGCTGGATAGCCGGCAAAGAACCAAGGAGACACGACCGTGCGCGATAAAGGAACAGGAGGACGGAGCGAGCCAGTCCAGCCAAAGTTCGCAAGGTGCGGTGGAGTAGTCTAGTACCGCCCACCAAGCGATACTGGCACCGGTGCTGAAGAACGCGATAACTTCGCACCGCGGGATTGCGCGGGGAGTGTAAAAGCGGAGCGGAAGGGAACAGATGAAGGAGGAGGACGGATAAGGATGAATGGGCGATGAGTCGCCCAGATCCAGAGATGGGCTTCCCGTCCCAAAGAAACAGGAAAACGGCCGGGTGGAAGCAAAAAGAGGGCGAGAAGGAAGGATGCAGAGCGAAGAGCTGCCTTCATTTCGTTTATGGTAGGTACGCTTTGGATTCGTCTACAAGTGCGGATAGATATCAGTATCGCAATTTCACGAAGGAAAATGCAGACAAAATGAAAAGCCAGGGTATGTATCGGTGGCCACACACGGAAAGATAGGCGCAGCCATTGTCCAGCAAGCCAGAATGGCAGAACCCGGAGGCTGCAAGAATGCTGGGACCGACGACGGTGCATAGTGGCACTGACGAGTGCGCTGTGACGAGGCGTCTATCTGCCACAGTGCCGGTGAGGTACTTCCGCACCATGGGAAGCTGTGACAAACGCCCACCAGCTAATTTCAAGACCCAGCCCATCCGAGTCCCAAGAGACCCAAAAAGATGCACGAATACGAAGAAGGAAAGTAGAATATTACCCACATCCGTAAAACTCGTATTCATAGGCACGAAAGAAGGCGCGGACTTGTGATTAATCCGCATCCTGGTCGCCGGTTGCATGTTTGTGGTGGTATTTGCCGGTGAAGAAGACGGCTCGAGGAAGGGGCTTTTTAAAAAAAAAACTAGGCATGTCGAGCGGGATGAGACTTTGACGTGCTGGTGTGCGTGGCGGGGGTCGAAACAATTGCGTTGGCATTCTTCCCTGTCGCAGCCGCCTGAAGATCTGAGAGGATGTGGAAGGGAGGTCGTCGTCAGGAAAAGGAACGTGTCAGTGGCGATGCGTGATATCATGATGGGATCGGATTGATGCCCGCAGCGGAAGCGTTGGGCCGAAGCGGGCCGGGTGGTTGAACTTTTTCGAATTCGATGCTTAGTGCGCATAGTGAGAGGCGGTGTTGACTCCAACGAGTTTTTGGACCACCTGGACTGAAAGGGCAACCTAGCTGAGTCGTCGCATGAATGTCCGGCTCAAGGTGTTGATAGCAAACAAATAGCAAACTTGAGCTTGACTTGAACCTGTTGAAAATGAACCCAAGGAGAAGTAAATAAAAAAACAGCTCGGCATGTTGATCAGGGTTCAGCCCAAGCTTGGGCGAGGAATCGCCAGAAACTTTCACGCAAATAAACGGGCTCAACCACCTGCGCCCCCGTCACCGGGACCCAGCGAAGAAGATCCGACCGTCATCGCAGACGTACGCGCTCCGTGGTCTCGGAGACTCGAGGTCGACACGTGTGCCATTCTCCCACCTACTTCGCAGCGTGCGAAAGCCCCAACGGCGTTGAAACGACAAATAGACGAGCAAGAGAGGGATAAGGAGCAGGCCCAAAAAAGCGGAAGGTAAACCCCACTGTAACCACCCATCCATTTGCGCGATGACCGACCTCATTTCTAGACAACCACCGAACTTACCCGCACCAAAATTCCGTCTTTCAGTCGGTCCTGACCCCTTGCGTCATTTTTATGCATAGAATTTTGATTGTCTCTTTTTGTGTCATGAAATGAACGCCAACGCTACGGTTGAGTTTGGCATCCGTGAGAAACTAAGTACGGGTCGGTTCCCGCGTACATGAGAAGGCAATGTGTCGGGTTTGGGTTGAATGTGTGAACTGAATGTGTCGGGGGTGAACTGAATGTGTCGGGCCTTGAATGTATGTATGGTCCCTGTTTCGTCTATCCCGCATATAACTTGCATCCTCTAAGCAACTCGAAGGAAAATCTGAGCGTCAACCCTGAAAAGTGTTGCCGGCCGCCGCGTCAATTGATGTGCCCGTGTGAACGCCTGCAGACTTTCCGGGAGCGGCGACGCCGATAGCTCTTCGTTGCCACGAGAGGACCTCGGAATCCTCAATATCTTACTTCCCTGAGAATCAACTCAAGTGGTGAACCCTTTGCCAAAATCCTGATTCGAGATCGCGTCACGTAGCGTCATTTATATTGGCCCATCACATATAAAAGCATTCACTTACCAGTCAAATTTTTATTCTGCTGAACTCCAAGTCCCTAGCTCCAATTTTTATTTTGCCCGACTTCGATTCTCTTTGCCTGGAAAAATTACGCACTCCCTTATCGTTCTCGCCGCCCTCGTTGGCAGCGTCCTCTCGCTCCCAATTCAGGACGCGTATGTTGATACTGCTCCCAGTAGGGAGCTGACTGACATGCACATAGGTCCCCCGCCGCCCGCGGTTTTGGAGGCATCGTCACCCCTCCCTCCACCACCGACACTCGAGCCGCCGCCCGTGGCTTTGGAGGCATCGTCACCCCTCCCTCCACCACCGACACTGGAGTCACCGCGCGCGGCTTTGGAGGCGTCGTCACCGTGCCCTCAACCGCCGACACTCCAGCCACCGCCCGCGGGGATGGCCTCGTCGCAAGCGTCCCCTCCACCTCCGATACTGGAGTCACCGCGCGTGGCTTTGGAGGCGTCGTGACCGTGTCCTTCACCGCCGACACTCGAGCCATCGCCCGCGGCTATGGCCTCGTCGCAAGCGTCCCCGACGGCAATTGAATTGCCTGATCTTTTTCACCACCTCGCTGCCCTGGGCATTGACCAGGTTCGCGCCGTCCCGCCCACCCCTCCCTGTTTACCTACCTTGTCGATCGTTTTTCACACTAGTCGACTAAAGTTACACTAAGTCTGAGTCTTCACCGTACTTTATATCGTCATGAGTGGATTCCAGTTCGCAGCAAGGAAAAGTACTTTGAAATAATGCACCATGAGTAGGGCGAGTCCGGGCGAGTCTCAAGTAGGGGCACGACACAGCGACAGACATAAAAAGTTAACAATATAACCGCTGAACAAGTAAAGCAGTCGTGAGACCAGGGTCAAGAGAGCGCCAACCGCGAGTCTCAATTAACTTGGTTGGTTTTTGAACGGCAATGTGGGATAGTAGAAACAACCAGAGGGAATTTATTCCGGTCTGCCTCTCTTCCGCCTACTTGGTTGATTACAACCTTCGATTCAGTCGATGCTCGATCCGCACATAGATTCAGCAACACAACAATCAACTTCCCACGGTTTGATTCACGCTGACAGCTCATCACCGGATCAAATGCCGAGTTCGAATGATCAAGTTCGTTGTAACGGATTGTCCGGCATAAATAATTCAGAAAATTTGGACGACGACGAAATCACCACTACTTACCTCGTCGTTAGTCCTCCGCTCGCAATTTTCACTACCACTTTTCGTGCACTCCTGTTCTCGCCCCTATACAGTATACTGTGCTTTTATCATTATAATGCATCAGTTCCCTCCATCTAACGCATAAGATCGCTGGGCTCGTACCGACACTGATGTTTCGGGAGGAGGCTTGATTATCTTCGAAGCATGACCGTCGGACGCTGAGGTGCCAAAGAGCGAACACAGTCCTTCAAAATGGGTCGAGTCCGAATCGAACCAGGTTGCCTATGGGACCTGCCTGCGCCGCGGAAATGACAGGTGCGGTTCGCCACGATACCTTGGGTTCATTCCGGATCTTGATAATTACTTGGCCCGAATACAATTTCAAGACTCACTGAGTATTAATCTGAGTCTCAAGGAGCTATTTTAAAACTCAGGGCCGCTCCCGTGTTTCCAACAAATCCCGCGCAAAATCCGAAGAGCGAAGATTGAACACTAGGGTGCGACTGCAGGTTCCAATCAACAACGCACAGTTGAACTGTATCCGCGCGACGTGCCCCCCAGCGTCTGTATCCCGGAAAAGAACAGACCCGTACCGGGGGGATGGCGACGTCGAACATCACCATGGATGTGTATGATCGCCGCCAAGAATGAAGTACTCCCCACGATAAACACCACTCCAAAATAAAAAGGCGTGATAAAAAGAATCCTGCGTAGGCCCGATACGTCGATGTCTCGCCGCCAAGAACGTCCACACGACGGTATGTCAGTATCGTGCACAGCTGCGGAGCCAGTGAGGTTAACCCTAGTCTCTCGCAGCCAGACGCTTCAACAGGTGACGCTCGTACCTCGCTTGTTGAACCCGCCCAACCTGGATCTCCACCGCGGGTGATTTAGGATAACCACGCGAAAGGACGTTCGAGTGCAGTGATTTGAATTACTAGCCTCGAGCACACGCCTCGAGCCAACACGCATCTCACAAGTCACATCCCACGGGTCGTGTCTCGATGACCTTCTATCCAAACTGCGCCGCCACGCATATTCATGCGGACACCCTTCCGTTCTCGGCCGCGAAAAAGAAAGGCAGGACAAGAATTCAATTGACAGCCGTGCATGCGTGTCTGAATGCACCGCCGCCCACCGCAACCAGGGCATGGAGAACAGTGCGTGAAGGATGCGATGAAAGATGCACGCGCCTAGAAAACGGCCGTACGGACACAATTCCCCGAACCAAGTACCACAAGAAGACCACGAAATTCCAGGAGGAATGCCGACAAAGCTCTGCTGGACATGCCATTACGCTCAATAAAACTCGAACGGCGAATAAAAGTGCGCGCACGTCCGGGTGGAAACATCCTAAAACGGGAAGGGGGACCAGCGCGAGGGCCAAAAGCGCGCGAAGGAAGAAAGAGAAAACACGAAGCGGGCGAGACAAAGCCATAGTGGCCGCCGGGAGTCGAACCCGAGTTGATGCATGTACATAAAGCGCCGCCTTATTTTCCTACACCTTGACCATCAACGGCACCGAATGAGTGATAGGGGGAAGTCAAAGGATAGGCGGCCGGTGGAAACCGTAAAGTTGAATTTCGCCGGGGGATCACGAACCAATCAGTGGGCAAGGAATATATTTCAAGTGTGCAGGGGCCTCAAAACATCTAGGGAAAACGAAAGGCGAGAAAGCGTTCGCATGGATAGAAAAAATAGACGTTGTGCGAGAAAACAAAGGCGGGAAGGCTGATGCGGATGCATCGGTGGGTATGGGCAATGTATGGAGCGTCCTGAACTGTTTGCGTTGGTCAGAACAAAGAAAAAGTCGCGAAACCAATGCTTACAGATTGAAAGTGAACTCCCGCTGATGAAGCACCAACTGAAGTCCTGAGTGTGTCTCCGAGCCCTTGCGTTCCCTGGACAAGAGAATCGGCTGCTGGTGAGTCGCCAAGGCGGCCAGCAATCCAGTCTCGTCCAAACGGCTTTGGCATAGAACAAGTTTGCGGAGAGCTGGGAGAGAGGATGCGCCCAGGGCAGCGATAGCCTTGGGTGAAAAGATTGAAGCGGAAATATCGAGGTGAACAACATCACGAAGGTGGGGCGATTCCAGGATGAGAACCAAATCATCCTCGCTGAGGGTTATGTGGACCAAAAGACACTTCAACGTCCGCTTGGCTAGCCCCAGAAAGGCCACGATTGCCCGGCCCATACCGGGCACCCGATCAGCAACGCTCCCTGCGATAAAGAATGTATGGAGAGCTGGAGCCACGAGGTGGGCGAGAACATCGATCAGGAACGTCCCCGAGAAATCGACGAGCTTAAGTGAGCCGACGAAGGTTGTCTCCGACGCACTGCCACGACGAGGATCCGAGGCGAAGGCCTGATGAACCGTGACATTTGCGTCGTGAGCAAGCTGTGGAAGGACCCATAGAAGATCCAATGACTGGAGGTCGTGGAAATTGCAAGTGTGAAGCCGGGACCAAGGAATGAGCATGTCCCGGGGGAATGCGTTACCGTCCAGCTCCAACGTCAGGTTTACTATGGCGGGAAGTGAGGTGAGTAAATCAACCTTGGCTATAGATGAGATGTTGAGTAGGGTAAGGTTCTTCAACGACGAGAAGGTGTAACTTGAAGGTGTGAGATCAATAAACATGTCAGCGTCGATGGTGATGTCCTCCCATCGTGGCGACATCGGGAGAAAGGGAGCGAGGATGGGCTGGAAAACTTCAAAATGACCGAAATGGATACAAATCTTTGCGCCACGAGCACGTTCCAACTGCACGGGAAGCAATGTAGAAAGCAACTGCGACTGAGCGTTGAATGACTGCGGGAGGATGAAATAACGCCAGAGCCGTGGTGAAGTCAACGCAACGATGCGCCAACGACGACAAACCCGGCTCACGGCCTATGGGGCGGTTGAGCTTGAGCTCAGTTGGCGGTTGGGCGTCAGAAGGTGCTGGAATATCTCCAGCAGAATTTCGTCGGGAACGCGACGGAGTACTGACAGCACCGCCCTGTGTGTTTTGGAAAAAAAACATCTAACTCTCTGTGGCGCTGGTAGACTCGCTCTAGCGCCTCTTCAAGGCGAGAGAGCTCGTCCATCACCAAATCCGGAAAAAACAGGTAACACCAGGTAGGGCTCGCGAGGTGACACAATTATGATGGGCAACTGACACGCGCTCACAATCGCATACAACCGTCAAATAATTCTTGTACCATACCCGCGATCCATACACAATTCTTGTAAGGACATCGTCTGTACTCACAATAATTATGGTCTTCGCAAGCCCTTTTCCGACGCCACAACAATGGTGGGTCTTGTTCTTTTTCTTCAATCTTGTGACTCTTTTCGTATTAGACCGCAAAACCCGTTAGCCCAAGGAATGTGAGATGTTGCCAACTTTGTCGCACGCTGGAGTAAGGTGGATTCTATATTATGTCGGCCAAGATGTAGCTAAATTGCTATCCTTGGTCTAGGAGGAGCTTGAATAGCTAGGGCCGCGGGTGAAAGCAAGTCAGATGTAAGCAAGCAGAAAACCATTTTATGCATGACGGGA
The DNA here is from genome assembly GCA_029378385.1 of Mycena metata. Classification (NCBI taxonomy): domain Eukaryota; kingdom Fungi; phylum Basidiomycota; class Agaricomycetes; order Agaricales; family Mycenaceae; genus Mycena; species Mycena metata. Next base: position 204,056 of record JARKIB010000055.1, read on the forward strand.
AGGCATATGTAAAGATCGACAAAATTGACGAAGGAGATTATATTCCTGATACCGACTAGGGATCAGGTCTGAAACCCGTAAAGCTACTTTTTTTCCCTGCGGCTGTACCGGCCATCAATTGATGTGGAATTCATTTATCAATACTCCTATCAACTCTGCGTCTGTGAAAGTAAACGGTGTCCGTGTCGAGGGCCCATGGCGCTGAAAGTCACCGTGTAGGTCATAGTGGTCAACAGCTATTAAAGTGTCACGGTGGTCGTCGAGCACCAATTTTATTTTTTCAGGCTCTGTAGGCTCGCCCGGAGGGCGCTAATAGATTTCTTCCCCGGACGGTATCAGGATTGCCCGGAGGGCCTTGGTAAATTGGAAGGAGTTGGGAAGGACGAAATTTGACCAAGTCCGACGGCGTTGCGTGATGCTTTATGGCATCGGGCATCAATGCCCGTGCGGGCCCGTGCGCAATCAATTAACAGCGGGAACGAAAGATGGGATCTTTTCTCCTTGTCTTTCCCCACCATCTTCCCCGCCGACGTTTCTCCCAGCATTTCCAAGACCGCCCGCACGCGCACGCCTCAGTGCAAGACTTCCTCCTCAAATCCTCAAGCTCAAACTCCAGACCTCATTCTCTCAATCCCTCCAACGCGCCGCTCAAGACTCTTCCGGATATCTCGATGCCTGTCTTGTCAAGACTCAAAGCCAATTCATCCTATTAGTCCAACTAAACACGGCTCAAACAAGAAGTCCCAAACCATCCATCAAGCCTCGCCACCCCGCCGCCAAAACCTTCCCCGCGCTTTTGTTCTTTTCGCGCTTCCTGCCGCCAAGCAGTGACTCCCTCAGCAACAACAACTCGTTGGTCTCCGTGCTCGAGCAACGATGGTCTTTCCAGAGGCATCCCTCCCCCGCTGCGTCCTTGCTCCCGCCGCAGGCCCCTCTGCGTGTCCCCGTCATCCCCGGGCTTCCCGCCCCCGAGCGACAAGTTATGGCGTGGGGCTGTTGCACTAGGTGCCTGCTCGTCGAAGCTCGCGGCCATGCCGAGTCTTGGTGTGTGAGATGGCCAATGCCGCCACCGAGATAGGTCTTTCGCCAGCCTACCGAGTGGGCGCTCTACATACACGAGGCTCCCCGGCAGAGTCAGTGGCGGCCATGCGGGCTGCGGCTATCTTGCGCGAGTCCGATTAGTGTAGCATAATATCCCTGTCTAATATAATTTCAATTGAATGCTCTTAATAAACTACAAGTCTGAGTACAATATGTACCATTATGGTGGGTGGTTAGCAACGGCGACAACACGGAGGGAATATCGGAAGGGCATGTATGCGCTGTTATGCGCTTGCGACACTCGTGAGTTCCACAATAATTGTGAGAATCGCGAACGTCACACATGCAGATTATCGGTTTTGAGGATTGTGAGGATTGCGGCGATCACAATCACATATAAGCCCTTGCGCATAATTTCTGAATTCTGTGATGTCCTCTGCTCGCTCGACCGCGGCCAAAAGCACGGCGGCCTCTGCATCCGAGGGTGGGCCAGCAGTTGTTGAAAGCAGATGTGGGTAGGGGTGTGAGTGTGCTGGCTCGATGTCTGTGCGGCGAAGTGCACAGAGCAAGTTAAATCGCAAGGGCACTGCGAAAAAATGTTAGATCTCATCGATCTCGTCCTTGACTCGAACGAAATCACAGAGGATGGCACAGAGTCAGTTGACATTGTGTGGTGTTTGAGTTGTCGAACTAGATGATAACAGCGAGGTTGCGCGAGGACAGGCAGAAACGGCAGAGAAAAGGGGATGAAGGACGAAAAGTTGACGCGTGGTCGAGTCGCGATGGAGTTGATGCTCACACAGGGACAAACAACGGGACGCGAAATACTGAGAATTGAGTACGAGAGTTCCGGTTCGAGAGGTAAACAGGGGGATATGAGGTGTAATGGAGTGCATGAGGGTGATTCTCCCATACAACTGGAGGACTCCACCGAATGAAAATCCACAATAGAGTGAGTGCCCAGAATAAAGACACGTTCGCGCTTGGTTCGCGCCCATTGCCACCACAGAAAGGCAATTTGTCCACAGCTGCATATCCGATATAACCCCAACGTCAATAAACAACGAATGGCCGGCCACCCACAGAGCCTACACGATACAACTAAGGAAAATCGTTATGGTTTGTGAGTCTGCACCGGAGCATGTCGTTCAAATCCTTCGGAAAATGGCCGCACAAGCCGGTAGCACGTCTGAGAGGGCCATAAAGGCCGTCGCCGCCCACGGCAGTAGCATCTTCTTGACACCCGACTGGGCACACTCCAATGAATGAACGTTTCAGAGTGCCCCGTCGAGCCAAACAAATTTGAGCAAAGAGGTGTGATCGCAGCGCCTCGCGAACAGCAATTCCTAACGCAAAATCCCCACTAGTCAGCGATACCAACCATTTGAGGCGCAGCACTTACTTACCGACCAGCGAACTCCCATTAAATTCTTACCCGCGATTGTCTTCATGTTGAATTTCGCGGTGAAATAGGGGCCATGGCCATCCACTGCGATAAAGGGGTCTGATGTGAACGGCTGCAATGCGGCTTGGTCAGTTAAACACCGAGAAGGACGAAAAACGACATCGAAACCGGAACGGTGTGAAGCGACGGGCCGACTGGGTGGTCGAAATTAACACTTGAACTTCTTTCAGCGCAATATTGGTGGTTCATAGTTGAGGTGAGCGTGGACGGATCGGATCCCGCTGCGGAATTGGGGGTTGTTTTTTTCGTCAGTGAGCCTCTTGCTGCGAGTCAAGTTCATATAGGGATAAAAACATCAATGTTCTACTGGAAAACGAAGGCGGGAAGGCTCATGCTAATGCATCCGTGTATGGGCAATTTATGGAGCGTCTTGAACGATTTGCGATGGTCAGAAGAAATAAAAAGGCGGGGAACCATGCTTACAGGTTAAAAAGTGAACTCCCGTTAGAGAAGTACCAACTGAAGTCCGGAGTGTGCGTCCAAGCCCTTGCGTTCCCTGGACAAGAGAATCGACTGGTGGTGAGTCGCCAAAGCCGCCAACAGCGCAGTCTCGTCCAAATCAGTTCCGCAGAGAACAAGTTTGCGAAGAGCCGGGAGAGGCGATGCGCCCAGGGCAGCGATAGCCCTAGGTGAAAAGATCGAAGCGGGAATGTCGACGTGAACAACATCACGAAGGTGGGGCGATTCCAGGATGAGAACCAAATCATCTTCGCTGAGGACCATGGGGAGCAAAAGACGCTTCAACGTCCGCTGGGTTAGCCCCAGAAAGGCCACGATCGCCTGGCCCATGCCGGCCACCCGATCAACAACGCTCGCTGTGAGACAGAATGTATGGAGAGCTGGAGCGACGAGGTGGGCGAGAAAATCGATCAGGAACGTCCCCGAGAAATAAACGAGCTTGAGTGAGCCAACGAAGGTTGTTATCTCCAGCGCACTAGGATCCGGGTCGAAGGCCCCACGAATCGTGACATTTGCGTCGAGGGCAAGCTGTGGAAGGACCCATAGAAGATCCAATAACTCCAGGTTGTGGACGTTACAATTGTGAAGCTGGGACCAAGGAATGAGCATGTCCCGGGGGAATGTGTCGCCGTCCAGCTCCAGCATCAGGTTTACTACGGCGGGAAGTGAGGGGAGTAAATTAACCTCGGCTGTAGATGAGATGTTGAGTAGGGTAAGATTCTTCAACGCCGAGAAGGTGTAAGTTGAAGGGGTGAGATCAATCAACGCGTCAGCGTCGATAGCCACGTCCTCCCATTGTGATGACACAGAGGAAGAAATCAATTATGGGCTGGAATGTCTCGAATCGACCGAATTCGATAGAAATCGGCGTGCCACGAGCACGTTCTAGCTGAACGGGAAGCACTGTGGAAAGCAACCGCGATTGAGCGATGCGTAAATCCGGAAGGTTGAAGTGACGCCACAGTCGCGGTGAAGTCAACGCAACGATGCGCCAACGGCGACAAACCCGGCCCACAACCCACGGGGCCGTTGAGCTTGAGTCAAGTTCGCGGGTGGGCGTTAGAAGGTGCTGGAATATCTCCAGCAAAATTTCATCGGGGACGCGGCGCAGTACCGAAAGCACCGCCCTGTGTGTTTTGGCAAAAGCGTCCAACTCTTTCTGGCGGTGGTGGAGCCGCTCTAGCGCCTCGTCAAGGCGAGAGATCTCTTCCCCTGCTCGCTCGACCGCGGCCAAAAGCACGGCGGCCTCTGCATCCGAGGATGGGCCAGCAGTTGTTGAAAGCAGATGTGGGTAGGGGCTAGGAATGTGCTGTCTCGATGTCTGTGCGGTAAAGTGCATAGAACAAGTTAAATCGCAAGGGCACTGGGAAAAATGTTAGACCACATCCTTGACTCGGACGGCGGAAATCACAGAGGATGGCACATCGGTTGACATTGTGTGGAGGTTGAGTTGTTGAAATAACAGCGGACGATAACAGAAAGGCAGAACGGTGACAAGTGGTCACTCAGCCTCACTGTGGTGAGACGGAAGAGGAAAGTTGACACGTGCTCGAGTCGCGAAAGAAGATTGATGCGCACGCACACACAAACAACGCGACGCGATGTTTGCGCTCTCGCCATGACAGAAAATCCCCCAAGTGTCCGCCCGTCCCATATCCGATAGTCAAAATCCGGACTCGCCTCGAAATTAATTTCATTGGTAATCTTTAACCAGCGGAGACAAATCGGAGAACGTAGACGTCAAGACTCAATACTATAAACAATAAGCTTACACTGTAACACCATACGAGTGAGAAAAATCGATATGTTTTGTGACTCCACACCTGAGCACCCTTGGACTGAAAAGGGCGGTGAATTGTTGCTACTTCTAAACGATGAATCGAGTCGCCGGTGGGTGGGCTGGAATACCCGGTGAGTTGCGCTACAAGGTTAGCCCCCCGATGAAGTATGTAACATATATTCAATTTGACTATCTGTACACGTCCCGGGGAAAAGGGCATATAGTTACAGGAGAAAGTTGCTATCGAGCGTCCTCACAAACGAAGTCGCTTCCGTTCCACAGGCTCCTCACAGGATACCGGCAATGTGCTCGAGTGGTGCGGTCGCTTGCGGTACCAATAATCGAATCTGGTGCGACGCCATTTTCGACCCAGTCCACCATCGCGAGGATGATATTATGGGACGACGAATTGCGGGCCTGTGTCCCTGGAAGCTGCCCAAATTTCGAGGCTCCAAGGCCACCGGCACAGTGGTCCATCCCAGGGACCAGAAAAAGGCGATAGAAATCGTCAAGGTTCGGCGTAGATAGAGAGCGCGAAATAAGGTCATATACGCGCTTCGAGTTTCCGGAAGGGATGATCTGAAAGAGATCAGCACGAGCGAAATTCGTAGAATTCATGGGAGTAGGTACAGAATCAGCGCGCCCGTGATAACTCAGGAATTTACCACCGCGGGCCCGGAAGGTAGAGAAGTCGCCGTCGAATGTTGCAATATCTCCAGCGTCGACGGAATCGATGAGGGCACCGTGCTTGAGTCCATAATCGTTGACATCGTAGTCAGAAACATTGAGCACGACGTATTGCAGCCATTGCTGTGACCATAATCAATAAAAACGAACCGCGAGAACGACGAAACGACCTTGGTATACGGGGGAAATTCGCCACTGAACGTGAAGCCAATTAATGGGCTGCTCTCCGCACCGGGGTCGTATCGGGGGTAGACTAGCTCCCCATCTAGCCCGTAAAGAGGAGAGTATATCTTCCTCAGCGCTTCAACCTGGGGGGTAGTCAAACACGACTTGCTTGACGTTAGGTCTGGCCGACAGAGTAAAGTTTCTGGCCGAAAGTCGCATGCGTCTGGTTCGGTGATAATGCGATCGACAACGCCACCAAGGCCGTCGCATTGCCTTAGCACTTCCTTGTGGACGAATGTCCACAATTTGGGCGATACAAATGACGGGGAAGACGCCGCGTCGGGCGAGCCCAAAAATCGGGACAACATGCCCGTCCAATGCACCTGGAGGTGGGCGGTTGGGTTAGATTGGTTAGGATTATCACACGTGGGTGCGCACGAGATGATTAAAGTCAGTGGCCGGTGCGCCCGCGAGAATACCTTCAGTGTACCACGTATGAGCGTGAGTTTCAAAACGAATAGTAGAATATATACCATCGAAATCCTCCGGGTATTTCAAGGCCGTCTGGGTACCTTGGCGCCCTCCAGTAGAGCAGCCAACGTAATAGGATTTCGTTTGCGGATGCCCATAATAGGCCTCCACGATTTGCTTTCCGACGACGGCCTCGACGTGAATTGATCGGAAAGAAAAATCGTTGAGGACTTCCGGATTTTGATAAAAGGGAAGAGCACTGTCTCCGTCGTGACCATTATTGGACGCAACCTGCCGAGGTACAAGGTCAGTTTTGCGGAAGCGGGGATCTGGGAGAGACTACCGTGGCGAAATGAAGAGAGGACGCATAATCGAGCTCATCATATGCGATGCCTGGTTCGCAGATTTAAAATAAATCTCCATGCAAGTGAACGGGGGAAACACACATCCACCGAGCCCGCGATTCCCTAAACCCATGAACCGACCGAACCATTCATCTGGGAGCCATGCTTCTGCGTCGATCCCCGAGGTGGCGCTGGTGTTGGTGTGAAATTGCACACGGCAGAACGGCGCAGAATGAGTCGCTTTAGATTGACATGTTCCGAGGGTGGAAATTTTCGACGCCTTCGGGAGGTAGGAGACATCCAGGATAGTGGTGTTTTCAATGTTGAGACCCGACTTCAAATCAAGACATTTTGCGCGTAATGTGGGGTCACCAGCGTTTGACCCAAAAGAACTGAAGGTAAGAAGCAGTTTGGATAGGATCGCGACCGCGAATTCCATGATTCAGAGTAACCTGAGGAACGGTATACGGAGGATGTGGACGTTTGAAGAGAGGCGGTAAACGTGGCAAGCGTTACCGTAAACTCCGATTGGTGCGTAAAAATAACCTAGGAACTCTTCTTTTTTCCGTACCATCGGTTCTCGGGGAATTACCGAAGTACCTCGGATTGATTCTCGAGAGGCTGGAGCCTGCCACTGTACTGGCGCCCTGGGTCATTGTTCTGCCGTTGCTCCGCGGTCGAAGCATTATGGCTGCCATCTTCTTGATTTTCAGTTCAACACAAGTTCAACATTCGAGATCCATTACTATTCACAGGCTGGGAGGACGAAAATACCGTCTCCAAGTCCTCGTTTCCTTCAATTCCCGACCAATCATTGTCGACATCTGTGTTCCCGGTCAAAGTGTGCTGCGGTCTGCCATGATAGAACTTAAACCCTGCCCTGTACCCAGCTCTAAGGATAGCTACGGTTTCTGAACTGCTCCGCTCCTCCAAAAGATCGTAGACGTCGAAGTCGGTTCTCGAGCGCTTCACCTCAGAATCTGGCGCCCGTGACCATGTATGACGAACTTGTGCTGAACATTTCCCGCAGATCATGAGAGAAATTCAGCCGAGAATAGTCTTCATATTGACGAACGGGAAAGACCATACTGCTGGACGACTACATCGCTCGTCCCAGAAACTGTCCTCAGACCTCTTCCTTCTCCTCCTCATTTTTTGCCCTGTCGGATTCAGAGGCCATTCCGTTACTGTGTGAGCCGTGGCTGAGATGGACTGGAATAGCGTCCTCGCCAGATGCGCGCGAGGACCTTCTCGCCTCGGTCGTGTCAAACCGAGTTCCCGTCCGTTCGCTGGCGAACCGAAGAGCACTTGCGGGGCCTGCAGAGCTATGGGGGCTCAAGCCGGAGCCGATGCGCACGATAATCAGGGAGAACTAGAAAAAAGATAATAAGTGTTAACTTACGACGCCGAGTCAAGAATGGCACATACAGCAATGCCCTGTGTAGAGAGACAACAGAGCTATGATTAGTCTTTGGCTCCATTTCCAGGTATTCCGGACATACCACGATACCAGGCATCTGGAATACTACGAATCAGTTTCGCAATGCATCGCGGAGGAGTTAACCTACCACACTGAGTAAACAATACTGAACATTATTACCAAGTGCGGTAGGCACAATCATTGCAATAAGACAGGCAGAGTAGATCGCAGCTGAAGCAAAACGTCAACAGTGACAGATCGACACGACTTTCGACCCATACCTGACTCAATAACAATCGTCATTGTCATGCCTATGTCGATTGAGGTCCCGATGAGACCGTCCGCTCGTCGCTTCGTCAAGTAAATCCGAAGTGAGATCAAGACTAGCAGTAGCCGGAGCTTCTTAGTTCCTGATGTGCGGTATGCGTTGAAAAGGGGACTCACGGGTACATAGCACATTGAGGCTGAGGGTGAACGCATAAAACACTACGGCATGAGTAGCGACATTCTTGCCATCTGGACTCGAACCAGCAGCGAGCTCCCTTATGGCTTGGATCAACAACGCCCCAGTGACTGCGTAGACCGAGGATTGGTCAATTTGTCGGGCGTGGATTAAATAACTTACCGATGTCGGCAGTAGCAAGTAGAGATGGCAGTGCGGCAGCAATGAAGCTTCCACCCCAGACGGCGTAGACACGGTAAACCTGACGAGCAGATTAATATCTCGGTGAATACTAATACTTTCCGCGTATTGGACGTACAATAAAAATGTCTGCGACAATGGTGAGGGCGATATAGGTCCCTGTCCGGAACATCGCGCCATTTCCAAAGTTCTCAAGATAGATGTCTGCTGCATTAGGAGTTATGGGGTCGTTGGTAAACGCCGCAACGACGGCCTTGTTGTCGAGCACCATGCGCTAAGGTCGCAATCAGTTCAATTTGACAATTTGAAGTGGAATCCCGACGGACCATGGTGATGAGGAAAAAAAGAACTAAGCTGGTGAGGAGCAGTCGAATTGAGGGAATTCCTTTGAGCTTCTGACGACTAAGGATAATCTGGAGACCTTGCATAAAGTATGACAGATAGAGTCCTGAAGTCAAGGTTGGTAATTGCGCCAGATGGGACATGAGGGGCTCACCATACGCAAGGGTCTCCAGTATAGCGCCCACAAGGGCGGATTTTGAGTAGCTCAGCATGCGAGGGAAGCGATAAGACGCCCTGAGGATCTGCGCTCCTCCTCTATATACATGTTTCGTGTTGGTGATCAGCGGTCTCTCACGAGAAGAACGAAGAGCCGAACGAAGAGCCGAACGTTGAACCCACGGCGAATCGGAGGCTAGTATCGCATCAAAACGTAATGTCCCTGTAGCTCCAACTACATCTAGTGCTTTTTGCGTATCTGTCGATGGGCGCAGTCATTTTCTCATGTCGTGCGGGGTATTTAATGTGGAGGCCTAGAAATGGGAGTAGGTGAGCTCGGCCCTTCGATGAGAATCCACCAGGACAAAGGGATGATACAGATGCACGTAGTTGAAGTAGACGCACCTTTTCCATGATCTCCTCAGATTTTAGCGGGTTGTGCACTAATCTCCTCCGGTTGATCACTCAACATGTTGCCGCGTTACTGTGTGGGATAGGGTGAGTCTCTCAATCAAGTCTCGCCATCCAATGTCCTACTTCTACCCAACTTTGATGTGCTATACAGGATTTGCGTCCCGCAATTTTTGGAACGGCACAAAGGTTCAACCTGCCACGAAGGCCCTGTTCGGGATGATGATCAGCATTGGTCTGCTAACTGCTGCCCAGCGCCATAGTAGAGCCAAATTTGAGCCCCAGCGAATCATGACCATGGGATTGGAAATCTGCATCGGTCGAGGCGCGTATTCAAGAAGAGGCGCTGCGAGAGAGTTGGATCTGGAGACAGTGGCCGAATTCCACCTCGCACGGGTGGTGTCAATCATCAACCTCGGAATCCCGCGGCCACAACAAGGTTCCCATACCTGCATTACTTGCAGTCGATATTGAACGGCGCGCACGAACTCCGCGCCGAGGTTCCGCATGCTGTCCATATCCACCCACGACCACAACTCACTGAGGCGCCGAAGAGCAAAAAATGTAGGTATGGGCTCCGCCTCCCAAAGAAACCGGTACACAGTCCGGAAGAATCGCACGAGAGATAAGGTAAAATGGAGGGCAAAAGCAAAAGGCAAAGTAGGAAGGGCGATAAAGAAAAAAGGGGGGGCTCGCTTCGCGTTCATCCTGCAAGCATAGTTTAACTGGTAAAGCAGCTCTCTTCCAAAGAGTTTAGTGGGAAATCAAAGTCAGCATCGATCGAGTGTCCACGAAAACTGCAAATGAGAAAACAAGGGAGGAGTCCTCGCGGCGAACGAAGTTGGGCCAGTTCCAAGAGGCGGGTGCAAATTTGGGAGTCGCAGAATGCGGGGAGACTCTCATGTCCTGGATGAAAAAGAAAAAACCAGGGAAAGGATAGTGCTCACGTCGGATTCGTTCTGCGCGGAAGAAGTCAGTACTAGCACCGAATTCACGAGAGAAATAAACAATAATAACCATTGAGCGCTGTCTCACGTAAAACGCAACCAGCGCGAAGAACATGATCACAACGATGGGCATCGAAATCGAGCCAGAGTTCGTTCCATGCTGTATAGCTGTGCCGCTGATGTGTACAGTCCTGCAAGAGTCCACAGCTGCGAAATACACACACATCCTCCAAGTCGAGACCCATCCCGCCTGGCTCCCAAACGCCAAAAAGGAAGAGTTAGAGCAAGACCAAATGCCAGTAAGCACGCACCTCCGCAAAACTCGCATCCACATCCAACCAACCGCGCGAATCGAGGTCTTTAATATACTCCACGGTTCTGGCTTGTGTCGCGCTGAGGAGCCCAGGTGGCGCTCCAGGCCCCAAAGTGGCCCAGATTAGATCAATATTTGAGCCCAGAATTCGTTTGAGCTCACTGAAATTATTTGAGCGCGATGATGGTCATGAGAGGAGGAAGCAAGAGCCCGGGCCTGGCGGGCCGGTTTCAGCTCAGTTCTTCGGCCGATCACACGGTCACGGTGTTCGCGGTTGCTCCTGACCTCCATGCCGTCAAATTCTCTTCCACTGAACGACGATATAATCGACCGGGTCTTCACTTTTTGCCCCGACTTTGAAACCCTCCGTGCCTTGAAGTCTACATGCCAGGCTCTCCGTGCAATTCACACCGCACACCCGAATTCCATCAATCCCGCCGTTGCTCGCAACTTGACGGACATTTTCCCTGACGCTTTACGGGCTCTCCGTCAGGAGGTGTACATTACCCCCAAGGAAGGCACTCCAGATGGTGGCGATGACATCAGCCCTGCAGCTGCTGAACCCGAGGACACGTCGCCGGTAACGATGGACGAGCTCCCTCAGTTGCGCAAGAACGATGTCGTGGTCCACAGACTCGAGGTTCTGTTCAGCATATGGTAAGCCGTGCTATTAAATACATCCGCGGCCATTTATGTACAATTGCCAGGTACAAGAACCGTAGATCTCCTGTTAGCGTCCTCTCAGCAGAAGAGACCTTCCGCTTTCACCGCGCGATGTACCGGTCTTTGTCTACTCCACTCGTTTTACATCCATTAACTGCGAACCCGAATCCGACCACCCCTCCGAAAACGATGTTATTTATGCTCAGCGCCTCAAGATGCTCGACGCATACCCAACCGCCGACCTACGCCAGATTTACAGTGTCGTCCAGTTTCTCCGAGCTATGCTGCATGGTGTATTCAAACAACCAGAGTGTATGTTATGTCTCCTCTCGTCTAACTGTTCTGACAAATCAATAAAGTGGACGGGACGTACGACGTTTGCCTCGCCGCTGGTCCCGCGCTCATCCTCGCAACCTACGAATCGCGCGATCCGAATACAATGTCCGATGCCTGCCCTGTCGTTGACTATGTATACGATGGAGGGGCTCCATATTTGGGGTTCTTCTATGGCCCGTTGTCTGAAATTTGGAGCTCTCGCGAGGTGTCTAACCCGCCCGAGGACTCGGCGCACCTGCGTTCCATCCTCGACACCGTGCTCGAAGGCCTCGATTCCTCTGCGCTCCACTCACTCGTGTAGTTCCACTATCAATCCCTTTGAATAGGCCAACGATGCAACCAATCCACAGATGGACTGCTATGGACATCCGCAAGTACGTCTTTCACTGCGCTCTCGACGATTTCTGATGTCACGTCCGCAGCATGGCAACACTACGATACGGACTTGCCCGAGCTTCTCCCAGGCAGACTGCCATTCAACCGCCAAGAGACAAAAGCCCTGCACGAATTCCTCCGGGCCGACGCTGAAACGCTCCCCGACTGCAGCGTCCTTATCAGCGGGATCTACCGCGACGTTGGCCTACTGACTGACTTTGAAGATTGGACCGAGGACAATGGGCTGTGCGGTACTTGAGTTACTTGAATCGCACACCTATCTGTGGCTCTTCGACAAGAAAATGAAAGGTCAGCAACGATATCACCATCGACAGCTCGACGCAGGTGCTGATATTAGCTGACCAGATGGCTGGGTGCCGCCAGAGAACTGCCGGCATGTCCGTGAAAGTAGTCGGCTGGAGGCCCTAAATCAATCCTCAGGTACGGATACGATTGTAAGACGCAGTTCACGGAGGCGGAGCACACTGCAGCTAAAAATGTGGGTACCCTGGCCGCTCCTCTCTTGCCAAGCTAAGATGTCTTCGATTGTACTCCAGCACCTCTGCAAACCTCTCCAATAAAGGGTATCCATGGGATAATTGCAGGTCTTCGCTGATCATACGAGCTCTCGATAAACGTTGCAGTTGCCCTGCCTTGATTCCTGATTTTTTCTGCCCGTGAACGCCGGTAGCTTGAACGGTGACCATGACTCTTCAAATGATAATTCAACGCTTTTGAGGCCACGGCATTTGCGGCGCGATTTGATCCGTCTCCACGGCTCGAAAATTAATTTGCCGTGTTGGGTGAGCCTGTATTACGTATGTTGCCTCGATTCCTCTTTCAACATCTACCAAGTACTGGATCCGACTCGGCCCTTCGCCGCAGCGTCAGCGTCTTAGTACATGTTTTCCTTCGACTAACCTTCAACTAAATTCACCGCAAGTTAGCTTCCGATCGAGTGAACAATTTCTCTATGTTAGGGCAACCTCAAAGGGCAACCTCAAATAACTGTTGCTATCGGAAAATCACCGTGGTTTGTGGTTTTTTTTCTTCAACTCCTTCCCAGTCCGCGAAGGACAAGGTAACCAGCGTTCGAGCACTGCCATCAGAAAAACAATAACGGTCCAAGCGAATCTCCATTTCGGGACAACGCTCTTGTTCTCGTTGCAAAGTGCCACTCGAGCGCATCACGCGCGCCAACACCTTCCTTTAAAGGTGATTTTTCCCTCTACCAATCCACTCGAGTGGCTCACAAACGCTTGGACCTCCGTTTCCCAACAGTTGACTTGTTTGGTAGTTTTTCGACCTCTTAGCCGAAGCAATCCATCAACTGGGCTTTCCTGGAGACCCGAAGGATGGTATAAAGCGGGGGCGTGTGGGCTAGATCCCCCACGCATCCAAAGCGCCCCGCACCTGCCTTCTCGACCTGTCCCGCCCCCTTCAACCATAACACGCAATGCCTCGTGTGGCTATCATCTCCTCCACTCGGTCCCGCCAAATCCCCACCGTAAGCGGCCGGCGATTCCGTTTCCTTCTTTCACTCACATCATTTAATCTAGGGTGGCAAGATACCTCCTTCCACAGCGTTGAGGTTTCGCTGCCCTGAACAGGGGTGCTTGTGGAGCTACAGCCGTCAGTCAGATCTCAAGCGGCATTTGTCCACCCATATGTCGCCAGAAGAGCGCGAGAAGCAGTACGTATATGCGTCTAATTTTTCTACAGTATATTCTGACTTTTCTTCACAGAATGTATAAATGCCCCGAGGCCGGCTGCATGAAGAAATTCCTGCAAAAGTCAAACATGATTACTCATTACACGGCGAGACAGTAAGTTCTCGTCAAATTTCTCCCGTTTGACACCTCTGACATTGTTAAATCAGCACTGGGATAAGGCCTCACATCTGTACGCAGTGTTCGTACTGCACAGCGGATCCGTCGTGCCTCCACCGGCACATGTGCAATATCCACGCATATGTCCCAGGAAGTGGGCAGCGCAAGAAGCAGTCCACCGCTGCTGCACGCTTCGAGATGATCGACCCCGTCCTCCGCGCCTCTCCGAGCTCCGAGTACTCCGAATCGTGGAACTCCGAAGCCTCCCCACCCGCCCCATCCTCGCCAAGCGCATCCTACGATGACCAGTCGTTCTACTCCCTTCCTACGACTCCGGAATACGCGCTGTATCCCGACCTGCTCTCCCCGTCCTCATCTTTCGATTCCTCTCTTGCCGCCTCGCCGGCCACTCCCCAGAGCTGGGAGTGGGACCCGACGTTCGAGGCAGCGTGTTTTATCATGGGCGATGAATTTCCCACCGTCGAGCCCTCAGCGGCGTTGGCCCCTCTGGCGCACTATCCTGCTGAAGGCATCGCCCTCTTCGAACCCGATTGCGACGCCTCCGTGCTTTTCCTCGGCACGGAGCAGTCTCACTGCAACGACTCGATGTTGCCCCCATTTCTCCCGACGCCCGCGTACGACTTTGCGCCGGAATATTCCCTCGACTCAGTCGAAGTTGGGTTTACTTCCGAAGTCTTCAACGGGGAATGGGCTAAGGTGCAAGTTTAAGAGTGGAACTTGACCTCTTCGGCGTACATATTATTATTGTTATTTATTTGCCACGTATCTTGCCTTCAAATGTGAAATGGACCCTCATACCTCGTACTGAGAATATTTAAAAGCGACCACAAAGTCGGCCTGGAACTGGTGTGGAACATATCCAAGCCCTTCAAGGAATAAAAATATTCTCCTGCACCGCGACCGTCAACTGCACCAGTCCAACCTTGCATTGAGCCCGTCGGTTCCAACTTTTACCCGGTCATACGCCCGCGCAAAACCTATTCATTCCCGCAATTCTCGCACATTTCACCTATCTACGAATCCCAGTCATTTTGTTTTATTTATCACACATGCTGATTTACTACTCCGAAAACTGTTTGACAAACCGAAGAAACGTATTGAACGGCCCATTGGCGAAGAAGTCTAAGTTCATGTCATGGCCGCTACCCTGCTCCACAACAACCTCGAAGTTCTTCGCGGCCGGCCATAGGGTGCGTTCCGCAGCGGTCAGCGTCGCAACGTCCCCACACGTATCATTACCCGCCGCACAAAACAGCTGATCCTCCGACCCAACGATTTTCGCGACGGGCCCAGTATATCCCGTCGTCAGTCTTATCGTGAGCGCCTGCGCTAAGATCCCCTCAGCGCCGACGTCCTTCGTGAACTCGTCCAGCAGTATCATGCGGGGTGAGAAGGTGCTGGTGTCGGTGGGGTAGAAAATGCTGCGGTTACTGAGTGTGAAATACGCGGGGTCGAGCGAGCCCCAGCAGAGCGGGTCGACATCGCGCGCACTGGTAGGGACTGGTAGGGTGTTAACATTGAGAACGCTGCTCAACGCGGCAGTGAGAATAAGGCCATCGAAGGGGGATTCAGGGCCCTCGACGATAACGCCGAAGTTCAACAGACCCGAGCCTGCGCTGTGGCCTATCCCGATCACCTTATTGAACGCGGGGACGCCGGGCAGGAGAGATGTGGTCTTGAGGTGACGTGCGATTTGGAAGAGGGCAGCTGAGGAGGTAGGATATTGCACGTCTGATGCGTTCACGGGTCGGGAACTCAGTCCAACTCCGAGGACGTCGACGGCGAGGGAGGAGTAGGCCCCGTGGGCGCATGAGAAGGCCGCATAGGACTAGTTTCGGAACTCCTCCACTGGAGGCGACCAGTATTGGCTGGTATACGTGAGTCCGTGGACGAGGAGCTGCACGACGTCTAAGAGGATAATGGTAAGTCACTTTTGTGAAAAATATTATTCGTAAGCACATGCCTTTGTTCTGTAATGAAACAGTTGTGTCCGGCTCGCAGAAAATACCATAGATGTCGTACGTGGCGTCCACACGGCGGAGCGCACTTGCGTTGCTCTTGAGACCTGCGAACTGGTCTGTGGGATCCTTTGGGACCAGTACATCCATATGCACGGGAATGACAACTGGCGAACAAGCGCAAGAGCCTTGAGCCACGACGTGACAGCAGTGCAATAGCAGTGCTGAGAGCGCGTAAAGTAGTAGATGCATGGGAGCGATGCTTCGGCTGGAAATCAGGACGGGATTTTATAAAGACGGGCTCCACGGAAGGTCCCTTGCTGATTCATCCCGTTTCGTATTTGGTTATGCGGGCAGAGTCGGTATGACGAGAAGTCGAAGACGAAGGAGCCGGCCGGCTAGGAGACTAACCTGTCCCGATGGTAACCACAGTCCCGCCCGACACAGTAGCCAGAAAGCAAGAGCGAAGGATATTGGGACCCAGTTCTAGTCAGAGTGGCCCCAGCTAAGATCCAAAGTCGAGTTCTGAGTACACCGCCAAAGTGCTGGCACGCAGCAGCCATGTGAGCCATTCAGCTGGCGCCCAGCTTTTGCGAAGTATGATCCCACCTGGTCCCAGCTAGCTGCCAGCTGGAATGCCGGCTAGAGAACTCTACTACTGTTTAGCGACACACTGTCTCTCCAGCGCTAGCACCGTGTCTCATTATGCATCATGAGTGATAAATTATGGTGTTGCATATTTTTTCGTCAGAAAATTGGCGCTCTTGAGCAGGTTTCCGGAAACGGCCGAAGCCCAACTTCAGCCCAACTTATATAAATGTGGCTGCCGCCAGAAAAGATTTGAAAATGCAGGATCTAGAGACAGCGCCAGATTGTGTGCCCGTATTCGAATCGTGTCGGTGGTCCAACGCCAGTGGTAGATCGGATCAAAATCGTAGGGTCCGTGCGTGATGTTTGTCGCTGATGTCTCGTCACGTGTATGTTGGTCCGGTGTCGACGCCACTTCCACCCTCCACCTTCCCTCCCTCATTCGTGGACCTCGTCGCCGTTCGTACTACGCTTCGGGGCTTCTATTCAGCCTCTGTGGGTCTTGTCCTCAGCCCCCTTGGCTTCTGCTGCCCGTCGACTCTCCATCCACGTCGTGCCCTCAGCTTTTCGTGGGCGAATCGTGGCATCCTGTTGGCCTCAGGAGCTCTCGCGGCTTCTCGTCACTCCAACGACCTTCTCGTGGCGTCAGAATCGACTCTCTCCGTTCGCGCTTGTTCACGCGCCGCGTCATGAATATGGGTTCCCACTTGAGGAACGACGGCGCCCAGACACAATATTGATTACACGCCAAAGCTGGTTGAGACTCAATGTCAAGCTAACCCTCAAAGTTATCAAGCTAACTCTCAAACTTATCATGTCCCACTATACAACCTCACGCGTCAAGCTTGTCCGGGTTGTCCGGGTGCTTCCTCAAACATGTTCGCCAGTGAAGACTTTCTCCTTCGCAACATTACTCTCTTGAAATCATCAAGAGCATCCAAGCCGAATCCGATGCTCAAAGTGCCTCACTCGTCCTCAACACCTCTCGACTCAAGCTTCCGTCAAATCCAAAAATTTCCATGTGCCCTTGTGCAATGAAAGAACAACTATGCAGCGCGCAAGTCGAGTTGAAAAGTCCTCATCGGCGCGTACTATGCCCCTCCAACTCAGGATCCTCGACCCATCCTCCCCCGGTGTTTTGTAGTCCTACCTCGGAGACGCAGGCGTGGCTATGGTGCCGGCGGTTGCATTCCTTTCTTTGTATGATGTATCGTAGACACCTAATACAATTTTATTCACCCTTTATCATCAGTTCCATGCGCCATAGAACGAGCAAAGGAGCGCAGAACAATTAATATTTAATTAAATGCAGGAATTGATTATGACTGGGACTCTGCACCTCCACCAGCTGGTCCGTCAGCTGGCCGCCACTCTGAAGTGGCTCCACTGTGGACCCATTCGGAATTAAGCTGGATTCCAGCTTTCAGCCGTATGTATCCAGCTGGCGCGAGCATGTATTCACCAGAACGTCTCCAGCTGGATCCTACGTGTGTGCCAATTGGCGGTGTACGCCCATCTGGAAGACTCGGGCGGACGGCCGAGCGATAGATTTGGAACGGAGTTATCAACCCTGTAAATGGAGGGTACCCGGCGAAGATAAGCCAAGCAGTCAATCAGAACTCACATTAAAAGGAAGACAGTACCCTGGATTTCCGCGTTCTTCGACGACGATCCGGGGGACTCCGGGGGACTTGGCAATAAGGCAAGTTAACGCATTTTCTTGCGTGCTAGATGAATGGAAGAACTTGAGTCTTGTATGACTCGGTTCTTCAACTCTCGACGGCATGTATACGCATCTCGATATTTGTTTCAACAGATCTAATAAATGATCTGAGTGTTTTGTCAATGAAATTGACGGGCCGCTTCGCGGCTGGGCCAGAAAAGGGCCGAGGCACAAGGTGCTCGGAAGTCACTTGAAAGCAAGTGCCGTTCTGGATGGCGACCGTCAATATCAGTACACCAAGTATACATTCGGTGGTCTGAGTGAAACTCAAGACGAGACCAAGCATACCACACGGAGCATAGCTCCAAGAGCATAGCTCGCTGCAGGGACGAGTCAAAGAGGTGGAACTGCACCGCAAACCAAGCTAGGCAAAGTGAAAATTATATATTTGAAAATTAAAAATTTATGTCTGTAACATCGTGCTGAAGACCATTACGAGATGCAAAAGAACGAATTTGTTTATCCCATGCTCGAGCAATTGCGAGAGGAATAACTTGTTCCAAGCGCCTCCAATAGATTAAGAAACATAAAGAAGTCCATCCGCCAACTTTCATGACCACTTCCGGCGCGACTCCGTCCAACAGAAGTCTGAGAGAGCCGCCAATGCGATAACTGTGACCAAAGACGTTTTCAAGTGCCGCTGATTTGTAGATTTTGTCCGAGAAGTCGAGAAACAATTGTTTGATCAGCGGGCGCCAAGATGAGTTATCGCGAAATGCGAAGAGAGGTGTATCTTGATCGGGAGAGTAGTTTATGCGCAGATGATTTTCGACAGCCCAGACTGGACATAAATCGTCCCCGGTAGCGGTGAGGATAGTCTCTCCGCCCAATATTCCCGTGGTCTTGGTCCATGGTAAGTGAAAACTCAAAACGGCATGGTTGGCCACCTGAAAGTCATGTTAGGGAGGAAGAACGAAATGAGAACTGTATGTTCACCATTGAACGAGAAATACGGGTTGAGCGAGTAACGTCGTGCTCAAGGGAGAACTTCTTCAGTGACTTGATCAGAAGCTCTCCCAAACGACGACATCCCCAAAAAGCGGTAAGCGCCGCAGCCCATACAGCGGCATGCATGTGTGTATTGAGATCCAGCTGTGCTCGCAAGGCACGAAGATGCTGGATAGTAATAGGACCGCGCGGGGGCCGTTTGAAGGCGGCACCCTTTTTGTCAGCGGCCTTCAAAATATTCGGTAACCATCCCTCCTTCCCATGCCACTCGGCGTCATTGTAGATATGCCATAAGCGCAGACCATTAAGCCAGTTGCGGATACCCTTGCCCGAAAGAGTTCCGCTATGCTTGGAAATAAATGCGCCGAGCAAAATATCGGAGGCGGGCATACGCCGTCCTTCGGGAATTCCCTCCCGGTCACAAAATTGGTTGTAACGAAGAAGACTTGCGCCATACGACGAGCGAGTATCTTCTGTTGTAGATGCCAGCATATCTTGAAACATCAAAGTCTGCAAGCGGCGCGACACCTCATCATCACGCCTATCTTGCGCCAGCAGAGAATGTGGAGTAGTCCAAAGAAGAACTCGTTGTGTAGCGGGAACGTGAGGTCGGAAAGGACTGGCGACGATCTCGTTCCCTGTTGTGGGCCGACGGGGTTTTGTGACGGGCAGAGAGAGGGAGGCGGCATAGCGGACATCCATCAGAGCTGATTGGCTGGTCGTAGCGGGAAGAAGGGACGAGATGCCAGGGTTTATATGTAGATTAGGAGAGGGAGGACGCCCAGCGACGCCCTGAGATTGATAGAATAGTGTGTTGGTATCAATAAAATGAGGGGAGGAATTATGCGGGGCAGCACAAGCCGAAGGTGGTAAATTATGGGATGGAGACCCCGCCTGTGGGTGCCAAATGTACTGTTGTGTAGAAGGAGATGCGGGGAAGCTGGGAGAGGAGTTGGGTTTAGGGATCGGCTGCCGCGGAGAGGGACCTTCCCAGATGAAGGTGCTCAAATCGATCTCGTCGGACTCACGTGAGCCCGGCCAGATGTCGATCCTATCCATAGGCGTCATGGATGGCTAGTGAAAGCTCGCGAGGGAGCTCGAACGCGCGTTGAAGCCGTTCGTAGGAGGGGGGACCTGGCTCTCCACGCGAGATCGGGTCCGAAGGGTTTGATGCCGATTCGACATATCTGAATTCCGGGACGATCAGATGCTCCGCGAGCACCCCGTAAGTGCGGCGAACACAAAGATTAATCGCGATGTTGCGACTACGACCTTTACTATGGGCCCCAATCGCCCCGTTATTATCCGAGTGAATTAACAAACGAGCGTGAGTAATATTTTGTTGTACCAGAAAATAAACAAGCAGCTCGAGCGCAATCGCTTCGAGCCAACAGATATCTGTACCGGCAACTTTCCAGTTCTCCTGTAGCTGGAAAGCGGCCCATGAATTGCCGATAATTATACCGATGCCCCACGACGTGGAAGCATCGACAAAGATCCGCAGATCCTGCAAAGGACCTAGAGGCCGTAGTTGGCGAAAGACACCTGTCACGCGTAGCTGCTTCCTCCACCATATCAAAGTTGTAGTGAGTGAGTTTGAACCGCGGTATAGAAGGAACTCGTCCCCGTGGTAGTGGGACATGAAATTGGAGATTGCGGGAAGGTGAGAGCTGCCCTCGAGATAAACGAAGCAAATGTGAACGAGGGATCCATGGATCTTCTGGATGTCGTTGAGAGACAGGAGGGTGCCAGCTTGGATCTTATCTAACATGATGACTACCCGACCCAGGAACTTCTGTCGCTTCTCCTCGGGAAGTGACACCCGCCGCAGTGTCAAATCCCAGAAGAAACCAATGAATACCATGGATAGGGAATGACACGGGTGATACCGCGGGTGTCACGACGTCACACCATACCCGTGACCCGTGATACCGTACCCGTTTTCCCACGGGTACGGTATTACGGGTATGAACCCGCGGTATTTACATAAACACCCGCGGTTCAATTACCGGGGTATTTAACTGTGGTATTTCACTTCTTCTATTGATTTCACACCAGGGGAACATGCCAAAGGTAATATTGATCAGGGTAAATTGCCCAGACAGGCACAGTAAGGTGAAGTACTTTATATTATACTGGAGAAACACCGGAGAAATACTGGTGCTTTGAATCATGTGACCGGAAACCAGTTTCCGGGTGAAGAAATAATTGTTTCGGGTGCCAGTATTCACAACTCAAGTAGTATGAGAGTTAAAGACCTCAAATCAGCTATTGGCATGAGAGAAATAACCTCACAGAGTCTTATTTTGTGTCATTTTTAGCAGGGAAACCTGATGTTCTCTGAATATAATGTACTGCAGCTGTATTAGGGTTCAACATTGGTGCTCACCATGTCCCAGTACTGAGCTCACACCTCTCAAAATTTCCCTAGATTTATAGATGCTATAATAGTGGAGAACAAGTCAAATCAGGTGTTGTTTGTCAGTATTTACCTGTCATCCCAAAAAGGAATCCTGTGGTTCAATGCAACCTGTTTCCTTCCATAATTGATAATGACCATCCAACATACTCCCTTAGCTCAGTTGTAAGTGTTCTTGTCCAGTTTTCTACTCAAACACAACAGATCATGTGTTCAAATCCCTCAGAAGTCTTTTTTGAGGGTCACGGGTTAAGTACCGCAGTAATCTCGGGTACGGTACTGCCGCGGGTTGCGGTATTCACGGTGTTCGGAAAGTCAAGTACCGTACCCGCACCCGTGGCACCCGTACCCGTAATACCGCGGGTTTACCCAAACCCGTGTCATACACTAACCATGGAGAAGGCAAAGTGGGAGCCAGTTTTCACCGGGTGCCATGGAACATTGAGCGCCCCGATAAGCTCCATGCAACTGTCCCGGTCATGCAAATATTGGTAGGTGCCCTCGACGAAGGTACCCGAGGTGACAGGGAAGCGTAGGACGCTCATGTCGTCTTCGTACTTCTTCGCGGAGAGGGATCCCTCGCCTGCTGCCTCCCAGATGTCGACCGCGGCGTTGGCAATTTGTCCCGCATTGCTACTCGCCGAACGAGCTCCGAACGGGTGGTTATGGTCGATGTAATATTTGCCTGCCACACTCACGACGAGTTACGGCTTATGGTCTGGATGCACTGGACATGTTCGGTGAAAGGCTTTTATGTCGAAAGCACAAGCCTGAGTGCCATCGGGAGCAAGTGCGATCTGAAAAGGAAATGTCAGTCTAGATCTTGACCATATGTTTTGTTACTGTTGGCGATGACACCGGCAAAACTGCATCGGCGAGAAGAGAAGGGTGCCGGCAGTGCTGTATCGCCAGATGTGCCGGCAGAGCTGCGTCGACACCCGTGTCCGCAGAGCTGCGTCGACACAATAAAGAAATGCCCGCAGAGCTGCGTCGGCATGAAGGGAGAATGCCCGCAGAGCTGCGTCGGCATGAAGGGAGGAATGCCCGCAGAGCTGCGTCGGCATGAAGGGAGGAATGCCCGCAGAGCTGCGTCGGCATGAAGGGAGGAATGCCCGCAGAGCTGCGTCGGCATGAAGGGAGGAATGCCCGCAGAGCTGCGTCGGCCACGGGGGGGAAGAAACTACTATAAGAATAGAACAGGACTTACCGCATCAGCAACCCGATTGGCCATGTCAAAACGAGTTGGGAAGTCGTCTTTGCAGATGAAACTGTTGACGGAGCCCAAATCCGTCTTCGAATCGCCCTTGGAGAGGTTCCGACAAACCCGCAATTTTGGTGGGGCGGCAGGACCTTGATCCTGCGAGGCCACTATAAAAGGCGAGCAGTAGAAAGGTCCCCGTAGAATTCGCTCCGTCGTTTCGCGAGAGAAAGGACCAGACATACGATCGGCAGTGAGCTCTGTATCGATGTAGTCCTGGACCACCCCGAGGTTCTCCTCCGCGGACGGGTGGTTCTTGATGATGACAGTCCGGGTGAGGAGGGGTAAACCCCCAAGCGGGAAACCGTTGATGAGATTAGAAACAAGAAGAGGATAGGAGTCGGCAAGGTTATACTTGGCGAGTAAGTTGGCGAAGGCCGAGCTGCTATATGGGTGTACAACACGCTGATAGATTTCAATGTCCTCCGGGCAGGCCGAATGCGGTTGTGGACGATGGTGTATTACGGAAGAGAAATTTGTATATTGTAGATGTGGGTGAGACGGCAGGTCGAGAGGGTGAGTGATATGTACAATTTCTTCCCTCCGGGTATCAGCGGCCGGATCTGGAGCATTGAGCATTCCGGGGCAAGGCGGCATGCTCCTTTCCACATAGGCTACAGGCGTGGAGCGTGTCGTGGATCCGGCGGCAGCCCTGTGGGAGGTTATACTCAATGCATATCTGTTTGACATCGGGTCCCTTGAAAGGCCTAGCCGTCCAGAGTTCCCCATTGCGCGATTGTGAGAAGCAAAGAGGTCCGTCTGCGAAGGAAGTGGTCGCCGGGGGGTGACTTTTGAGCCTGTGGGGGCCGTCACAAACAAGGCACGAGGGACCTCTCGGGGCGCCGTTGTTGTTCCGAAAGGAAGAAGGATCGCCTCGGGGTGGGGAACTATCACGAGGAAAGGAAGACGGGGAGTTGTTGGTCTGACGCGGGACCTTGGAAGAATACGAGTCGGGCTCCCGTTCTCCAGTGCGTTTCTTTCCTGGAGACTCGGGGAACATGTACAGTGCCGCTGCCCATTTAGCATGGAGAATACCGTCTACCTGATGTGCGTAGTAATCACTGTCGAATGTGACTCCCCGGAGGATCGCGTGGCGAGCCTCCCGCTCGAAACCGTACCAATCCGGAAAGTTCTCTTCGAATTTATCATACTTGACAAAGAACAGGCGATGTCCCCGATATTCTGTGGCAAAGGTACGCTTGGTGGGGTCGTCTGCAGGCGCCTTCTCTGAGAGGATGAGTAATGCCGACTCGAAATTTTGCGAGCACTGCTGCCATTTTAGGGGAGACATAGAGGACGAAAGCTCATCTGAGCCCCACGCCGGTGTCTGCATCATCCGCTGCATGTCAAAGACCAGGACCTTGTCGGGGCTAGGCTGATCCTGAGTAGGCTCCGGACGAATGAGTTTGGTAGGGACGTCGTGCAAGTGGAATTGAATTGTGTGCAGGCGTTCGTCGGAGAACCAGTGCAGAGGAACGTAAAACTTGTTGACGATGGACTGTAGTACGACGTCCGAAATTACGACGTCGGGACGCTGGCCCGCCACCCGAAAGATAGGATTAGAAAGTACCATGGAGCCAACAAGCGGGCGGCCCTTGGTTTTCTCTTTTTCTTTTTCAGCCTTTTCGGTGTCAACCCGTTCAGTCCTCTTGCGCCTGGTGCGGTCAACCTGCTGGCGGATAAACGCCGGTAGTGGGCCAACGTCGGTGCAGTATGGCTCGCTTAGCACCATGTCTGTCATGTCGTCCTGGAGGTATCCGTAAAACACTCTGAGGCGAGGTCCAACGTCGGGAAAATTGCTCCTGTCGTCTCTGCAGTTCAGAGTGGTGTCAATGCTAATTTCATTGAACCTCTCCGCCGACAGATTGTGGGTGTTCCGGAAGCGCAGGCTACGCCCAGTGGGATCTTTTACTGGCCCCACGGTCATCCAGCCGTGGAAGTCGAAAGTGTCGGGAATAAGCGCAGCAATACCAGCATTCGGGAGTATAGACATGCCAAAAATTTCAAGACTTTGAGTCTAGCTTGAGACCGAGATTCTCGAGTGGCGCGCGGCAGACAGGAGAACTTTCGCCGCGCACGGACCTCGGACGTAACATTACACGAATACGTGATCCCGTTATCTCCGAGTCTCAGAATCTCGTTCGTCTCTTTCCTTATCTTACGCTTACCCTAGCCGTTCGCAGGCTCACGTAGGTCCAGCTAGCAACTATGTAGACGTATAAGATCAGAAACTTCCCGAAAGGCGTTGAGTGCTGCGGATTTGAGAATTTCGGCTATCTCTGTCAATACGGACGAAGTAGCAGAGGCTGCAGAGCGCTAGATTTTCATGGCACCCAGTACTCCGTTCTTAACGCGACGCAACTTCCTATTTCCAGAGTTCCGAGGGTTGTGGTGCGGAAAAAGAAAGCCCAAACTCGATGGGAATAGTGATGTCGCGGGCCCGGCCCAGGCCCTCAAGCCGAGCCGAGCCGGGCCCGGGCTTGGTCAAGCCGAGCCGAGCCTGACACAAGGCTTGGGCGGGCTCAAGGCTCGGGCTTCAGAAATGCCAGGCCCGCCAGGCCTCGAAAGCCCGGGCCTGGATATATATGGCCAAGAGCGTGCCGACGGCGCGAAGCGCTCACGGCATTTCGGCTTAGGAGGCTTCGGTTCTGTCAAATGCCGAACTTTATGGTGCAAACCTGTCGTTCGGCTGATCGTTGCTGCTCTAAACTGGTGAATGGTACAAATCAGTGCCAGCAATCTGTTGACCCACCGAATTGCAGTGGTGTCCAATGTTCAGAACAACCGAAAAACCCCCAACTTCGTCGTAGGGTACATTTGGTACCTTCTACTCTCACATAATATACATGTACCCTAGCATACTGTTTTTTATCTTTGTCTATGAGAAAGCCTGGGCCCAAGCCCGGGCTCAGGGCTTCAGGCCCTGCACCCAGGGCTCGGTCTCGGGCCTGAAGAATTTGAGGCCCGAGCCCGCCCAAGCCGAGCCCAAGCCCGGGCATTCAGGCCGAGCCGGGCCCGCGACATCACTAGATGGGAACGGTGGAGAGGCGAGAACGCGTCGGTGTTCAGCGGAAACCGACGCTGGCTCGTCGGAGTCAACGCAAGAAGTTCGTCCGGGCCGAGGCGTGCCGGATGGTGTATCCTCGGGACAGTGAGTTGTTCATGCGAACCACGAGCCGAAGTTAAATCTGGTCCGTAGAGCCACGCGCGGTCTGACTCCGTACCAATTTCCAAATTTCTCACCCAAGTTTCTCATTTCCAACCGAAATTCAACCGTCGGAACTCAAAAGGCTGTTGAATTCGTGAACACGGTCAATGTACACACTCGCGGAATCGGGAGTGATGTTATCGACTTATTCGCAGAAAAGAATTGTTTTCACCTTGGTCTGATTGTGCAGCCTCGAGAAAAATTCATCGAAGATCCAAAGGCAGCGAAGGAGCCAGGAGAAAATTTGACTACTAAACGTCGAGGGTGCTGCATTTCAAGTTATACTTATTGCCGTTCTGCACCTTGAGCATCAGCGACACGAGTTGACAGTGAATGCATTCGCTCTACTCTTAATGAGCCCCGGGGCGAGGGACCTTCAGATTCCGTTTATTCATGTTGGTTTGATCTCCAATCTGATATCCTAATCCAGCGGGACTAACTGAAACAGTACCCTGGGACCTGGTAGTGGGAAAAGGTAAGGATAAGGCCCGAGCCCGGACGCGTACAAGGGCTGCCGAGGGATAAAAGAAACATGCCAACGCGGTACTAGAAAGGTACTGATAACCATGAAGCTCGCACCTTCACTGAGCGGGAGCTGCCCCGCATCGCCGCGACACCCGCAAACAGACCTCTGTAGTGTTGCCGGTGTCGGGTTCAGAACCGATTCTGAACCCGAACCGAACCCGAACCGAACCTCAGTTGAGGTTCGGGGTTCGGCCAATGTTGGATTTTCCCGAACCTGTTCGGACATGTGCGAACCGGTTCGAACCCGAAGGTTTTGAGAGTGTATTTAGCGATATTTTCGACCGATTTTCAGTCCAAAAACTCACCCAACCTCACTCCATACCTGGTGAATAATCTTTGTGCTGAAATATGTGGGTGCTTCACTTGGTGCGGCTCATAATCATGTCCCCGAAGCACCAGGATAGTACTGAATATAATTTGAAGTGCCAATGAGGGCAAGGAATACTCATTTTGGGCTGGTAGAACAGGACTTGTCTGTGTTCTGAGTACCTACCATGCATTCAACAAGTAAGTATGCCTTTTCACAATATTTTTTCACCCCAACAGTGACTGTCTAAAAATTACAGGTTCAATCAGGGTTCGAACCCCTTCTGAACCTGAACCGAACCTATATGAACCGAACCTGGGTTCGGGGTCGGTCAGGTTCGGGGGTTCGGATTTTTTGGCTAAAAACCGGACCGAACCGGACATCGGCAACACTAGGTCACCTCTGACCCAAACATGGAATCGCGGCCCACATCGCGGAACGCCCACTGTTTAATGACGTACCAACCAAGTCCGCATCGATTCCGCATCAATCAGGTTTGAATCTATGTACAGACCCACGACTACTAGTAGCCGGGGATTTAGATCTGACAGACGATGCTTGCCGTGCCTACTTACCTGAAGGTTGACAGTTGCGGTTAGTGATATATGCCGCATGCCGACGTCTTTCCAAGCGATTTTCGCCGTCGGAGTCCAAACTGTCCATCGGAATCCGTAGATGACCGAGAACAAGTAAGTTTACTTCCACGACTCTGACAATGAGCTGGGAGTTGATCAGTATGTCGCACGGGCAGGGTCGGAGATGGGAATGAGAATGAATATACGACGCACAAGCAGTCCTGACACGTTGCGTGCGGGGTGGGTATACCACCTCACTGTTCGAGCCTCGAGAAAGTAGGGTTGAGGGTTGAGTTAGATCAAGCTATTCAATTGGTCAAGCGTGAGAGGACAAAATTGGTGAAGAAATATTGACCAGGTTCTGTGCCGATGAGAATGGGTTTACCCTCGCCCAAGATGAGGAATATTCGAAAAAGAAACCACTTTGCCGTCCCACCGCACGTCGGAGCAAGAGGGACCGGTCACTGGGCAGCCAGGGCGGTTACAGTAGTCGTCTAGGAAATTCAATGTCATGTCGTTAAGAAGATTCGCGAATATTTTGCATCTGTTGGATGCCTGTATGGGCGCTTCACGGTTGTGAGAATTCCCCCCACGAGATGTAGAGCGGTACAATACAAGTACGCATGTCGCCGACAGGAGATTTTATTCGTCGCGAAGTTTACCTGGTCCTATACGAGAAGTGAAGGCGGGCAACGGAGACGGCAGAAGAGCAGTGCAGACAAAGGCCAGAGCCAGAGTCGAGATGGAAGTTGCCTTTAATACGTGGCGTGATAGGCGCGCGAAAACACTGCCGCTCATTGATCGAAACTTGATCAAAACGGTGACCCTCAAACAGGCCTTTCCCCACCTTTTCCTACTTCAAGTTGTTCCGTGCCCTCACCGAGCCTCGCCCCCGTCCCGGTCGACCTAGTCACCCAGTGAACAGCGGCGCCGTGAATTAATGGCCGTTTCTCGAATGCCATTGGTTTCCCCGAAATACTCGGCACTCGCTCAACGCTCGGAGTTCGTTTGGTAAGTAACTCTGGTTCTTTTGGCGCTTCTCTGCCGGCGATATCGATGACAGCAGATAGTGTTGCCGATGTCCGGTTCGGTCCGGTTTTTAGCCAAAAAATCCGAACCCCCGAACCTGACCGACCCCGAACCCAGGTTCGGTTCATATAGGTTCGGTTCAGGTTCAGAAGGGGTTCGAACCCTGATTGAACCTGTAATTTTTAGACAGTCACTGTTGGGGTGAAAAAATATTGTGAAAAGGCATACTTACTTGTTGAATGCATGGTAGGTACTCAGAACACAGACAAGTCCTGTTCTACCAGCCCAAAATGAGTATTCCTTGCCCTCATTGGCACTTCAAATTATATTCAGTACTATCCTGGTGCTTCGGGGACATGATTATGAGCCGCACCAAGTGAAGCACCCACATATTTCAGCACAAAGATTATTCACCAGGTATGGAGTGAGGTTGGGTGAGTTTTTGGACTGAAAATCGGTCGAAAATATCGCTAAATACACTCTCAAAACCTTCGGGTTCGAACCGGTTCGCACATGTCCGAACAGGTTCGGGAAAATCCAACATTGGCCGAACCCCGAACCTCAACTGAGGTTCGGTTCGGGTTCGGTTCGGGTTCAGAATCGGTTCTGAACCCGACACCGGCAACACTAACAGCAGAGCTGTTTAATTGGAATTTTGCGGCCCCACGTTTCAACTTCGTTTTGCGTCTTTCCATTTCTCCTGCTTAGTTCCCGCAGTAAAATAGTGGATCTAGCCTCATCGCGTTGAATCCTGCTTGAAGAAGGAGTCCAGTTCCGAGCTTCAGGTACGATATATGTATAGTTGGCTTTCGCTTGATTTTCCCCCACTATATCCATGGAGATGTTCCACACGATCTACATTACACCAATATTACGGAAGATTGGATACATAGCCGCCTTGTCATCGCCCCTAACTTAGTATAGGTTAGGCGGCCCGCATGGCGCCCGTTCTCGCCCGTCCTTTTCGCTTGGTTACTTTATATACTCCCTCTCTGCAATCACCACCGTCCTTTTTCCTCCCTTCGTCTACCACTCGTTCTGTCCGACCTGGACCATGCCCACCACCTGCCCTGGCACCGGTTCAGGCGACGAAACGCGTCGGAAACCTCTTCCATTTCGACCGTCGGAGGTGAACGGCGCCGAATCGCTCTCCAGCAGCTCCACGCCTACCACAAAGCCTGCCGATACTCAGGACGTGCAATTGCAAGAAAAACTTGATGCCGTGGCGCGGTACATGTCTGAGCATGCCCAGGGCACGGCCGATATCATTCAAGGTGCGTGTTCGAAGTCTCACCTGCCGACCCTTGCTGAACCAAATACTTTTTTTATGTAGCGCTGCGCATACAAATCTCTGAACTCGTCGTGCAAGGCGCGCTTGGCGATCCCGCGCTCGCCAGCAACCCCACAGTCCAGAAGCTTGTCGCTGGGCACAACCAAACCATTGCCGCGTTCCGCAGCGTGAACGCCCGCATTGACCGACTGGAGCGCTCGCAGGCCTCGTTCCAGCAGACACTCCTTCATCGCCTCGACGCGCTCATGCACGGACAGGGTCCTTCGAATGCAGAGCAGATTCCACTGCCAACTCCCCCCACTACACCGACCGACAGCGCTGTCGCTGCCGTGCCCAACGGACCGCCCCCGCCGTATGCCGCTCCCACTTCTCGGGCTCGGGCAGCCCCCCCACCGCCACTCGGGGACCGACCGTCGAAAACCAGCGCCAACGCGCCTCCATCCCCCGCCGCGGTCAGAGATGTCGCAAACACGATAGACCTACCGCCCATCCAGCAATGCGGGCGCCTCCCTTCGGACGCTGCATTGGTCCGCTTATTACCACCCCTTCCTCCCTCTCCCGCTTCCCCTCCCAATCCTGCTGTGGACGTGTCCAACGTCAAGACCACCATCACTAGCACCAGCACGCGCTCGCCCTCCCCAGCCCACTCCAACGCGTCCTCCAAAAGCCTCCCGCTCCCCGAACCCCGCATGCCCGGCACACCGCGCCCAACGACGCCAACCACTCAGTCCCTCGGCGCCGCGCGGCGCGTCCCCGGCGCCCCCCGCCGCGCCGCGATCCTCGAGTCCGCCGCGCCGCCCCCCGTGCATCCCGTCCCCCCCATCCCCGCGACGGTGCCTCTGGTCCCATTGCGCGCTAAAACCGCTCCCGTGCCTTGATTCATGGCAATTCTTCCGAGACGCGGTAGCACCTCACCTCCGCGCGTAGCCGAGTCGGATCGGATGCGCTAGTACTTAGCCGACATCGGGTCTGGCGCGCCCACGGGATCGGGATGACGGCAGCTTGCAAGCGTGTACAACTACAAGTTTGGGCCTCTCGAGGTGGGCGCGCCGCGTTTTACATACCGCGTTTCCCTTCTTTTTTCGGCGACTTGTTTGCCGCTCTGTGTGTACATACAATATTTTCCGTCCTATTACCTCGCGGGAACGCTTTGGGGTCCTACCTTCCTTTTTCTCACGACTTACCGTGCACTGTAATCTCGGTACATATAAAATGAAATAAGATAATTCACAACGCTGGGGCCTCAATTTAATGGGGGGTTAAGTTAGTTTTGGTCATTCAAAGTATAATAATTCATTTAATGTGGCCGAAAACGCGATTTGATACTTCGGATTTCAGACTCGGCAAAATCTAATCACTAACCCAATCTATCATAATGCAAATAGTGCTGGACTAAACTTGAAGTATTGCCATCCCTTTCCTGAGCCACAAAATGCAATATGAAAGATAGTGAATCAAAGGTCTTGAAACAAGTTCCAAAACCTCAAGTTTAAAATCTCATTTAAAAGTGATTGAAACTCAGTACAAAACTCGAGGTTTAAAACAACCTCTGTAGATGATCCGCAGACCGTCGTCATTCATCTTCGGCAAGGGTAAATAGATGCAAGGGAGATAGCTCCCTATATACCCTTGCCGACAGTCCAAAGGTCATCTACAGAGGAGTTCAAGGTTGTTTTAAACCTCAAGTTTGGTACCGAGTTTCAAACACTTTTAAATGAGATTTTAAACTTGAGGTTTTGGAACTTGTTTCAAGACCTTTTATTCATTATCTTTCATATTGCATTTTGTGGCTCGGGAAATGTGTGGCAATACTTCAAGTTTAGTCCAGCATTATTTGCATTATGATAGATTAGATTAGTGATTAGATTTTGCTGAGCCTTAAATCTAAAGTATCAAATCGGGTTTTTGGCCGCATTAAATAAATTATTATACTTTGAATTACCAAAACTAACTTAAACCCCCATTAAATTGAGGCCCCAGCGTTGTGATTAGTGGGCGTTGCAAGGGCGTTGCCCCAAAGTTCTGTGGGAGTTCCGAAGTTCCAAACAATGACTTTACAGTAAAATATCAAAACCCCTACGGGTTCTTGGCTTCGACTCCGCGGGGGAAGATCTGGCTTGTCTCAATTTTAAATAGAGTGGAAGGATGGTGAATTGAAATACAAAGATGACAGGGAGGATCTTCAGTGCGCTAGCCGCATGGTGTCAGTTTCGTTCTCGTACCACTCGAAAAAAATGCCTCCGCCTGGTCTACCCATCAAAAAACGGTTCACAGCATTGCGCACGTGCAGAGAGTCTAAAGTCTGGGTGTGTTGAAGGTCCGAATACTGCATATTGCAGAGCAATGAGCATCGATTCAGAGACGCGAGTGGACCAAGAACCTAAGGGGATTCGGCATTTATTATCACCTGAACTACTTCGGCATAGATTCTACATGGAAATTCGATGGCGCGCGAAATTAGGGGGCGAGATTTTCCGACCAGTTTAGGTGAACGAGCACGTTGGGTGTATCGGTGCGGAAGAACCTATGTGGATACATCATACAATTCGTTATTCAACGATGGAGCGTTGTTTCAGAGCGAACCATCGGAGAGGATGGGCGTGTACGTTTGAGTGACCTGCCTCAGCGGTTGGAGTGCAAAAAGAGAACCGAGGCGCGCGGCGGACGCAAATGGTCGTAAATTCACTGATTTAAAATTTATTAAATACCTTGAACCTATCGTTGACATATTTTGGCCTTCCTGGGGTTGTGGGCAAGGAGCACATGTTTATTTGTGTGCAGCACATCGTGATGTTGGTGAGCGTCGCTGGTGTACGCCAAATGAGCGGTCGACATCAGTGGGGTTCTATTTTATTGGGCGGGGAGGGACAACCGTTGGAGGAATCCCGTGCGTCCGAGTCGATAAACCAGAGCTGGCGGACGAGTTGAATTTGATTTGAATCCTGAGGAAATTATTGGACAACACAGGGGCCTGTGCATCACTAATTGGGACAGAAATCAAACCACGGAACGTAAAGCCGTCGGATCATGATGCGATCTTGAAGGCTGATCTCCCACTGGCTGGACCTGGACGAGAGTTTTCTCTGACTCGAACGTTCACCACGCTTAGAGCTCTACGCATCCATAGCGCCGGTCAAACCACCACGCAAACTCAATTTGCTTCGCCGTAACAATTGGCACATGGCTCGACTAGGCGACACCACTAGTGATGTCGCGGGCCCGGCTCGGCCTGAATGCCCGGGCTTGGGCTCGGCTTGGGCGGGCTCGGGCCTCAAATTCTTCAGGCCCGAGACCGAGCCCTGGGTGCAGGGCCTGAAGCCCTGAGCCCGGGCTTGGGCCCAGGCTTTCTCATAGACAAAGATAAAAAACAGTATGCTAGGGTACATGTATATTATGTGAGAGTAGAAGGTACCAAATGTACCCTACGACGAAGTTGGGGGTTTTTCGGTTGTTCTGAACATTGGACACCACTGCAATTCGGTGGGTCAACAGATTGCTGGCACTGATTTGTACCATTCACCAGTTTAGAGCAGCAACGATCAGCCGAACGACAGGTTTGCACCATAAAGTTCGGCATTTGACAGAACCGAAGCCTCCTAAGCCGAAATGCCGTGAGCGCTTCGCGCCGTCGGCACGCTCTTGGCCATATATATCCAGGCCCGGGCTTTCGAGGCCTGGCGGGCCTGGCATTTCTGAAGCCCGAGCCTTGAGCCCGCCCAAGCCTTGTGTCAGGCTCGGCTCGGCTTGACCAAGCCCGGGCCCGGCTCGGCTCGGC
Source organism: Mycena metata (assembly GCA_029378385.1). Lineage (NCBI taxonomy): Eukaryota > Fungi > Basidiomycota > Agaricomycetes > Agaricales > Mycenaceae > Mycena > Mycena metata. Next base: position 237,528 of record JARKIB010000055.1, read on the forward strand.
TTGAGGGCCTGGGCCGGGCCCGCGACATCACTAGACACCACCGGAGGATACTATAATTTCAAAGACGAAGGTATCCAAAACCGAAAGGGTAGGATCTTTCTTTGATCTTTCAGAGGTGTGCTACACGCCAATAGCCCTACACCCTGGGTTGAGGGTCTTACGAGTCACCGAGTCTCTGACCGCGCTATGCGCTTCAAACTGAGGGTTTCCACTACTTTTCTCAGAAGTTAACTCATCCGACGTGCTCGCTCCTCCTCCTTTTCCAGGGCGCGTATCGGTCGTCCTCCCTGCATGCGTTTGCCCTCTAACAGTTGTCCCTCCTCAGCCAATAAGCGAAACCCTCACTGGCGTACCCTCCTCTAGCCAGCAGCAATGCTCACTCAGAATGCTCACGATATGGAATCAGGATGCGCTTCTTGGTATCGGCCTCCAGGGAAGAAGGGGGGAGACAGATGTCAACCATACATTCGAGGTTTTCAATGAAGGTGAGAAATGGCTCCGCATAGCAAATGGGCGGAAGAACTCTCCTCCTTCATCGTGTGTGGGTCCATATTAACAACGGAGGGTCTGCGCCCAACCAATTATTTTAGTCTTGCCACCACGTCGGCTGGTTTACCGCCGGATACGTATATCCCCTACTCGAGGCACTGTAGGAATCTAACATCGACGGGGTTGTTCGGGAAAACCTCATGACGACTCTCTCCAAACCATGTGCATCTCTGCGTCTCAAGGCCAACCATGGATAAGACTCAGGATAATTTATTAGCCCGCTATGGTCCCATTTCGGAACATTCCGGGTTGTAACATGCAGTATACCGGCCCCGTATAATATACTGTGCTGGCTCATCTTTATTTCCCGAGGTACTGTGGAATGATGTCAAGACAGTCGTCCGGCCAGACGCACGAAAAGGGGGGAAATTAACCCTTTTCTGGATTGATGTCGAGTTACCACTGGATACTGAATTTCAACCAACCTCTACAAGGTTTGCTATATATAGGGTCTCAGGCCTACTCACGTTTCCAATTTTCTGTTTCGCCCACTCATGGTCCTCTGTCGTTTACTCATCTTCGCCCTTTCCCTCCTTTCGGGTGCTAATGCCAACGCCGTCATTCGGCGCGCTCCGTCCCAGGCAAACAATGTTATCGTCCAGGTTATAACATCCCTGCACCTTTCCTTCCTCTTCGCTCACCCGGCCTCAGCTATTCGAATGGCCATGGGAGAGTGTAGCGGCCGAATGCACGAATTTCCTCGGCCCCTTTGGATATGGCTACGCGCAAGTCAGCCCTGCGATGGAACACAGCAAGTGCATTTGGCCCCTCGAACCCATGTTTGCTAACGAAACTCGGCAGTTACGGGAAACCAGTGGTGGACGGACTATCAGCCCGTGTCCTATACCCTGACATCGAAACGCGGGACGCGCGCCCAGTACGCCAATATGGTCTCGACGTGTGCCGCTGCGGGTGTTGGAATAATTCAAGACGGTGCCCTTCATTTCTTGCTTCCTATATCTCGCACCATTAACCTCCATCTCAAGTTGTCATGAACCATATGACCGCGTAAGTGTTCACCTGTTTCCAAACCATCAAGACCTGAACTTGTGCTATAGGGGCTCTGGAGTGGGTTTCGCCGGAAACAGCTACAGCAAGTACAGCTAGTGCGCAACATTTCCCTCCTCTCTCTTCCCACCCCCTCTGACCGAAATCAGCCCGGCCGTTCCATACACATCGTCCAACTTCCACTATTGCGCGGGCAACGGCGAGGCCGCCCAAGTCACTGACCTCCAAAATGTCACCAAGTACGCGGGCTTAAACTATCTATCTCAACATTAACAATTCACGAATCCCAGCGTCCGATTATGCGAGGTTGGTTCCGACATTATTGCAACCACGGTGATTTATTGACCGTCCACGCAGCTCGACGGCCTCGCCGATCTCGCACAAGAGCAGCCGGCTGTGCAGAAGGCACTCACGGCGTACCTCGAAGACCTCGTATCCCTCGTCAGTAGCATTTCGCTTCCTTCCCTCGTTCCTTCCTCCGTCCCTCCGTGGTACGACGCTGACTCGGATATGCCTTCGCAGGGCGTCGCTGGCTTCCGCGTGGACGCCGCGGCGTACATGGAACCCTCCAACCTCTCCGCGCTCTATTCGGCGCTGTCAGGTTCCCCGTATCGCACTCAGGTTGGTTTCCATTCACTTAATCCTCAGCGCAAAAGGCTGCGTATACATATATTAATTTCGATATTAGGAAGTGTACGACGGCGGCGCGTCGGACCCCGCTATGTATGATACCATCGGGTAAGTATGGTTCCTTTCTGAGATGTGTTGACTCATTTCGTTTAGGGATGTCATCGAATTCGGGGCAACGTCTTTTCTAATGCAGGCGTTCCTCGGGACTTCTGGGACGGACACGACCACCGCAAGCACATATATCTCAAATATAATTCCCCGCTGAGCTCCTTCTCACTTCTCAGGTGTCCAACCTAGTCACTCCTGTTCCCATGAACACGGCGTGGGACCTGATCCCTTCCAATGTCGCCAACTTTATCATCGCAAATCAAGACACTGTGCGTCTCACGTCGTGCCCATCCCAGATTGATGTTAATTGACGCCGCTATTTAGGAACGCAGCTCCCCGGGCGATTCGCTTAATTATCTCAGCCCCAACAACGCCTATACGCTTGGAATGATCTTCATGCTCGGGTTCAACTGTTCGTCCTGTTTTTATTCCGACCACTCGTCGATTTATTTATTTTCTGACGTTTTCATCAAGACGGCACCCCGACGGTGTTCTCCGGGTACGACTTCGCCACGAACGATATTGGGGCGCCGCAGGCCGCAAATGGGACTACCAGCCCCGTGACGTGCTATGAGAACGGGTGGCGGTGTGCGTGTCCCTGCCCGCCTTCGAACCGTGTTCGCGGTTGCTAAATTGTTTGTTGGTAGGCGAGCAGGAGTGGATGAGTACCGCGAATATGGTCCTCTGTGCGTCCTAATTCATCCGAACTTTCGGAAATTGCGCTCAAGCAACTCATGTGTTGTTCGATGATACAGACCACAACGCCGTGGGGTCTGCGGACCTAACGAATGTGATAGTTGGAACAGAGCAGCAAGTCGGTAAGTAGTCGGTTCCATTCCATCGTGGGATGGTTGAGTTCTGAACACATGCATCTAAGCTTTCGGACGCGGCTCGATCGGATTCCTGGTCATCAACAACGACATCAACACTTGGTCCGCTACGTTCCAGACCTCGCTCCCTGCTGGTACTTGTACGTCCCCTACTCGTCCTCATGCTCAATATTCCATCCCTGACGCCTCTCTAGATTGCGACATCATGTACGTACCCGTTGCCCTCCTGTCCCTCTCCACATCGTCTAACTTGAACTGCAGCCACGATACCGACTCGGCGCCGACGACGTGCTCCGGCCCCTCCTACATCGTATCGTCCTCGGGCCAGTTCACCGCGTCCGTCGGTGCATATGACGCCCTCGCCATCTTCTCGGGTGCGTACCTTTAATTCATCGATAATTATGAAAAGCTGATGCCGCAGTAGGGTTCTCTTAAATAGGGGGGGGGTCAGATATGGGAGTGCTTTAAGTTATTTTTTCAGCGTTGACGTTGAACTTTACCGTATCTTTATTTATCGAGCTGCTCTATACTGTTTGGTTCGGCCACGACGCGTGGGCGACATTCAGTGGGGATTACGGGCCGTGACTTCATACTACTTAAATCTAGATCGTCGACATCTATTCTTCCTCGAAACAAGACGTGGGTGTATCTGGTGAACTACGCGGGTGAAAGGCCCAGGTGCGACTCGGACCCGTTAGATGAAAAGAAAGATAACTTCTTCGTCTTGAATTTATTCTCCAGTGTCCTCGGTGAGACCTTCTAAAACCATGCTAATTACTGGGTGAAGCGAAATCGCTTCGAATCGTAGCTTGACCAGCGCTGTGCGTGGTGAGACTCTCGGCCCGGCGGGAATCAAATTATCAGGCATCATGATCCGACGGACGGCTTTACGTGGCCTGGTTTGCTTTCTTTCCCTCTTGCCACCACGTCGACTCGGTCCAATGTCTCAATCCAGCAGATCCTCCGCAAACTCTTCCCTCTGGCAATCCTAATCGGTGCATTGTGGGACTGCTTGAACTCAAGATCAAGGAGAATGGTCGGCATAACCTCATGACGAGTCTCTTGAACGCAAACCATGTGCATCTTACCGTCTCAAGGCCAACCATCGGTCATCTTTCTTTTCACGAGGGGTTCTGTAATGATATAAGGCCCCTTCGGCGGCCACTCGTGGAGCAAAATCACCCTTTCCTGAATTGACGTCGAGTTGCTACTGGATACTCCCGTTTCGACCAATCTCTACAATGATATGCTATATATGCTTTATCGAGTCTCGGGGTCTACTCACATCCGCAGAATCGCCCACTCATGGTTGCGTCTCCAATACTCTTGCTTGCCCTTCCCCTACTTTCGGGTGTCAATGCAAACACCGTTATCCGGCGCGCTCCGCCCAAGGCGCACAATGTCATCGTCCAGGTTCTTATATCCCTGCGCCTTTCCTGCTTCCTTACTCACCTTTTGCTGGATCGTACCACGTGGAGCGCGACGTTCAAGACGTCGCTCCCCGCCGGGACCTGTGCGTCACCTTCCTCTCTCATCCCCAGTATCCCATACCTGACGCATCCCGTTCAATTTAGATTGCGACATCATGTGTGTACCCTCTCCTTCCTTCTTACCGCATCGTCTGATCTGTCAACCGCAGCCACGACACCGACACGGCGCCAAAGACGTGCTCCGGGCCGTCCTACGTCGTCTCGTCCGCGGGCCAGTTCACTGCGTCCGTGGCGGCGTTTGATGCGCTTGCTCTTTTTTCGGGTGCGCCTTTATTCATTGATTATCTTTTGGCTGGGCTGACTCGGCGCAGGTTTCTCTTAGGCAAAGAGTGAGATATTCGTGTACTTTTTTCAGTGGTGTACTTCAGTGTAATGTCAGTGTATCTTGTTTTGTGATGTTGTGCTGCTTCGACCGCGATCCACGCCGAGTGTAAAATTCAAAGGGAATGAATAGCTTCCCAAAGAATACTGTGACGCCGTCGTGGACCAAGATTGGTCGGCCTCCCCCAGTTGTCGCTGATTGTGGCATTGGATCTGAGGGAGAGGAAGGTCCGATTCCTTCTGGCGACCTTCAGAGATCGACATTGTGAATTTTTCTTCCCACAGATCGAAGTCCTCTTCAGGTCGGTCGCATGTTCCTTAAATCCAGAAAGAGGATAATCGAATTTCGCAGGTACTGTGAGTCGTTCTGAAGCGACCCCAGGACGCCGCACAAGCTTGATGGTCACAACGCCCGAGATGTTCGCTCACTTCCCGCGCCGCGAAGGGGGACCGGGAAGCGGGCCCCGGGAAAAAGCCGTGGCGTGCCGTGGCGTGGCGTGCCTGCCGTGGCAGTGTTGGCGTGTCCCGGTGTAAGACTGACACAGTCTGTGAGTTGTTCTCAGGTGTCAGGGACACTCTCAAGCTGCACTCAAGGCATTTCTTTCATTACCCCATGGATTTCCTGTATCAAAGTGTAATTGATGTTTTTATAAGTTAGATGGCGTTATTGGTTATTGACGCGGAGGCATTGATATTGTCGTCTACTCCGTCTTCACAATCGTTATTCTGACTCAGGGCGCCTTGGATCGCGTCGTAGCGGCCTATTTACATTGCTCAACTGCCCAAAGACACTCCACCCACGGCAGGTCAACTATCTGAATGTTCATTTGGATTCTCGTTCCCCGGGGGAACTTCACCGTTCTGCGGTATGGCCCAGGATATTAAAGCACTTGTAGGTCTCCTAAATGTACGATATACAGTGCCAACAATCCTTCCTGTAAGCCTGGAATTTCCGAGTCGGATGCAACCCGAGCAGAGGACCCATACAAGATCTGTTAACCTGTGATTCCGCCGATTGTCAGAGGTACTTCACACACATTCCACCAAGCAAATTCACTACACTCAGTCAAGCTCATCCATTGAATCGAGGTAAACAGTGTTTGAATAATTTTCTCACGGTTGAAGTCCACCGGTTAAGACTTGACATAGACTTCCGCCCTCGAGTTTATCACCTATCATGTCCATAGGTTGTTTGCGCAGGCCTCGAGAGGTTTTCAATAACCTCGTAGAGAGCCCTGGGTCCCCATCCCGTCGAAGTTTTCGTCCATGATTATGTTCCAAACTTATCCCGATGTTTAACTAAAACTGGTATTTCAATGCAATAAAATAGGAGACAGCATACCCCAGACATGCACACACTGCATGGTGGTGCAAGGACTACGCCACGGCGGTGCACGGCTCATGCCACGGCAGTGCACGGTACGGCACGGCAGTGCACGCCACCGTGCACCTGTGCCGTGCAGTGCAGTGCAGTGCCGTGCAGCACCGTGCAGTGCCGCGCAGCACCGTGCAGTGGTATGGTGGTTCATAATGACCTATATTCACTAGCATTCGTCTGTTACTGACCCTGCGTGGTACTCTTTGACCTGTTGAGGTAGTTGTCGGGTACTTGAAATTGTATCCCCGAAGAAAGATTGAGCACCGAAACTTTTAAACTCGTGCTCACTCTCCTACTGAATTTACCCGCAGGTCACAGCATTTAGGTACCCAAGTCACAATCAAAACTATGAAAAAACACTTCCGCAATTCTGGTGCGCGCGTAGAAGTGTCGCCGTTTGAGGAGATCCCGATCGCGATCGACAACTTTGATCAAGGATAGGTGTTCGTGCTGTCTGCACGCCAGATCTTCAACTCAGCAGCAGGATGGTCTTTATATGTCCCTGCAGAGTTACAGACGAAGTTTGTTGCTAGCCCGTTCTCTTCCAGGGTGCATACTATGACCCACCAGGTTCTAAAAATGTTCCCCTAACCTGATTTTGTTCGTGCTCCGGCTCCACTTTTGCCAATAGTAGCGGTCAGAGTTAAGGCTGGATAAGAATACAATTATATTTAAGTATAATCAAATATAATGCCTGAGATTATGATTAAATACACAGATCCTGTATTTTTGTATAATCTGAAGTAATCTGAGTATACTCGATTACATTCAAATACCACCAAAATGGGCCAAAAGAGGCTGTAAGACTCCTGTAGGCACTTCTAGCAGTTGTATGAGGCTACTATGGCCCATTGCAGTGTATCATACCTCACAGTCAGATGTTAAAGGCCATATCTGTAGATTTGAACCTGAGTTTGTGCTTGTTGATACCCAAAGTTCTGACGTGACTGGTCATGTGACAGGAGAATACCATTGAGAAACAGGGTGCACAGAGGTCTGATTTTCTTTCCCGATCACCAGACCACCTCCATTGGCATATTCTCCCCGGCTGGTACCATAGAACACTGACAAAAGGCCTTCCAAACTGCTCTATTATATTCAAAGAATACAATGATTAAATACAATTAAATATAATTAAATATGAATAAAAACAGATTAAATTATATTACACCCTGGAGGTATATTTAATCATAATGTTCCAGCCCTAGTCAGAGTAAAATTTCAATCGCCGTTTATGGACTCGTTTATGGATCCGTTTATGCAAACCTCGAACGTGGGAGAAACGACAATTTGCATAACCGGTTTGCATAAACGGCTCCAGAGCCGTTTATGCAGTCGTTTATGAGTCGATTATGCGCCAAAAAACGTCAGGTCGTTTATTCTCACGTTTCTGTCAAGTTTCTGATGCTAAAAAATTGCATAAACGACTTGATAAACGACTCCAGAAACGACGCCATAAACGCCTCATAAACGGCCGAAAAAGTTACTCTGACCGGGACTATTTTTCGATTCGACAGGCATTCTCTCCTTCCCGCCCTTTTCCCCTCGGCGGCCTACATTATGATAGGGAATGCTACGGGTTACATGCAGAATATTGGTTCTGAACTGTACTCTGTGCCCTCAGCCAGTGAGTATTTCTTTCGATCTGCGGAATTACGCTGAGCCAAAACTGGCGCCAAGTAGGGATACAAAATTCTTCGAGACCAGCAGACACAGCGGACACACCTGAGCTACCGTAGCCCGAGCAATGCTATGCTCGTAACTCAAGGCCATTTCATACTTTATGGTCCTGCACACTGATCAAACTCTCAGCCCGTTCCGCGGCCGGAGTCAATGAGATGAATTGGATCTCATCGCCCGCCGGAGAGTTTGAGCGCAATTTCATTTGGGTCTCATTCGAAAATATAAGTGCATTGCTCATCTCGGGTACCTGAGGTACTGGGATTCCAGCCGGCATTTCTAGTACGCCTCCGGAATTTTAAATCCCACCCCGACTCTGCCTATTGACCTCGCACGGCCGTTCACCCCTGTGAACTGAGCATTGCGCCCTCTCTGTTTCAATCGATAATCACCGGCACCAATGAGATACTGACCAGGGGCCATGGCCCGTTCTAGGCTGGCCAACGAGCACAAAAACACTCCTGCTCGCAAACACTAGGCTATGTCTCGCCCACTTCGTCGGCGCGGATTCAAAAGAACTAAAAAGGAGAAAGTAGTTGCTGTACCTGTCGGTAAGAGTGTAGTATCAGGGCCGGGTTGGGATTGCAGTCGATATACCAGGCAGTGATACTTAGTGGATGTTGAAAATCTTTGCATCCTCGCTAAACAGATCTGGGGTGCAAAATGTGCTATCATCTCGAGTGCTCTAACCCCCAAACTTCCTGTCTTGACATGTTGTGAGTCCTCCTTGGTGTTTGCGCATGCGGACTCCCACAAAAAGAACAACTGGTTCTTCCTGTGGAGAGGACTACGCAGCGGGACCATGTGAGATTAAAAGGAAGATGGATGGTGATTTAGAACATCAAAGGCATGCATATCAGTGGTAAGTATATGTGTATTCACACACGAACACGACATGAACATTGAATACTCAACCGTGGGAATTAAATTTCTGACCACGGATATAAGTCCAATAAAATTCAATTTGAGCATTCACTGCGTTCAGGCCCCACGTAGCCCTAGGGTGTTCCTACCCATGTAGACCATAGGGGTAGACACACCCATAGGTCTACGTATGGCTACGTACGTACACTAACGTAGGAACTTCAGAAGTCATCTGAAATTGAGTAAAAACTTCACCTGTCGCTTCCCCGGCTGCCATTCCCAAATGCTGTGCCGATTATGCGGCTGTGTGCCGGACTCGGCTGGATGCGTCTGGGCGCGTAGCCGTACGTAACCCAACGTAGCCGAGGCCACGTAGCCGGGTAGTAGCCGAACGTAGGATCACGTTGGTCTACGCGACGTACGGCTACGTGGGTAGACGTACGTAGGCGAGGGGTAGACCAACGTAGGACCATGTAGCCCAACGTAGGATAACCCTAGGGCTACATGGGGGCTGAATGCAGTGATTGTGCTCATCCTAAGCAGTCGAGGACATCCCTGTCAGGCGTTCTACCGAATAACATCGGACTCCCAAAAAGTAACTACAAAAGCCTCACCGTGCCACGTCGGGACACGCCAGCACTGCCACTGCGGCACGCCACGCCACGCCACGCCACGGCGAAAACCCGGTGCCCCCGGGAAGCCATCGTATATCAGTGGTAAATTCTCCTCAGTGGCGGGCGAGAAATCGAGAGCGTGGGTTCAATTCCTACCGATGGTTTACGAGGCTGTACAGGCGCGTTTTTTGTGCCTATTAACACTGTTCGTTTCCGTCCTGTGGCCCTCATGTCCAAGTCCAAGTCATGATCTGCAGAAAAACTTCCTAAACGGTCGGCCAGCAGGTTTTTTCAAAGTGCCACACTTACAAAGGCTCAGAGATAAGGGACATGCTGTCGTGGACTAAGGTTGGTCGGACTCAGTATTTCTTTCGTCCCTTCGCGATGGAGACGAAGTGGATTTTACATTGATGGAACAGTGCACGTGACCGCGAAGTCACTACCCATGAAACTCACTCTAAGAGCGCGACAAGGTGTGTAGGCAGCTGTACAGGGACTACTCCCCGCCTCGACGGGTGTAATGCAAGCTTGGTGACGATGCAGGCTGCCCATCTGCGTACATCAGTATTTGCTGACTCGAGCAGCTCTGGGATGAAGTCCAGCATCCCGACGGCCACGACAGCTCTGGCGCCATCCGGGGAGCTAAAGATTTGCAAGAGTGCGAAACATGCGCCGTCGATGACATCCACATGACCGTCACTGAACACGGATTGAGACGACTTCTGAATGGAAATTACAGGAGGGCTCACCCCAAGAGAGCGACGAGTCGCGCACACGGCTCTGCAGCGATTACTGCTCCCCGCGTCAACGAGTAAGACGCAAGCCAGGCAAGGGTCCAGCAGCAATCTCTTCGTATCCTTGGGTCGTATGATTCAAGTAGTCGTGAAAGTAACTCCAACGCCCCTGCTTCAAGGACAGCTTTAGCACCGTCCAAGTCACGGGAAATTTGGATGAGTGCATAAAGTGCCCCTCCGAAGATGTCTACATTGCCGCCACTGAAGCTGATTGAACAGGACTGATTTCTGAAGGATTAAACGAAAACTCACTCCAGAAGAGCGACGAGCCGCGCGCACGGCTTTGCAGCGATGACCGCTCTCCGCGTCGACGAGTAGGACGCAACCTGGCCGAGGTTCCGGCAGGCATGTTTCTGTACTTCCGTGTCTTGTGACTCGAGTAGTTCTGTAAAATATTCCAGTGCCCCTGCTTCTACAACCACTCTTGCGCCGTCCAGGTCGAGGGAAATGCCATACAGTGCGTAGCATGCACCTTGGATGACGTCTGGATGAGTGCCCCCACTGAACACCGATTGAAAAGGACTGATTGCTGAGAATTGCTCGAAAACGCACTTCAAAAGAGCAACGCTGAGTCGTACGCAAGGCTGTACAGCCACTACTGCTTCCCGCGTCGACGAGTGGAATGCAAACCAAGCGAGGACCCAGGTGGCCCATCTTCGTACCGCAACGTTTGTTGACTCCAACAACCCATCATACGACAGGACAAAGTCTGAGACGACGTGAGCTTCCCCCTCAACTAAAGCTCTCCGGTAAATTTCCCTCAAAATCAAGGTTTTCGTCGTCTCCGCAACGTATTTCCAACTGATATTATGCCAGTAAGTTCCGGGTTTGCAGTTAGATACTGAGCACATCCTCCGTACCTGAGATAACTTTCATAGATCTCCATTGTCTCTGCCGACAGAGGGATGCCCTGCTGTCCTTTTATCAAGTTCAATACCGCGCTGTGGTACATGACCTTCATCAGAGGCTTCGCCAGCGCATGTATCGAGATTGTTGCCCCAAGCGAGCTGCGGGACCACTCGCTGTGGAGGCTTTGGGGTGTACGCTGGCGAGTTAGTGGGGGCATAAGGGAGGATGAAGCTCGAGGCTGTGATACAGCCACGGTGGGGCTGTGTGCGGAATAAGCGGCAGGTGTTTGAATTCTAGATGGCTATCCTGGCCATTGCGATAGACCTCAAAAGAGATTTGAAGTTGCATGAAACTTTGTCTGTTTACGACGGCGATGGGCCGGTAGAATCGAGGGGAAGAGTATCGATGGTATAATCAGCAGGACACGACTCTGCAGATTGCAAGACAAAATTTCCACTCGATAGCAAAGCGAAAGCCTTATCCCATCCAAAACGAGAACGTAGTTCTACGCGGGTCCCGGGAGAGACTAGTGCGCCGCAACCCAGGCGGGTTCCCCTTCGACGTCGGGTGAGTGGAGGCGAAGGGACGGCGGACGGAGACGTCTCCTCCATATTTCTCGTCGCTATATAATATCGTCCGAATTGGGGTCGCCGTGGACTGATTTCGCAACGCATCGTCGCGCCGTGGACTGGTGGGAAGGAAGAAAGATCGTGGCGGTGCACGGATCAAACGTCTGGTCTTCCTTCCTTTTTCCCACCACCATCTCCACCATCCTCCGTTCGCCAGCCGACTTGAAAGCTTGGCCTGTAGGAGCACGCGTACAACTGCAAACTCTAGTCTATAACTCAACAAATAGCCCCCCGCGCTTCTCCGACCCCTTGACGCCTGTAATCTGTGGAATCTAGCACGAACTCTGACTGCCCCGCGATGTGCAATGAATCTCTGTTTTAGCGTCGTTCTTCCTGGAGCTCCTTTGAACACTCTGAGAGCGATTTATCCCTTGATTTATCCACCGCTACGCGTTTTATCACCCCAAATTCCGGACTCGACGTGTTGGTACTTCGTGCAGCCAGAAATTGTCTGGCGCGACGGTAACCCGAGCTAAACTCAGACATATCTGCAACAATGAACGGGAAAGAGCGCGCGCTCTTCTAATTTTAGCTTTCTTTCCCCGGCCGCAACAAATCTTGAGCCTCCGACTCGCTCCGAGTCCTCGATGCGATCTTGGCCTAAAGGTGGGTCATTCGTATGTTTGTGCCAGTATCTCATCCACAATTCCCGTAGGCTGCACTCGAAGGCCGCCGTGATTATATCACAACACCACAGCCTCTGAGATGATAAGTATATCAAGACTATCAAGTACTGAGTCAGTGACGATTAATGTCATTGACATGGGAATGACGATGATATAAAAGGCTGTGGGGTCATCAGATTGCCCCCTTCCCCTTGTCCTCATCCTCCTCAGCCAATCCTCAGCGCTTATGAAAATCGCAGACTTTTACTGTGCGTGGCGGCACCCTAACTCTTGCTATGTATCCCGGGCTAACTTGTGGTGACTGGTAGCCCTCGGGCTCGCCCTTTCGGTCGCTCAGTGGGCCTTAGGCTGGTGGACAGTCATCCACTTGCCAGCGGCTAGCGATACCGAAGATACCGAGGGTCTCAGTAAGCTTACGGCCAGACACATGATTTCTGTCTCCAACCTCTCTCTTTCCTTGTAGCCTATCGCTCTTTCCTGAATCTCACTTCCAGCGGTGCACTTTACAGTACTTTCGGATGGGTCCTCTTGTACGCCGCTTCCTTCCTCGTCGCTGGCTATCCGTGGGGGTCTGATTTAATCAACTCAGGATTACCATGGCCCGCTGGAAACGCGCGGACCCACAGCCGAGGCGCGCGGGCATCCACTTTCGGCTGATTTTGCTCTATACTTTCTACCGGATTTGCATAGGTGCGCTATGGAGCACCCATCCAACGCTTGGAATGCGAATTTCCTGATTCGGTTGGCAGTTATGGTAGGCGGCATTGAGAAGCCCGCCCCTGAGTTCACGCAGCTGTTGACGCGTTGTGCCCTCGGGGGCTTCCGCTCCTTCACCTGCGCGCCGCTCGGGGCTCTCGTCTTCCTCCCCGTCGTCGAGATCTTGATCGGTACGCACCGGACACACACACTCTTCCTCCTTTTTTCACTTTCATTGCAGGCCTCTCGGCCGCTTTCGTGGTCCGTCACCGCGCCGTGGCGAGGCACGGCAAAGAGAAGGTCGAGGTTCCCCCGCCTGCGCCCACGTTTGCTGCTGCCTGGACCTTGGGAGAGGTCATGGAGCTTGATCATACGCCGGTTCTCTCAGCGGAGAGCACCATCGAGCTTAAAGTGTAACAAGAAGTACGAGTTGAATTCTGTTTGCGTTGATGTATCAGTTGTTGTCCCGTCCTTTATGTTCTACTATACCCCACTCTCGTTTGAAACGCCTACATCTATGTGTATTTCGGCGAAGACAACATCGTACGAAACTCGCCGACGAGGAGCAGGAGAAGAATACGTGGACACCAGAATAAGTACGCCAATCTGGGCCGCCGTCTGCGAAAGACAATTGCTCTGAGTAGGAAGGACGTCGGGGAAGAATCCGGTCGGGGATGGCGAACTAAAGGCATTAAAAAACTCGCGTTTCTTCAACAAACAAGGTGTGGGTGAACAATCGTTGAGATGTCTGGCGGGGCATACTGTGTCGCTCTGCCAGCCTTCTATGTGGCGCCCCAGAGTGTACGGAATCTCGTCGTTGTCCACGAGTCTAAGTAGTTGAATTGAACTGCATGCCTGGCGGCAGTTCAATTCCTCCACATGGCAATTCCAAGTGAACCGAGCGATCTTTTTGCTTTTGCTGGGTACGTGTTACTCCGTATTTCTACTCCCGCAGCGTCTTATTTTTCTTCAGTCCCGGCAAGTGTCAAAGCGCGAGGTTGTCGGAGACGGGGATTGAAATTGAACGTCTGGATCCACGCAAATAATTTTCTATGGGACTCAACACCTTTTTACATGCTTTCGAGCTACGTTCCCTTTTTTTTGTTCCTTTGCGATGGAGACAAAGTGAATATTTACATTTATAAACAGTCCACGTGACCGCGAGAAGTCACTATAACCCACCTCGTGCCGTCACGGTCACATCGCCTCTCTCTTCCTGCCACCATCGCGAGAACTTCTTAAACCCCTTCTCACCAAAACAGTAGAGAAAATGGCTGGCACCGGAGGACGTGGCTGCTTTAATTGCGGAGCTTGTGCGTTATCGTTGTCGCCGTTTATTTTTTCGTCGGCTTTTTTATCCATTTCCTTCATACGACCCTAACACCCCTGTGTTACCACTTTTACTTACATTGGGCTTTCCAGTTCATTTCTTTCATAACTCACACACCCTCCTCTACCCTTTACTTACTTACACCGGGGACGTTGCTGACGATGTTTTTCGATTTTTTTTCTTCACAATTTTCCACTACGAAACCACCTGGGGTCGTGTCGTGTCGGCGGACGGACGGGGGGCGAATATAATCCTCTTTTCAAACAACGATGACGATGGCTGAAAACTCGGGGACGAATGCGAATGCGACGGGGCTGAAACTATTACGGGGATGTCAATAAACGCTGCGCGGACGGGGACGGGGACGTTTACTCACATAGACGGACACCAAGCTTCCAGTTGCCCCAAGGCCGGGACGCCCACTTGGTGATTATTTTCCTCTTTCGATTACATTTATGCGGGGGTGACGAATTTTTCTTTGTGCAGCTACAACTGCGGCCAGGAAGGCCATGTCTCGCGCGACTGCAGCGCCGAGGCGAAACCCAAATCGTGCTACAAGTAAGCGTTCCTGTTTCTCGCACCTATATTCCCGACTCTGAATTATTTTTTCTCAGATGCGGCCAGGAGGGACATATCGTGCATAATTTCCTTTGTTCCCATCCTGTATCCCTTTCTTGGTGATTGCGCGACACGCAAAATGGCTCCGTTCTCGTTTTCAGCGCCGGCGCCTAACTATAGGCGCGCGTGCGCTGGCACTTTTTTATGACGACTACGCGATGAGAGCCTCTCGCGAGTAGCAGGGGAGCGCCTCGTCGTTCATCCCGCTGACCAGCGCTACGCTGTCGTGCTGAATTGGAATCTAGAGCATGATGTGCACTGGCGCTGTAGTCTTCCTTATTCATCCTTGACTACTCGAGGCGTCCCGCAGTCTCAGGTGCCAATTTCCACGGCATGCTTTACGAACGCGGTGCTTTTGTCGTCGTCGTCGGGGCCTCAGCTCGTACCTCGTGTTCGATTCACGTGCGCGGCTGGACCCTATTCTCTTACGAGGTGTGCCACCGACGTGCGTCTGCGCTTGATTTTTCACTGCGAGGAAAATCTGCTCGACCCTTGGCTGTGTGGACTAGCAGCTCCTCCCCTTAGTCGACCGCGCACACAGCGCCCTCATCTGCCCTTTTCCATTCCCTCTTCTTTTTTCTTCCTCCCGCCTGTCCTCCGTCTTTACTTATCCTTTCCCCAGTCCCGCGACTGTCCCGACAACTCTGGCTCCGGCGGCGGTGCGTTCTCCGGCGGCGCATTCGGCGGCGGCGGCGGCGGAGGAGGACGCGGCGCTGGCACCGAGTGCTACCGCTGCGGCAAGACGGGGCACATCGCGCGCTCGTGTCCCGATTCGGGGTACGTCTCTCCCGCCATCCCTTTCTGCCTCCCTCGCTGACGCGCATCCCCAGCGCCTCCACCGGCTACTCCTCCTTCAGCCCCTCCAACTCGGGCGGCGGGTTCTCCTCGTCGTCCTCGGGCGGCTTTGGCGGTGGGAGCAAGACGTGCTACACGGTGAAGACCCTTCCTTATCTCCCAGTCTTGGCGACACGAGGCTGACGAGTCGGTAGTGCGGTGGCGTGGGCCATTTGAGCCGCGACTGCGTGCAGGGCAGCAAGTGCTACAATTGCGGCCAGGTGGTGAGTGTTACTCGCCTTCGTATTCTGCGGTGTCTCCTCGCCCCGCGTCGAAGTTGGCCTGACCGCGCTTTGCACTCATCTGCGCTGCGCCGAGGCTCTGATCCTGCTCCTCGATGTAGTGCTGTCCTCGCCGTCCGCGTGACCCACGGAGGTGGTCCTGCCGCGCTTTGCACTCATCTGCCTGCGCTGCGCCGAGGTTCTCTTCGGACATTGGGACGCGGCCAACGCGCTGCGGGGGGACCACGAGGAGATCGTGGTACTCGACTTAGTATTGTTCTCGCCGTCCCCGCGTCGAGGTGGTGCGGCACCGGCGCCGACCGCGCTTTGCACTCACCTGCCTGCGCTGCGCCGAGCCTCTGCTTCACTTCACTTCTTCCGATACGCCCACGATACTAACGATCGTCTTTCTTCTCCCCAGGGCCACATTAGCCGCGACTGCCCCCAGGCGCAGAAGCGCGCTTGCTACACGTGCGGAAGCGAGGAGTGCGTCCATTCTACTCTTGTCTGGTCTCCCTGTCATTGTCGATCCGCGTACTCGGATTACATCTCTCAGTCCTCTACGGCCCGTTTGCCCCCGCGCGCGTATGGTCTCTGGGAGGACCGGGAGGACCCGCTGAAATACCAATAATTTCCTTTTTGGGAATTTGCCGGAGTGGTGGCCATTTTGGGATGACTTCGCCTTTTGGCGTCATGGCGTTGTCCTTGCGGGCGCGCATGCGAAGCAACGCGGATACTCCCATTTGCCCAATCAATTGTTTCCACCGCTGCCCTCGGTGTGCATCATGTGTCGGATGATGTGCCCTCCTCATCCTTATCTTTATACGACGAGCAGCACGGCGGCTGATGGCGCAATTCCCCGCCACCGCACGGTCGAGCTATTCTGTCTCCTCCCTCTTCTTCCTGCCTCCATCCTCCCGCTGTTGTTTGACGGTCGCTCACCCACCTCTACAGCCACATCTCGCGCGACTGCCCCGGTGTCGGCACCGAGGCCTAGTCTCTGCTCTGCTCGCCGTTGACGACGAAGAAGAAGCCAAAGAAGAAGATGCTACTGCTGTTCGCTATTGACTGAGTGACCGAGACTGATTGAAAGAGTACTGATTGACTGAAGAAAAACAAAAACGGGCGGTAGATATGTATTTGAATCCAAACATCTTTGCTGCCTTGCTGTTGAGTCTAAGTACCATGTGCTGCGAACTTGTCAACGCCTATGGGCTAATTCATGAACATCCAATCTGTGGAGCATCCGTACGGCGTAAACGCCGTAAACGCCGTAAGGGCCCCCTGAAGGTTATATCTGCATCCTTCACGAGTTTTGTCCGCGTCCTTCACGTTATGTGTAGTTCCTTCGCGAGTCAGTGATCACCCTTCACGATACATCTGGTGACCTTCAGGCTTAAAATTTACCTTCAAGTGCCCTGCCTTCATGCACTAACTAACCCTTAAGGTGAGCTTTATCCGTGAACGGTTGTGTCCTACTTCCACGATAGATCTACTCCTTGAAGGCCGGCCGAAAACCTTCAGGACTAGTTGAAACGTGAACGGTCCGCAATCACCTTCACGATGGTGTTGCTCCTGAAAGCAAGTGGCGGACCTTCAAGACGTGTTGAAACGTGAACGGCATGTGATGTCCTTCACGATACCTTTGTTCCTCAAGGCAAGTGGCCCACCTTGAAGACTTGTTGAAACGTGAACGGTCTGCAATGTCCTTCACGCTGAATCTGTTCCTTAAGGCAAGTAGCCAACCATTCAGGACGGAGTCATATGTGAAGGCAATCTCCAGTCGTGAACGATGTTCAACGAACCCGTGAACGATTCAATTTACCCTTCGTAAATTCGCGGCCAATGCTATATTTCTTGACGCAAGTTGACCAACACGGACCTCGTCAACAGCGAGGAGAGATCTCTTCCTCTACGCCCTGGGGTGCCCAAACTGTCGTTGTACTTACACCGCCCAGGCCTTGCTTATGTGTGAGCCGGTCGCCCTGTCCCGCAACTATTCGGCCTCGGACACCCTTCAACTTCACCCGGTTTTTTCGAGGTACTGTACATGTTATGTTACCACCCATTGGTCACCAGATCCCATGAAGCTTGACTTTTGTGGCAAACAGGAATACACTGTAATGTGCATATTGCCTTGACTCCCTCACATTTAAATTAATATTACATGCAAATCTCCTTCAACTAACAACCCTTAGGTCCATTCAACTTGAAAAACTCGTCTGAGATCTATGAGCGCGCCTGCTGTTCGGGCCGAGGTCATTTAGTATGCGGTTCCTCGTTATAGTCCATGTGCTCGGATTCCCAGCCAGGACTCTACCTCCCTGGAAGGCTTCTTGAACAGCGGTTGAACTTATCTTGCCTGTTTGCTGCACCGCCAGAAACAGTTGCTTACTTTACTTTAGATATGTCCCTCCGAGGGTAGTACTCGGTCATTGGCCCATGTTGAATTTTCCAATGGTCACTGTCCAAATTCAAAATTGGGTTGGAGTCTAACTGATTCCTTGCTTCGACGTGATTGTCATAATCTGCCCTCCTCAAGTGAACACGTCTTCCTCTGAAATCCATGCCCAGGTTCATCCTGAGGTAGTATATGGAATTGAGTGCAATCTTGTTTGATTCGCATTGTGTATTTCACGGTCTTCGGCTATCATCCAAGATTCGAAGTCAACGACTCCACGCTCACGCACGATAATTTTGATCACTCGCTCACAACGATCTTGCAAATTCGAAGCTTTATAGTGAATTTGACCCTGGTAACAATTCGGAAGTCGGAATAATAAGATAAAGTGAGAATAGGGCAATGGTTGAGTTTCCAGTGGATTTTTCCCACGGTTCGATTTCAAGTTACTTCGGACTGGGGCTGCCTTCCATCTAGATTTACTGTGAGTTCAACAAGATGAAATGCTACTCCCGCCACCAAACGACTGCATGCATTGCCACAGAGTGTGTGAGATCCTCTCCGCGTCATTTCATTCAACCTTGCTCAGACAGACTTTGATTTCGATACCTGCGCGCTTGCTTCTTCAAGTTCAGGAATCGTGTATAAATTACTTTGCCTCCTTTACAGGGGTCAATTAAATTCAAGGCAAATTTGCTAGGACGGGGGCGACGCAAGATAATGCGAGAATCTGCGCTCGGCAATGTGATGTGGCATCCGTACAAAATTCTACGACGCCGACTGCGCTGCGCGCCGCTCCTTCTTGGATCACAAATATATTTATACCAGAGTACTAGTTCGAGTTTTTCATGGGTCGAACATCTAGTTAGCTGCCGCTCTACCCAATGAGTTGGGCTTTAAGACACACCTCCGCCCAGTTAAACGAGATCGCGGACTCCAGCCTGTGGAGAGTATCGCGCGCGGGATACGAATAAGTAGCAGCAATGTGAGCGGGGAATAGGGGGGGGGGGGGGTGAAACGGGTCGTGGGGGGAGCAGGGTGTAACTGGGAGGTCTCCGTGCTCCGAATAAGGAGGTTGGGGGGCTGAAAAGGGAGAGGGAATATGGATGAAAGAGGAAAACGATGTTGGGAACATGAGAGGGGAGAGGAAGTGGAGGGGGAAAATCCGTTTCATGAAAGAACGGGCACGTATGCGGGGAAACGACCCGTTGGGACAATAACCGGCCTGCTCTTGGACTTGCCTGATAGAGCCTTCTTACTCAGAGGTTGTCGTCAGTTGTCGTACAGGGCGTGAGCGTTATGGTGCAGGGAAGCAGAGGCATGTGATGAAGAGCTGATTTGCGGACGCACGTGTACGGAAACCGCGCTTGCGCACTGCGCGTTAGATAGTGCGCGTTAGATAGTGCACGCCGCGCCGGAAGGAAACGCAGACAACAACTCGCGGAGGGCAGAATGCAGGCCCGGAAGTGGAAGGAGGGCCGGGACAAGAATTGACAGGAAGTGTAGGCGTACATACCTTGATACTCAGTATGTTCCTCTCGTTGACGCCGACGACTTGACCATGTGCGTTTGTGGCGCGCAGCCTGCTCTTGTGGAGGTGTCGGGGGCGCCCTGGGTGATAGATGAGTAGTGGAACAAGACTCAACGATGCATGTGTGCGCAGGAATATCCCTGACAGCATCTAAAGCCAACTTGCCGGCTGTTCATGTGTAGTCCACCCCTCAAATCATCGAGGACTCGGAGCGCCAGTGGTCGTTTTGGCGCGAGTGAAAAGACCCTTGCCGCCTTGATAGTATGAGCGGAGAGAACAGCTGCCTCCTTGTAATGAAGGTACTTGAGCTCGGCCGATGCCGACAGTGGGGCGGGGTTTCTTGTCGGTTTGGTCGGGGTGGTGGGAGAAGAAATACATACGCGTGACAACCGTGGTTCGTGAACGGTGGGAACCTCGTGAAGGCTGTTTGGCGGCGTGAAAGTTCAAGAGGCGTAGTTGGTAGTGCAGCGGTCACAACTCGTGAACGACATAGTCGGCCGATCGTGAACTTGAAGTAACCACAACATCCTGAACGATATTCGCCATCGTGAACGGAGTTGGTGAAGGGGAAGGTCAATATTGGACCTGAAGGATGGTGCTAGCAGTGAACGACATGTCAGTCATCGTGAACGAATCCTCATGTCCTTCACGAGGAGGTGTATCGTGAAGGTATACCTAGTTCGTGAAGGATGGGGAGGCTCGTGAAGGATATTTACGGCGTAAACGCCGTTTACGCCGTCATAATCCTCCACACATTCATCGTTCTCGCTAATTCGATGCAGCAGTAACGAATAACCTTCGCGCGGGAATCAGCAATTTCACTGTCGGCGGCTATTTGTCAGTCCGCGAGCAGACCTGTGAGGGTATGTATGCCTCAACACGAACCGGTAACTATGCTCCTTCCTCCTCGATGCCTCCACTCGTTCGCTCACAGAGGATTCATAGCTGGTGGTCGGACAGCAGATCTGTCGGCCCTACGCTTCCTATTCATGCAATGGCTAAACCTCTGATGAGGTTCATGTACCACGAGCAAGTTCGCGCTTCTCAAGAAAAACCGAGATAATTGCCTCTCCGAGGTCACGATGGAGATTTGCTTCAGCTATCTGGCGTAGGTATAACTCTTTGCGTTACGGCCTGCTGATGAATAGGTGTCGTAGGTTCAAATATGTTCCCTCCGCAACCAAGATTCTGATTCTCAAGGAGCTCAGTAACCGAGTGCAATTCGAGAAGGATGCACACGCCATCCACTCGTTTGTTCTCCCAGCTAGATCTCGTCCTCGAATTACTGGACTCGACCGATGCTAAAATCCGACGCCACACCTGCGAATTACTTGGGATTCTTGCCTCGCTGGTTGGCCCGGATGTATGGCACTCCAGTATCTACGCACGGGTCTTAGATACCGTGAGGTTAGTAGATTGCTTTTTTGCGGCGCCGCGGAACGATTCTAAGGATATCGACAGCGACGAGGACGCGGAGGTTCAGGCCTCAGGGTGTGCAATGAAAGCGGCAATAGAAATCAGTGTAAGTTCTGACGGTGCCCGGAGGCTGTGGGCTCATTTCCTGCATACCCTAGACTCACGTCCCATACAGCTTCGTGTGCTGGCGCAACACGTCTCGGGGAACGTCGCTGATTATCAAGTTGGCCTTAAGTCTCGTCCAGTTCACTCCATTTTATTTTCCGTCCGGCCACAGATCGTTGATGATTGAACAGGGACAGGTATATCGAAACCGGACGCCATGCGGCACTGCTCGCGCTCTCGAGCATGAATTATCGGCTCAATGGCGCGCAAGCGATCGCGGAAACAGACTTCCTTGAATGTCTTCCCGAGCTTCTCATCTCATCCGAGACTGACACTCTGAGATGGACGTGCCAGGTCCTAAGGAACCTGGTATTCCACGGCTTGGTGCCCGGTGAGAAACTCGGTGTAAGGCTGTCCAGCCAAATTCTATTCCTTCTGAGGTCCGCTTCTCCTCACGAGTAGCAGAGTGACACTGATATTTCGGCAGGTATGAAGACGAAGGTGCGAACTTTTTACCAGGACAGGGAGTATAGAAATTCTGAGCGCTGTACTAGGCTTAAATTAGCAGTGCAAAATGTTCTAGAAGTGCAAAATCGACTTTTGCTCCCCCAATTCTTGGTGAAATACCTTCGGAAGTACCGGAAACGAAGCCGATGGCCTCCCCATTGTAGAATTTTAAAAAAACATTGAGAGATTTCCTTGCAGTATTGAAAGAGATTGCGCCCCGAAGCCATCAGACCACTGATCCTGAACCAAAATTCATTATAGCGCTACCTTCGACCAACGGATTTTTCTGTGATGCTCCACAGGCACTTCTATAGTATTCATAATCCTGCTGCACAAAAATTCAGGGGAAGAACGGTCGAGGGATGTCCGCCAGAACATATTTGTCGATTTTAAGTGACATTCCCATCACCCAAATCATACGTGACATTCCGTGACATTTCCTGGAAATCGCTCGCAGTGCCCGTTTCTGGGGCATATTGCTCCTGGTTTTTTATGTAGCAGACTGATATGACCCACTAGTAACTCTCTACAATGCCCAAGGAAATTTCATTGGTGAGACGTGGCGCTGTAATGGATTTTGTGTTTGCATGAATGCTTTGATGGGCTCGGGGCGCGATCTCACTCCATACTGTCCCTAAAATCCTCAATGTTTTACCCCAATCTGATATTAGAGGACCGTCGGTTCAATTTCCGGCACTTACGAAGGTATTTGAGTAAGAATTGAGGGAGTAAAAGTCGATTTTGCACTTCTAGAACATTTTGCACTGCTAATTTACGCCTAGTACCAGCGGCGTGGTTGCAAATCGCCCACTCTGGTGATGGCGCCCCGGACTTTACATGACACCTGTGAACGGAAGCAACAAGTCGAGAGGCCTGTTATTCCCATTGAAGAATGTATACTGCCGTATCTGAAGTCCAATCCAACAGCGCAGATTTAATTAAACTAGTCCAAGCAGGCGGACACCGAACTGAAGATAGCAACCGAAAGTGTGGGGAATTGAAATGGCCGCGCTGGAAACTACAATGACAATTCACACGCACCCAATTTGAAGAAACGCTAATGCCGCTTCTGCCGCGTCGTGAATCTTGATCGCTGCACGACGTGCCGATTCCCGTCCCCAGGTTCAAGTGAGAAATATTGTGCGTTCCCTTCCGGCCGAAGCAGGGACTGGCTCCCCGTTTTGGCGCATCGACTATGGTGTCGCTCTTTGCAAACACCTCGACTCGACGACGATTCCATAAGTTGTGGCTGTGGAAAGTTTGAACTTCCGCAGGTCGACTGCCGTGATTTCTGACTGGACAAAATCTGCAAATACTTTCAATTTGTCGAGGGTATGAATAATGTAGGGGATATGACGATCAACTAAGCTCGTCTACTTCTCAATTAATGATGCCTCACTCCTCGTATCGAATGAAGTAAACGAGGACGGCCGCTGCCGTCGTACAGACCGCCGTATAACCGGCAGCTCCTCTCCCTGCATACCCAGATCCAGCGTGAGGCGGTCTCCGTCCGTTTCATGCCCAAACAGTTCAAGAGTGGAAGCAGTTCGTCTGAGCTTGAATTCCTCGCGCCCGTAGGCAGTGCTGATGGCCGTCGCCGGGTCGACGAGTCTGTTTTGTGCGAGTGCGGCTTGCGGATACTTGCGAGTGTCGAGAATGGCCTCGATCGTCACCGCTATCACGAAAATGCTATCGAGAACCAGCAATTCAGCATGGGTATACGTAAACGAGTAAAACACACCAGTAGACGGTTGAGATGAGAACAAGCAGCGAAAAAGGCGCCAACGGCAATCGTGATCCAATAGTTGCTTCGATGGACTGAATGTCGAGCGCGTCAGCGGGTTCCATGACATAGGAAGTCATCGATAGCGCTACCAACGAGAGCTGGTTGGCGAAAGAGTCGTTGTAACTTCCGGAAAGCAGACCGGCACCGTCGATGGCCATGGGGGCATAATACACAGCTGCCTGAGACCCATCCGAGACGCGCTGGCCCTGCGCGACATCTGAAGCTGTGCTCGCAAGTATGGTATAGCTTCCGTTGAAGTAACGGTAGGTAACACTGAGCGAGTGTACGTCGCAGAGGAGGACGTTGTAGGCTCCTTGGTTTCCATGGATGAAAAAGCCCGTGTCACCGACAACTGCACACCCGTGAGATTAACCGTCGGTCCATGGGTAAGTATATGTACGCACATTGATCGCTACTAGTGTCGTCCAGCGTGTACGCTTGCGAAATAACGGTCACACCGAATCGGAAGTCGCTAGTAAAATTAGTGAGGTGGGGGACAATATTTAACGGAAGCACTCACGTAGAGTTCGCGTTTTGAGAGCAATTAAATGGTTGCCCGTTGGAATCAAGGGGCCCTCCTGACGACGCCGTGACCCCGGGGCCTTGAAAACGAGAGCAGCCTGGCGAGGACGTGTTGTAATTGATCGGAACCGGACAGTTTATCAAGAGCTGGGCATTGGAACCCAAGTTCGTCTGGTCGATGCATTGTGAAGTCATGCTGGTACACGAGGACTTTACGCCGTAGGTCGTCGCCGTATATTGCAAGCTATGAGATAAATTGGCGGTTGGTGAGACCATGATCGCGGTCGAATCGTCGGTGAAAGCAATGTCATTACTCCCGGATGCCCCGTTCATGGTGCGAATCTGGGCCGAAAGGGCCGCGGGGTTACCGCCGCTCCTACAGGATGGATTATGAGTTTCAACACGCGAGCCTGACGTTGGTGAAGTACATACCCACGAACAAGGCCGCATTGATATGGTTGGTTATTGACTGAGTCCTTCCACTCGTCGCAGAGGGTTTGGTTCGCCTGACGGCCCAAAGCGGACATAGGCTCGCCAGTGTGCCCGAGCTGCGTCGTCACCGCGTACATGACGGCCTGCGAGGACGCGCCGAGCCAAAGTTCCACCACCGAAGAACCGTACGACAGGGTGAGGAATATGAACAGCATCAAGACGGCGTGGCGCAGTATTGGTGGCCGACCCAACGTTCTTCCGCCAGGGACAGAACCTCGTCCCAGGATGTACAGAACGCCAGTCCAGAGAGCAGGCAAATTTGCGCCATGGAGCGTTTCCATTAAAACGCCGAGTCTACGAAGCCGTTGAGTGGGAATCGGCGGTATAAAATAGTACTCACTGGTATGGTGTTGGTCTGTTCTGTCCTCCATCACTGGAGGATACCAGCCATTTCCCTGCTAACCAATATGCACCTAATCCGATCGCAAGCGGTGCTGACACGGACAGGACAACGGAGGATGTATGAGCGATGGTGAGGGTCCGACCAAGAGGTGCCGTGGTGTAGACGGAACCCCGAGTGACGTGGTAGTCGTGGATGAAGAACACCTGGAAGAGCAATCCCAGAGACACGAGGAAGACAGCGAGGACGATGGAGGAGCCGGTGAGCACGATTTTGAAAGTGGAATCGTTGGATTTCGAGTGCCGTGAAGCATAACCCGGCGAGTCCGAGGGTGCTTGGGGGGTCAGCGACAGCTCATGCAAGTCGTAGTCCATGGAGGTGACGGTGGTGACCGCTCTGGCGGAGAAATGCCAAGGAGATGCTGATTGTTAACCTGTGATGCGAGAATGCAGTTATGTTGGCATCCTGAAGTGGGTCGCTAGAGGCGTGCCGTACTTGGCCGTACCTTGGATTCCAACAGCGAACGGCGGAGAAGAAAAACCGAGAACCAATATTCGACTGAAATACATGAGGTTGAAATATTAATACGACTGGCGGTCGGCGGGATGTAAGTAGGACCTGGAACCAGAGCTAGTGGATCTCGGTCAACTCGATGTCGTCGGAAATAAAATCGATTTCTTGCATAATACGATCCTCGTCGGCGTGAGGACTCTCTGCAAGGCTCCGTAAACGCTGAAACATCTCCGAACTCTCAGATCGCAGGGGCACGACCCAAGTGCGCACATTCATCCCCTGGAGAACCTGGGCGACGTGAATCTGCAACAGTCCATCACTCCGCTTGGCACGCGCGACGATGTCCTCCCATTCCAGTCCCACTGACCCCAGGGCGCTCGCCAGTGTCGAGTGAGTCCCGGAATGAATATCGATCTCGACGGGCCCGCGGCAGTAGCTGAAGAGCGTGATGACGAACTCGCAATCCGGGTTGGCTGCCATGAAGTCGACTTGTTTGGCGCAAGTGGTGAGCATGTTCTGCTCATAATCGTGGTGGACTAGTGCGCGGAGGAAGTTTCGTTCACGGTAAAAGAGCTTCGGTCGAGCGCCCTCGCCTGCAGACGCCCTCAATTATCGAACGGTCCGTGACGGTATGTGAACTCACCGAGAGTCAAGTAATGATATGAGCTGCAGGCTATGCGATGACCGCCCTCCTTCCAATCGGAGATCTGGCATGATTTTGAGCAATAATAGAATGCCTCGCATCCTGAGCATCTTTGGAAGGACCATTTCTCCTCAATATAGGCGCACTAGGGGACGATTAGAAGGCAGAAGACTGGAAGTAATTGAAACCAACCTCCAGGTTATCGCAGCCTCGCGAAAGCGGAAAGTCCGGCGCATCAAACTCGTCCAGGAGCTTCACACGATCGTCTGCGAGGGATGCAAAGCGTTCCCAGGCCTGGAAGATAACACACTGACGAAATGCATCGGCGGCCACGAGGTCCCGAACGTTCTTTAGGGATGTTTTGAGTTGGAGGATGGTGTAATAATAAATCAGGCCGTTGGGTATGATGTGCTGAAGAAGGAACGTCAAATGGTGGTTAATTTTCCTGGAGCATTTCATTGTCGCGCATGTAACGATGATGCGAATGAGGCCGAAATCGAGAGCCTCCTCAAGCCAGGTGTATCCAGGAGATCCAGTGAGAATGCGGCCCAAAAGCTGCAGGCACTCATTTAGTGTTCGTCCGGTGTCGGTTTCTGAAGGTTCTGGAGTGGGGGATGTACTGATGGATATAACGGCAGCCACCAGTTCTTCGACCAAGTTGTGGAAAGGGAGAGCGCTCGATAGCGGACCAAGCGGCACCTTGATCCAGTTCTTCTCGTCGGTGGGATAGAGATCGGCGTCAGCAATAAATGAAAGGAGCCCGTGGATGAGGTACACACCCAAATGGTACCTGTATCAACACCAGCTGGCCGTTCCACCCGGTTCGAGGTAGATGGTGCACCTGGATACATTATCATATCAAGCCGGAATCCAGCTGGGTGATTTGCTGATTGTGTCAGCTGGGAGGCAGGTAGTCAGGAGCTGGACTCGAGGTAACAGGGTTTTGTAGGGTACAGCAGAGCATTTAGGTCACACACACATATATATCTGTGTGGACCGAGGAAAACCATCCATGTCGGAACAATTTAGAACGAAAGTTATTTAAACAACATAATTTACAGTTGAAACTCGGACTCTGAGACCAGGACGTCGGCTAGGGAGCGGGTTCTGCGGGGCATCTGTTCGCTCATCCTCCGACCCAGAATCAGTGCCGCTCTCCTCAGCATCACTCTCCTCCTGATATCTAGCCGGCCGCCTGTCTGGTTTGCGTCTCTTTGACGGTCCTTGCTGATCTTCTTGGCTGTCAGCCAGGCGTTTTCGCTTCGACTTCGGGGCAGCCTCCAGTGGCTGGGATCCCGGTTCGGCTGCCGCTTTGGCCGCTTTTCGGGCCTTTGCAGCGGCAGCATTCTTGATTTTGCGAATCTCCCGCTTACCCCGAAGCCTCTCTGATTGCTGCCGGTGTAGAAGCACGCGATCTTCCCATAGAAGCGTGGGTTTGGTGAGTTCGGAAGGAAGTGTACGTCGAAGGAGATGCGGATTGTGGAGGGAAGCCGTGTTGATGATATAAAATGTGACAAGTGGGTCGTGTTCAATGAAAGACTCCTCGAGATTTGTGGTGCCGCGTTCTTGACGTACTGGCCTTTTTCCTGAGGCTTTACATGTACCGCCCGAGCAATCATGCTGCACATTGAAGCTGAATTTGATGTTCTATATGCAAAGTACGGCCGTCAGACAAATAACACGCCACGATAATGATGACACTTGACCTCTGCTTTCAATATCAAATACACGACCTCTTCTCGACGCCTCGGTGAGAGGAAAGGCATGTTGAATGTTGAATGTCGCCCAGGTTGGACCACATATTGCTCAAGAATAATAATTGCCTGTGTTGAGTCGGCCTTTTGCAATATATCGGTGATCTTCCCGGTAGCGACTGCTTCGTTCGGGACCGGACTATCGGACACAATCCATGAACCGACACTGCACAACTCCCGGGACGCAGAAACAACGGTTTGACACCGATGCCAGGTTGAATCAGGATCATGGTCACCGGCATTGAAGGCAAGTGATGCAGTCGTTGAGCAGAAAGTAACAGTTTTACGTTGAGGTCGGCCACGTTGCCCCTTAATTACGGGAATTGGGGCAAGTTTCACAGCACCTATTGCCGGAATAATATAGTCAGACAGAGATCGCCGGGGTAAAGCAAAAACAACCGACCAGGCGAAAGTAGCACTACATTTTTCCAGCCAAATAAACGCTGAAGAATTGGGTGTTCTTGCAGTAAATGACGGGGCCTTTGTCGATCTCGGGTGCCCTCGTCCGACCAAATGCGAATCACCTCCAAACTATCAGCGGTTATGCCACCCGCAAGCGTCTTCGTCCCGAGCAGGTAGCGGAGGTCGAGAGTTACCTCAATGACCCGCTTCCTGTGCAGATGGCGAAGCTCTTCGTCAATTTGAAGGCCAACGAGAACGCTCTCGCGAAATTCCAGGCCGCTAAACCGAAATTTGAGATCAACTCCGACTTGAAGACCAATCTCACCCGCGCTACCAATGCCACCTTGTGCTCGAGCCAGATCACCCAGTACAAGGGCGAAGCGGCCAAGAATGATGTTCAGGTCAGTTATCATTGAGCGGCAGGATCCTTACTTACCAACACACACTTTTCAGACTCTTCTGACGCGCCACCGCTGGGGCAATTTCGTTGTTGGCACAGAACATGACAAGGCCGCCATGGATGTTGTACTGAAATTTATCGGTGATGTTTTAACTCAATCGCGCTCAATGATCAAGAAGGAGGTACGTGATCATCTTTGGGCTTCAATGCATTCGGAGCTCATGCCCTGCACTAGGTCGTGAAATCTGTCGAGGTTGCGAAGCAGAAGAACACTCAAAATACCCCATCCCTCCGCCCTGACAACACCCACACCACCATCTACCAGCTCACCAAGACTATTGTCCAGAAGCTTTCCGGCGGAAAGGCCATTTCGATTCCCATTACTCCGGCCCTCTGCGCGCGGGTGGCAATGATGGTATGTCCTTTCTTGGGGAATTGATTAGTCGCTGAGTTCTTCCAGCGTAAATGGCATGTCCGGAAGATCGAGAACAAACTCTCATCCGAGGACGCGGGTAAAAATCTCTGGGAGCTTGTCGATCAAGATCTGCAGAAGGTTCGCACCGCGGCTCGCAAGGACACGCAGGACTCCGCGGAAATCGCAAAGCGTGTTGCGAAGTGCGTTCCATTCTATCATTGCTCGAATTAGAATTCGTTCTGATTCTATCCACCTCCCCAGAGCATTTGCCGCCATTCTCGACAAAGACCGCAAGAGGCACGGCTCCAATCCAACCGAGGAAATCCCCGACGCTCCCGACGACGCACTAATTTCGTATCAAGCCGATATTGACGAGACAATCGAGGCGCGCAGCCATGGGCAGACAGTATCTGTGGGTGAGGGCGAGGGCGAGACCCCAGATGAGTAGCGGCACAGGGGCAATACGTAGCGGGCCTGGATTATTGTTTGAATTCATTTTTTTGCCATTCTCGCTCGGATGAATTATTATCATGATGTAATTGACGACATGAAGGCGAGCTATATCCTCGGCGGCTTTCAGCGAGATTGTCACTCAGTTACGAGCTGTGATTTTATACAGAACTCAGACCCGGGAAGTGGTTGTACCGAGCTGTACAAGTGGAAATGGATCAGCCAAGAAAATAGCTGTAAGTCGTGCGTCATACAGGCTGGGTGACAGCAGACTCATCCAGCTGGATCCAGGTCGAGCTAGATCCGTATGGAATCCATTCGACGGAAAGTCTGGAATCCATCTAGAGTACATGGCAGGCCGAGCTGGACATTTTATGTGGGCCAGAGATCGTCAACAGCTGGATTCCGGCTGGGTTTTCTTTAGGTGTGTAGACGTTGGCGCTACGAGCCCGTGCGCTCCGCGGGAGATACCGTCCAAGCACGGTTTTCAGATAGAGGACGCAAATGGAGGCGAGGTTGCCGATGTCCCCACCAGCACTCTCCACCATCTCCGCCAGATGTTGACGGTCTCGGGCGCCACCATCAATAAGGAAGCCGCACAGGTCATTCAGAACGATCTCGAGTCGGTTCGGCTCGTCCACCTTGGGAAGAAGGGAAAGAGCCTTGACGAGTATCGCCCGGAATCCCGGTGTGGCGAGCATTATTTCAGAGGTGGGGCCATCGTCGTGGAATGTCCCGGCAAATAGAATGAAGTCGGTATAGATACTAACCGCGGGCGTCAGCTCGACTTTGTCCGCAACTTGTTCGTGGTGATCGTGAATAAACCAAAACCATGGCCACACGCGAGACCACAAAGAGGAACCCGCGTCACGCGAGGGCCTGATATGAAAAGCGGCGTCCAAAGACAGCACGACGCGCGCCATGGTAGTTTGGAGTTCAGGGCCAAAAGTCTCCAGCTCTACTGACGTTGGGATGTCTGCAGGATCAAGGTGAGCAAAGAATAGCGGAAGGAATGCAATCCGCTGGGATGGTGTGAGATTTCGTGAATCCATGGCATCTCGGGCGCGTTGTAATTTTTCCAGAGACCGTTTGTCGTTACACGACATGGTGGCAATATGCTGAAAGAAAGGGAATGAGACAAAGGGACGATGAGGGTCAGGCGACCTACACGGAGAGAAGGTGGAAGATTCTTCAGGCTTTCGATCTGCACGACTGAATGCATAGTGGACGCAGTGAAAGAGAAAGACAAAGACCTTTGATCCCAACAACGCATCGTTGATTGTCGATAATGCGGTCAATCCGGCCCGCTTTCTCCCTTGTCTTTTGCAACTTCACGCACAGCTAAATTTCTGCTTATCCGCCCGCGAGACAGTACTTATGTTGTAGTATCGTCCGTGGACCCTTCCATCATAGCCTCCCGTAATCCCTCAAGCTGTTGGCCTTCAACTTTTTCTTTTCTTTTCCTCCTTCTGTCCTTGCTGCTCCGGAGCCCCGTGGAATACTTTCCGAAGAAATCCTAAGTCTACGTGTAATTTTGTCGGGAGAAGGCACCATAACTGCCATCAAACGCAGAACTGCAACTGGACATATGGTCCTTCTTCGCCGGTCGCCGTGAAGCTCCCAAAAAAAAATGGAGAGCGGTATTGCACCAAATCAAATCATTAAGGGTGTTCAATTCTTAACTGCTGGAAACTCTTCGGCGGTAGTAGACGTTAAGCGGTGTAAGCGAGTGTAAGCGAGGGCCAGCGACTGCCATTCAGAAACGCAAGAGGCGTTATCGCGCCTATTGATCAACACACGTGATTTGATTTTGATCGCAGGCAAAAGTAATGCCTAGTAGTGCCTAGGGAGCAGAATAAATTGAGACGGAGGCTACAGGGTGTTCGTCTGCTATGTATAAGGTGTTCTGGGAGGTCCATCGACAAAACTGGGCCGAATCGAGTACCGTCGGCTTTACATCCTGATTTGGCAGGCACCTCTGTTTTCACCCAGAAAGCGCCCAAAAATGGGCGAGTTGAGCTTGGAGCGTTTTGAGGACACACTGAACTATGCGTCCAATTTTCTCTGCGGTTTATATAGCTTATGTCCTCTGTTCCAAGTGCCAGCGTCAAATTCTCGCCGCCTTGCGCTGTCGTAGCTCTGTCGTCCGACCTCTATTTTCAAGTGCATTCACTCGGGCTGTTGCTGACCCTCTATATTGGCAGATCTATTGCACTGCCGAGTACTGTCCGGAACGTGCTCGGGGGCATCTGCGGCATCGTGAGTACTAGGTGGTTGAGCAACGGTAATCACGTCTTTCAGTCGCCCGGCGAGTCGAACGAAAGCCATTCCTTTTTCCATCCCAATAGAGTGGCAGAGCCCGGGAACAGCGCTGAGAGTGATATATATCTCATTGAAGTTGTCCATGGTGGCTGCGGCGATCGAAGACGATAATTGACGAGTCGCGGACTTTGAATTCTGACAGCCATAGCCGCTTGATCGCGATACGTACGGCACAGCGTGTGCCGGCCGGTTCGATTTCAAAAGTTCGCAACCTTGTAAGTATATGTAGTATACAGAGTGTACAGAATGTAGTGTTCAGGTAAGCAGACTGAATGTATGCCGGGTGTATACCGGAAGTAGCCGAAAGTATACCTAACCTCTCAGATATCTCGAAGTATACGGCTCTTGATATACTTTCCGGTTCACGTTTTTTCTGTATTTCGGGGGGGGGCGTCTGTCACGTGTGTTCATCAGTGTGTCCGATAAGCCGATCTGAGGGGTTTCCCCCTAATAGGCTGGGTATTTGGGGGTGTAAAAATCGAAAAAATCGCACAGGAAGAGAGAATTCTGAGGGCTTCAGAGAGGGTAAATTGATGAAGTATGTCAAATGTCAAAAGCTTCTCACTGAGTTTTAAGCCAGTTCACCTTGCACTGTAATTTTGGGCCCCAGGGGCTTTGCAAAAAAAACTCAATTCGGTATAGGAATCTTTTAGTAACGAAACAGCGCAAGAAACATTACCTGAAAGAGGCAAGGGAGAGTCGCTGGAAGTGGTGGGGCCAACATTTAAGGTTCTTGTAATGTTTAGGCCTACCTATCGGGTAGATTCATGGCAAGCGCGGCCATCAGAGCCTCATAAACAACGGTTTGAATGATCTGCGCATTACGGGGGACCTTGATGCACAATTTGTCGGGTTCATAGTCCCGGTTGAACCATGGTTGAACACAAAAGGAAATTTGCTCAAAATAAGTCGTTGCAGGCCGTTTAAAATTGATAGTAGCGCCTATGAAGATCTAAGCACGTCTTAGTGACCATTTTGCATTGAAAAATACCATTTTCGCGTGGATGGCGCGCTAGACGCGCTGCAAGGTCGCGATTGATGGGAGTGGCAACCGTGGGAAGAACGTGTTATCTGCCATGTTACCTGCCGTTAACGAATTTTTGCCGCAAAATGTATGCTTTCTGCCAATCTTTCGACACTCTATCCTTTCACTTGGCTGAGAAGTTCCTCAAATATTTTTGTGGATTAACATCAGCTAAATAAAGGTCGGTGGCCCGTATGGCAAATAACATGGCAGATAACAACCCAGCTGATCCGGCGGTAAACCGATCTGAGGCCTCTTGCAGAAACGAGAGATCTCAGGGGTTTTTGCAATATACATTCGCAAATGCCCTTAAAAAACATGGGGGCACTTCGGCTAGGTTCCTTTAAGTAAGGCGGCCTTTTTTCCGCAATGTTTCAACGACTCTGGTGGTCAAGGACGCGGGTACAACAGGAGAGTGCTCGCTTGCAAAGCCTTCGCTTAACCCTCGCTTGCAACCGCTCAACTTTTTTACCGCCGAAAAGTTGATGAAAAGTTGCCAGCAGGCTAGAATTGAACACCCTTATTATTATACTGCCATATTTTCGTTGACGGGCGATACTCAGTATTTCTCCGTTAGGTGTCCGCCGGCCCGGATGACTGCCCATCATATTCCCGACCATCGCGGTCGAACTCGGAGTTCGGCGATGGTCTCCGAGTTCGGCCGCGATGGTCGCCAATGTGATGCAGACAGCTCTCGAGCTCCCACAAAGTCGAAACCGCATGGTCTCAATGCTAACTGGCTGCTCCAGGCCACTAAGGCTCAGAACTCGAATACTGGGTGTAGCTTCCTTCTCCACAAGTTCTTCTAGGCACTCCTACAAGGACACTATCAAGAACTTGAAAGTCGGTGCCGATACACGAGTTATCTTTCAGGGCTTCACTGGACGGCAAGCAACAGCTAATGCGCAAGAATCTCTCGCCTGGGGTACCCAGATTGTTGGCGGTGTCACTCCAGGGCGGGAAGGAACCCATCCAATTCTGCGTGAACTACCTGTGCTGCCGACCGTGAGTCTTATTTTCCCCCCTTCGACGCGCTATGCTAACACGGAAGGCTTAGGTTAAGGCTGCGATGGAGGTACTCAAGCCAGATGCGACTGGTATTTACGTCGCCGCTCATCAGGCTGCGGCGGCGATTGAAGAAGCCATCGAGGCCGAGGTTCCACTCATCGTTGCCGTTGCTGAGCACATCCCAGTTCACGACATGCTGAAAGTGAAATAGTTGTACTCCTATAACTGACATTATTGAACTGATTGCCTCTCACAGATACACTCCATGCTTAAATCGCAGTCGAAATCGCGTCTTGTGGGCGCCAATGCTCCAGGAATCATTTCCGCCATCGGTCGCTGCCGCATCGGTTTTCAGCCGCTTCCCGTGTTTTCACCTGGACACGTTGGAATAGTGGCGAAGAGCGGAACGCTTAGCTATGAGACCGTCGCTTCGCTAACGCGTGCCGGGGTGGGACAAAGCCTCTGCATTGGTATGGGCGGTGACATGGTAGCGGGAACGGATTTCGTCGACGCCCTCAACGTGTTCGAGCACGATCCCGATACGCATGGCATTATTATTGTCGGCGAGGTTGGTGGTCAGGCGGAAGAAGAAGCAGCAGCGTGGATTGAAAACTACAGGATTCGTACTCCACAACCAAAGTAACTCAAAACTTGTCCGATTCATCACAGCGCTGACATACGATTTCCAGACCGATTGCAGCGCTGGTTGCGGGGAAGTTGATAAAACCAGGCTATGTAATGGGCCATTCAGGCGCATGGGCAGGATGGGGCGAGAATTCCGCGGAGCAGAAACACCAAATCCTAGAGAGGGCCGGGGCCGTCATGGTCGACCACCCTTCCCAGTTTGGGGAAGTCATGCAGCAGTTGCTGTTCAAACCCGACAAATCCCTCACTCTTGTCTCAGGCCACAGACATGTACAACTGTCCCAAACCATCACCTCAGACCGGCCCCTTCCCTCCGGCAATCTACACGAACTCGAACGAGCCCAGGGTCCTGGCGACGTTGGTGATTTCCTTGTTAGCCAAGGGATATTACTTGACGACTTCGGACCTTGGGCTGAGTCGACCGATGGCATAGGGGCCCCGCGCAAAATCGCTCTGGCTATTGACCGTTCGAAGCGCACGCCCCACTTCCGAATCTGTCAAAGCACCGATGACAATCCAAAGGTTGCCCGTGCTAAATACATCCCTTTCGACTTCCGCTCAGGCCCTACTGCCTCTGGCATCGCAGAGGCTCTGGAGCATCTGGATATCAAGCAATTACCATCTCTTGTCGCCACGCGGAATCTGCTTCTGTCGCTATTTTATCTGTTCAAGAAGTACGAGGCCATCATTCTCGAGGTCAGAATCGCAGTGGAGGAAAAAATTCCCGACCTCGACCCTGAGGAGAATTTCAAAAATGACCTAATCATCTATGACCCCCAATTCGTCTTCGACCCGGCGGCCTTCAAATCGGGCAACCGCCATCCAGAGATCCACGTCCCCGAGGCGAAAGCCCAGGGATCGGTTCCCCTCCCCGAGGTCGAGGTGGCCGCCAAAGAAGACGGCATCGTCTACGTGAAACTCGGCCCTTCCGACAGCAGCGATCCCGAGTTCAGCAGTTACAACATCGGCACTTTGGTGAACGGCGCCGGACTCGCGATGAACACCGTCGACGCGCTGGCGCTCGCCCCGCACCATGGGCGCGCGGCCAACTTCCTCGACACGGGCGGCAAGGCCACCGCGGAGACGGTGAAGAAGAGCTTTGCGCTGCTCCTCGCGGACCCGCGCGTCAAGGTGATCTTTGTGAACATCTTTGGTGGGCTTACGTTGGGCGATATGATCGCGCGCGGGATCTTGTTGGCGTTCCGCGAGCTGGGGCTGGAAGAACGGGGTATGCCGGTGGTGGTAAGGATACGGGGAACAAATGAGGCGGAGGGGCAGCGTATTTTGGCGGATAGCGGACTCAAGA
This sequence comes from Mycena metata, assembly GCA_029378385.1. Taxonomy (NCBI): domain Eukaryota; kingdom Fungi; phylum Basidiomycota; class Agaricomycetes; order Agaricales; family Mycenaceae; genus Mycena; species Mycena metata. The sequence continues at coordinate 273,579 of JARKIB010000055.1, forward strand.
TTTTCGCGTTTGATGGGTTTGACGAGGCAGCGGCCAAGTGCGTGGAGCTTGCGCGGTCAAACTCTTGATGAAATAAATGTAAGACACGTCTTGTAGAGTAGAGGAAGAATTATCCTGCGGTGTCGCGATTCAAATTAACGCTAGGCACAAGACCTTGGGCTTTGGTAAATTTAGGATTGTTACGAGTCCGTCGACGTTGTCGCGGTCCTCCTCCTCCATAAATCCAGACGCTCCCTCTCATGGGATTGTTCACAGTTCCCACACACAAACTCTCGCACTCAAAATGTGAACTCCTCCCCAATAATCTCTTCCGTGACAGTCCACAGCTTCGCCGCAGTCTCCTGTCAAAGTTCGTTGTGAGCAAACAGCATTCGGATAGGAAGAAACGTAGTACATACCGGAACAGCCTGCGCGGACCGCAGCTCGTTCGCCGGCACGCAATCGACGAGGTAGGCGCCGGGGGTGGCTGTCGATTCCACATTTACATCAGAATTCAACAGAACTTTCAGAGAAGAAAGTACCATCGAGGGCGGGGTTGAATGCGGCGGATACGGTGCTACAGGTTGAATAATTAGATTAGCTGTACAGCGAGATAGCGAGGGAGTTACGTGGCGGCGCCCTGCGGAATCGTCTTCCATGTCCATTTGTCGGTGTTGGGGGTTCCGTCGGGGTTGAGGAGCCCTGAGTACGCGGCAGGGGGTTAGCACTGTGTTGGAGCCGCCGAACAAGCAGACAAAGGAAATAACATGGGACGCACCGAATTGCACGAAATCATCTTTAGTCTCCGCTTTCTGGTGGCTATTCGTGTGGATGGCTGTAGCCGCGCGCTCAAGAGGGGGTTGAACGATATATGATAAAGAACGTACTCCCAGGATGCAGACTATACCCATTAATCTTCCCCCCAGAGCGCGTGCAGAGTTCCATCGCGCTCAGAACCCCCGCGAGTTTGACCTCGAAGTACCTCGGGAACGGCGCGAACTTGTCCGAATCACCCTTCGCGACGGCGTCGAAGTCGATTCCGGGTGCGAATGCATGTCCCATGCTGGATACGTAGACAACGCGCGGGGTGTAGGTTGGCGTGCGGGCGGCGAGGAGCTTGGGGGTGAGGAGCTTGGTGAGGAGGAAAGGGGCGATGTGCCCCGCTGACATCTGGTCCTCGAGGTTGTCTGCGGTGAGTTTGTACTTGCCGCCTGGGGCGCAGGCGTTGTGAATCAGGACCTGGTGCGCGTCAGAGAACTGAACAATATTAATTAATGGAAACGGACATGAAGCGGTTCTGAGTGCGCATTGACCTCCGCCGCAGCCTTGCGAACAGAGGCGAGAGAATTGAGGTCCAGGATGAGTGGCCGAATATCGGCGCCGGGAGTTTGTTTCTTGATTGCTTCTTTGGAGAGCTTCAACCTACATACATCGTCCGTTAGGAACATGACTGAACGCATAAAATCAACCCACCGTTCAGTGTTGTATCCCGTAATTATCACAGAATTCGCATATTTGGCCATGGCGCGCGCAGCCTCGAACCCAATCCCGTTGATAGACGTTCCAGTGATGAGAACTGCGAAACAAAAGTTCAAGAAATGCATTATGCACGGCACAGGGAAATCTTACCGTTCTTCCCCCGGATTTGGTCTTGGAAGACGGAGGAGATTTCTTCTGCGGTCGTAGCAGCGGTGAAATGAGGGGAAGACATGCCAGGAGGATAACGAGGAAAGCTATCTAGCGCTGGGTTTTATAGGGGCCCTCGCGAGTCAGTTTAAATGACCGGGAGCGGCGCGGCGCTCATTTTATTCCCATGATACATTCGTAACCAGCTCGGCGGAGACTCGGCGGCGATCTATAATCACAGAGAGCAAACGGAAACACGGAAAGAGCAAGGAAAGAGGGCGTTATTTGCAATGGAGGGTCTAGTCTCCCAGAACAAACAAGTGCAACTCGTTGCTCCTGACCCTCGTCTGTAAGTCCTGCTTCACCGCTTGCCACACGCGTTTTGGACAATTCCGGCCACGTATAACGATACATCCAAGGCGATTACTTACTTTTCCAACCCAGTGGTCAAGAAACCCTAGTTCTGAACCTTTGTCACGAAAAAACGCGCAAAATGTGTCGCCTGCTTTCTTTGTGCCGAGATTCTTCTTTCAAATGATTATTCGGTTCTCCAAGATGCACTGGGAGTGTGGATGGCGATTCCAGCCCATCTGGATAATCACGGGGATCGGCGAGAACGTGAACATCGTCCCAGGAAGCTCCGCAATGATTTACCCCGTTTCGCCTGGGGTTTCGTGTATTCCGGCTTGTATTTCGGTTAGAGAGGTCGCTGCCACACCCTATGTGCTCGTCGGCCCTGGATGTAGACCCGCCGCGTACCGAAGCTGATGTTTGCGAAACTTGATTCGTGGTCCTCCAGTACGCGCTTCTTTCACTCTCTTGCGGTCTTTGCTCAGCTCGAAAACGCCCCAGGATCTTCCGAAGGTCTCCCCTCAGTCGCCCCAAGTTGTGGAATCTAAGAACTCACCGCTGCGTCCAAGTCTCTCACGCTATTTACCTGGAGCCGATGCAATGAGAGATAGCAAGCGGTATGGACGACGCATTCTTCCGACTTCTGACCTAAATTCTGACGCGACATATCAGAAAAGAACGACGTTGCCGAGAGATCGAGACCTTGGTAGTCGGAATACGAGGTGCCCGGCACCGTTCTATGAATATCTATGTGGTCCTCCCCACCAAGATAGGACGCCCACACTTGTCAGAATGCTTGCTGCCTAAAGCAATGCGATACCTCTGTCTTTCTTCCGCGGCGCCAACGCTTCGTTCGTAAGTCTATCTACTTGCCACCGTTCTTAGCAGTACCTCACTCGCTGTGTAGGCATCTCTGCGCGAAATCCTCAAAGAGAGCAACGAAAGTGACGCGTACCGACCCACGGTAAGCCTCCCTGCACGGTGGCATGCAATTCCGCTCAGGCCAGGATATGTAGCCGATTCTCGACGTCGGCCGCAAGAGCCTAAATGACGCCTCTCCTCCTTGCACGAACGCGGAAAACTTGGAAAGAAGAGCGTGCCTCCGAAACTTCGTCTTCCTCAGCGAGTATGTACCCCCTCACCGCCAGCATGGTCGACGTCTAATCTTTGCAGCAAATATCTGCGCCGAGATTCCGTATCGGACGCGACCCTGTCTTCCTTGCTGGGGTGTAGGCGTCAATAAATACCAAACGAGCGAGGGCGGCTGAATGTGGAGCTTCGCGTCGACTCGACACGAAACGACGCCGTGGATTCGCTGGATCCTCCCTCGTCCTTCGATCCCGCAAGTGCTTGGCTTCGACATCTGTCCTCCTTCATCCTGCGTAGAAAGGAAGGTTTCCTACCACTGCACCTTTTGGTAGGCGTCCTTTCGCTGCGAGTGTCCCACCAACCGACTTTGGCGCAGGTTTCTCTCTGCGTCGTGTACGCTCAGCTGTCAAGGATGCGCGGAATTCAGAACTTGCTACAGCGCCCCTGCCCGACTCGCGATGTATGTTGTTGATCTTTTGCCGCCGCTATCCTTCTCAGTATCTCGGTCGCCCTTTGTAGATATCTTTATGCCGAAAAATCAAGGAAACCGGCACGGCGTCAGCAACCAGGGTCTCCGCCCTCATGCGTACGGCCTCGGTGAGCGTCTCTTCCAGGACGGCGGCATGCGGGTGCTAATATGGCGTTCAGGATATACACCCGATCGCGCGCGATGTCGCCTTTGGCAGCTTCCGCGATTTGCTCGGATTGTCCTCCTATTCCATCCCCCTCCGCCTCGAGAGGCGCAAGTCCAAGCGACGTCCAAGAGCATTCCCCCCTATTCCTCTCACTCGCCCTCATTCCCGACTCAATTATTTGCCCCGAATGCATCTGAACGCCACAACTATCGCCGTATACCCTTCGCTTTCCGCGCGTGGTCCGGGATGTGTATCGTCGTGAATATGCTCCGCACCTCGTACGCCCCTTCTCTGCAGGAACGGCGCGCTATTAGATGCATAACGACCGTCAAGGCTCGGACAATATGCGCAAGATCCATAGCTTCACGCAGCACTTGTGGTTTACTCACCAGATGTACGTCGATCCCTCGCCGCCGTCCTTCCACCACTCACTCGACATTGTAGCTATCCATGTGCGGAAAGCTGACAAGGAAATCGGGACGGCGTCAGCAACTAGTGTTTCCATCCTCACGCGTACAGTTCCGGTGAGCTACTCCCCAGGACGGTGGCATGCGGATGAATACTCATAACGACAATCAGGATACCCAATTCGCGCGCACAGCGTCATTCTTAACAGCCCCGAAGTGGCTTGATCTCCTGACGCGATCGCGGCACTGATGCAGGGCGTCGACCGGTCGCGCACTAAGCCTCGGTGAAGATGCGCAGCGACCATATCGCGCCTGCTACCGCACCTCCCCCGCGCCCTCCCTACCTCGACGCCCAATACCGCGTTCTTTGCCAATGCAGCTCGCCACCGCCGGCGTCCTCGTACCCTCTACGTACTCGACGTCCCCGCGTCCTCCTCGACGACAATAGTCTCGTCGCCTCGCAATCGGCGCGGATGACTATCTGGCAAATGAAGACTGACGCAGACATGACGGTCTCCGGCTTCAGGAGGACCACCTCGGCGCTAATGCGCTCCTCATCGACTTTCTACCTCCACACCTTCCACTACTCTCCGTCGCCGGTCATGCCGCGTCCTCCGCCCGTGCAGCTCGCCGCCGACAGTGTCGTCGCACCAGCTCGATGTCCACGCCGTCTCCTCGACGATAGTAGTCTCGTCGCCTCGTAGTTGGCGCGCCTGGCCGTCTGGCAGATTCACGTGGTCCTTCGCGGCGAAAGTACTCAAGGGGGCGAACGGAGCGCATTCTTGTGTTGCGGAGGCTGAGGGCGACCACCTCGACGTCGTCCAGCCCGGGGTGCGCAAGTAACCCCAGAACGACGGGGTTCTCCGCTGCATTCTCTAGTCGCATTTCGTCGGAATGCACGGGCAGACGATTACTGCGGCAATCACCGTACTCCGTCGCTGTGACCATCGTCCTCGCCATCTTGATGTATGTAAAGGACCTGCTTCCGCACCTCGCCCACGCTGTCCACTACTACACGCACCTCGTGCTGCGTCCTCCGCGAATGCAGGTCGCCGCCATGGGCGTTCATGCGCTCGGTGTCCTCGCGTTCCCGAGCGAAGCTGTCATCATCGTTCGTCCCTCAGTATTTAAGCTGCACTACACGTGCTCACGGAGACGACGAGGCGCTTTCCGTCCCGCATCAATAACTCCCGACCAGCCACAACGTCGGAATCACAGGCATCGGAGCACATCGCCTCGGACGTCGTACTCCTTGTCTGTGCCAGTCCGTATACGTCCTCGTGTCCAGCAGGACCAGCGACCCACCCACCACAGCTGCCGCTCGCAGTCCCCGCAGATTGGCCCGGTGGGGAGCTCAAGTCGTGCCAATGCGCCCCTCTCCGCGCGGGTCGCACCTCGGAATCGCAGCGATGCCTTCCCGCGCGAGTCGGTGTACCCCTTCGCTCCCGCCATCGTCCCCATTGTCTTGAGCGTTGGGTGGACGTCCTCGTCCCGCGCCAATGGGAATTTGACGCTGGCCTCCTCGGCAGCAGCACCGCGCGCCGCGTGGACCACCGCTTCTCCGTTCTCTCAAGCACCGCATCTGGACTCGTCGTCGTCGTCTGGACTCATTTGTCGTTCGCTGACGGCCTCGTGCTGCACGAAAATCGGTCCCGACACTAACTAACTGCGACGCCACCTTCTCCGCGCCATCGACCAGCGCGATCTCGAGAGCACTACAAGATCCCACTCCCACACGCATTCACCGACGTCGCTCACTCCGCACCCCAGCCGCATCTATCCATGTATACAGGTACATCCAGCCCGGCGCACCGACGCCCCACCTGTCAGCGGGGAGAATCCAAACCATTTGTCCACACCTCGCGTTTCGCGGCACGATGAGCGCGCGGTATGGTGGGTGGACCACCGCGACCATCTTCTTGTCCCCCAGACGCTGGACGCCGGCGTCGCACAGGCATCTCCGTGCGCGGGTATCCATCCATTTATCCCTGGGCCGGGTGAAGATCCAGATCCACGCAGCGCGGATCTCTGTCTATCGGCGCAGTTGGGTTGGTCCAGACGCGTCTACCTCGGACACTTTCCACCGCCTGGATCACGGATGGGCTTGCGCATGCTCGACGTCGGAGACGAGTAAAAATGATATGATCTCGTTCCCTACACGGCGACCGTCCCTTGCCGCGTCGTCCGCATACCTTTCTCCCGGCTCTCGACATGCGCGCACACGTCTCCCGCGTCCTCCCCCTTCCCCTCGATCTCGACACACTTGCTTGCTTGTTGGGTGAATCGGAAGGATAGGCTGTGTACATTGGCGAAAGAACTAGTGATATTTTTGTGGAGAGTGTAGTAGAAGGGACTGTTACTTGGCTATCCCGACTCCATCCCCTCCTTCGCCTTTTTTTTAATCTCTCCGACCTCGATTTTCGTTTCGTCCATTTACATGCACACTTGGCATCATCTACTCGTTCTTCGTACCGTCCATTTCGATTCGTATGTACCCATTCCGATAGAGGATTTGCCATTCAAGCTCATGCTGTTCGCCACACAATAGAAAAGGGATACCCTTCAAAATTCATCGTTCTTAATATACGGCATTATTATGGTATCTACTTCCTATCCCAGAGCATTAACAAACTCGGCGGGACCAACCCTATCGCATCGTAACCATCCCCCCCCAAGAGACACCAACCCATCCATTACAGGAGGAAAGAGCGGCTGCGGGTGATGAAGCGCTTGGAAACGAATCCACAGCCAGTCTTGCCTGCCTGGGTCTGCGCACCGACGCCCGAGCAGATGCCCGAGGGACCAGCGCAGCACCCGGAGGCGCAGTCAGCAGCGCTGAGGCACTGAGCACCGATGAATTGAATGCCTGCAAGGAGGGATGGTTAGATTCGCGCAAACGTCAGTCGATAAATCGACGCACCCTTGCCGTTACCGACGTTCTTGGCGCCAGAGGGGTCGAAGGGGGGTCCACCGGCGGAGGCGGTGCCAGCGACGGCGGCGGGGGCAGCAGCAGCCGGGGCAGCGGCAGCGGGCGCAGCAGCAGCGGGGGCGGCAGGGGCGGCGCCGTTGACGAAGCCACAACCGGTCTTGCCAGCCTGCGTGGCGGCACCAGGGCCCGAGCAGATGCCCGAGGGACCAGCGCAGCAGCCAGACGCGCAGTCAGCCGCGGCAAGGCATTGTCCACCGATGAATTGGATGCCGTTGCCGTTGCCGACGTTCTTGGTGCCAGAGGGGTCGAAGGGGGGTCCACCGTTGGCGTTGGAGGTGGCTACGGCCGCGGGGGGTGCAGCGGCAGCAGGGGGCGCGGCTGCGGGGGGAGCGGCTGCGGGGGGAGCGGCGGCGGCTGGCGGGGCAGCGGCGGCTGGGGGAGCAGCGCCAGCAGCAGCGATGGCGAAGGAACCCGACGTGCTGAGGACGTTGTCGATGTTGTCACCGGTAACGGCCTGGAGCGTGTAGGTACCCGGGGGGATTTGCCCGAGGCCGACGTTGGTCGAGAGGGTCGTGGGGACGACACCGGTGGCGACATCAAATGTTTCTGTCGCGCCGACGAGCTCGAGAGCGAAGGTCCTGCGAGTGGCGACTTTGTTCAGAAAAGAAACACGAAATGGAAGCTTGAAGACTTACGGGTCCCCGGCCGCGGTGGTCCAGGTAACCGCAAGCGTACCGTCTGCAGCAGACGCCGCAGGGGTATTCAGAGTGAGACCCATCACAGATGGGAATACACATGCTGAGGCCAAAAGAATGCTGCGAACGCGGTGAGCACCGAGGGATCCGCGTACAGCTAGGACCGTCCTCACCTAGTGGTGAACATTATTGCAGGGATGAAAGAGAGTCGTTGAATGAGACTAGCTCGAAGAAAGAACAATCAAGTGGTGGATGAAGAAGAGGGCACAAAGAGATCTGCTGCCGGCTGCCCCTTATATACCTATTTCTATTTTGGTTGTTGCTACCACACTTGTGGGCAACAAGCATCAAAAATCAAAACACATACCATCGGCGTATCGCCGTCGGTTGGGCCTGACGACTGGACCGCCATCGTCGTCGTATCGCAGCGACCGCACAAAGCTGTGGACGGAGCAGAGGGTCAAAGAATTCATCGTTCGTAATCTAGGGCATTTTACGGTATCTAGTTTCTATCCCATAGTATTAGACAAACTTGGCGTGACTATCCTGCGCACCACGAGGACCCACTACTCGAACAAGGATCGGCGGCTGCGGCTGATGAACCGCTTGGAAACGAATCCACACCCCGTCTTGCCGTTCTGCTTCGCCAGAGCGTCAGTCGAGCAGATGCCCGAGGGACCAGCGCAGCAGTCAGACGCACAGTCGGCAGCGCTGAGGCACTGTCCACCGAGGAATTGCTGACCTGCAATTAAGATGGGTTAAATTGGCCCTAATACTCAGAGCATGGATGGACTCACCCTTGCCGTTACCGACAGCCTTGGCACCTACGGGGTCGAAAGCGGGTCCACCTGCCGTCGCTTTCCCTGCCTTCGCCGTCGCGGTGGTCGTCGATTTACCAGCCTTCGCAGTCGTCTTGGCGGCTTTCGCGGTGGTCGTCGCCTTACCAGTCTGCGCTGTCGCTTTGGTGGCCTTGGCGGTGGTTTTAGCTACAGTGGTTTTCGCAGCAGGTGCGCGAGCGGCGACAAGAGCACGAGCGGCCGGGGCGGGAGCGGTAGAGACGAAGCCACACCCGGTCTTGCCAGCCTCGGTCTGGGCTCCGACACCCGAGCAGATGCCCGAGGGACCAGCGCAGCACCCAGAGGCACAGTCAGCAGCGCTGAGGCACTGAGCACCGATGAATTGAATGCCTGCGATGGAGTTGGTTAGATTCGCGCAAACGTCAGTCGATAATTCGACGCACCCTTGCCGTTACCGACGTTCTTGGCGCCAGAGGGGTCGAAAGGCGGTCCACCGGCGGGGGCGGCGGGGACAGCGGGCGCAGCAGCTGCTGGGGGAGCGGCTGCCGGGGGCGCTGCTGCCGGAGGTGCGGCGGCAGCCGGAGGTGCGGCGGCGGGCGGGGCGGCAGCCGGAGGTGCGGCGGCGGGTGGTGCAGCAGCCGGAGGTGCGGCTGCTGGGGGCGCTGCTGCCGGGGGCGCGGCGGCAGGTGGGGCAGCTGCCGGAGGTGCGGCAGGTGGGGCGGCGGCCGCGGCAGCTGCGGCAGTGATGGTGAAGGGGCTGGTCGTGCTGAGGACCGTGTCGATACTGTCACCAGTAACGGCCTGGAGCGTGTACGTGCCGGGGGGGATTTGTCCGAGACCGACGTTGTTCGAGAGGGTCGTGGGGACGACACCGGTCGCGACGTCAAAGGTAGACGTCGCGCCAACGAGCTCGAGAGCAAAGGTCCTGAAGGGCGAAATTGTTAGGAAAAGGAAAAATGAGAAGGATGAGAACTTGGGGCTTACGGGTCTCCGGCCACGGTGGTCCAAGTCACAGCGAGCGTACCATCCTGAGCGGCGGTCGCAGGAGTATTCAACGTGAGTCCCATCACAGATGGGAGCACACATGATGAGGCCAAAAGAGTGCTGCAAACGTCGTGAGCATAATGTGTGCAGGTATAGAAGCTGTTCTCAGTGCTCACCTAGCAAAAAACATCGTAGGGATGAAAAAGAAACGTTAAAATGAGCCCAGCTCGAAGAAAAGAACGATGAAGGGGTGGACGAAAGAAGGACCACACAGGACACTTGTCTGGCTGCCGGCCCTTATATAGGGTGGGGAACTCCATACCAATCGGAGTCGCGACGTCGAATGAGCGAAGAAGTTAGCAGACGGAAATTAGGCGGAACTGGGGTCTACTTCTGTAGTCAGTAAGAATCCTCACAGTCGTAGCAGATGCCTGCGAAGCGGATTGTTGGTAACGTTGTTGCGCAGTATCGGAACCAGGAAAATCGGCGAGAAGTAACATCATGATCATTGGCGCCAGATCCTCGCCGCTGCACTCGTTGGTCGCCGCATTGTGCATGCTACTGCGCTATGGCAATGTTATTTTAGGGCTGTACTGTCGGAGGATATGTACCGACGTTAGGTGGGATGGGGGAGAGACAACAGGGCAAAAATATGCGAAAGGACGTTCAGTGGGAATGAACGCGCGCGTCACAGGAATTCCGAACACGGATCTGTTCAAAGTTCGATCATGAGCGACATCGTATCATGAAGGAGAGGTTTCCGAGTACGCGACGGAGGTTAAGTTGAGGCTTTGCGCCGTTTGTGGCCAGTTCTCATTGCGGCGAGCTGTAAGTACGATGCCGTGAAACGCATTCCTCGCGATTCAGAGTTTTCCCGAGCTCCACCACCACATCGAAGGCTTGAAAGTTGACGCGGTAAATATCAGGTCAAGCAAAGCACGACACATTAAGAGATGCGCACCGCGGTAAAGCTCGAAGGAGTCAGGGCGACAGTCTGTTGAAACTTGAAGCTTAGCTGGCAAAGAAACTGAAGGATGGGACGCGTCAGACACTCCAAGTTCGGCTCAGCACAGATCTGCACAGATTCGAACGGCGAGCTTCGCGTTGCTGACGAAAATTCAGTGTAGATTGACACCCTCCAGGATGTCCACGGGCGGAAAATCCGTTCCAAGACGAAAAAATGACTCGAAACTTGCTCGAGCATCGAAACCGACTCGAAACGCAACGATTCAACGAAGTACTGGGTGACTTTTCCGTGCTTTTGCGTGGCAAAGCTCGGAGTGTGCGTACTCGACCGTATTTTGGAATCGGGATTGAAGGCGACGAAAAGTTCGGTGCAGGTGATGCCTTTGTTTGTTGCGGGGGCTTTGGTCCTTCAAACCAAACAATGCCACTTCTCTAGCTTGGCTCCAGCGCTCATGTCAAGTAACCTGCATTTTTTATCGCTATCTTTGGCTGCTCGTTCTCCGAAGATACAAACGGATATCGATATGGTTCACTCGCCGCTTTCTGCGAAACTTCGCGGACTTGGAGACGTTATGCTCGACTACAAACGAGGTACGAGTTTTTAGTTGTAGCGTCTGTTTATAAGAGACTAATGCTCGACGGCCTTCAAGTTATTCCTGTCTCTCCACTCTTGTTGCCTGTTTAACCCCGATGCTCTTTGTAGCATTTTTTTTTTCAGTAACGCTTCGACGTTAACTTACTATTTCCCGCCGGGAACCTGGCCACCTAAGGCATTTGGCCGTAATTCCGATGTGCTCTGGGGAATTCTGGCAGGTCCGTAGGACCTAGGCGATAGGCGCGGATCCTGCGAAGAGGTTGAGCATATTTGCAATAATTTTGGTGCCGCTTTGCGTGCTCCACGAATTTAGTTTTCAATGATTCCCCAAAAAGGCAATTGACAGGGAACCTGGCCACCCTCGAAAGCTCATGGTTCGTGACGAATGAGGGTCCGGACCGTTGTCCTCAGTGTACATGGGATCCATATGGTGTATCTTTGGCACTTATAGTATACATTTGACCATCCACAAGTGGGGTAGCGGAGAGAAAATAACCAGGCCTTGGCCGCGGGATGCGTACTTTCACCTAAATCAGGTTGGTACGCGAGTTGTAACAAATTGTGGGTCAAAAGAACTCATACTTAGGTGTATTGGAACCCAATGGACCAACCTGGAGACATATATCCACATTAGAGGTATCATGTCGAGAACCCGATGTTTGATCTTTTGTTCAGGGTCAAATGCGTGATTTTCTTTCGGTGCTCGCATCGGGAGGGATAGAGGGGCGTTCAGGTCATGCGCTATTGAGGATATGAAAGATTGGGACATAATTATGTATACTACAGGGCCTTGGAATTGTCCTCTGCAAGGGTGCTTTGCTATCTCGAATCTCACTTGGCAAATATTGAATTCCTGTTCCCGGCGTGTTGCTGAATTTGGGGATGTAAATCGAGGTATTCACCAAGTCCTGCATACTTAAGAGGAAGCCTCACTTCATGCCAAAATAACATGCCCCCAAAGTCCCGGATCCATTCCGTATTGGTCGAGAAACGGGCGAGACGGTTGCTCGGCGTTATCAAATTGACGTTCTCACCCTCCGGATCGCAATCAATCTGGGCACAGCTTTGGATCAACTTATCACTTTGGGTTGTAATTTGTTCTCAAGGTGCACAATAGTTCATATTCCACTGTGGAAATACAAAAGGAAGATATTACCCACTCTCAAGTCCTACAGTTGGCCTATGGCCAGGTTCCTAGTGTGGCCAGGTTCCCAGCGCGATATAGTATGTGAACCTCGAAACTAGTCGTGGTACATGTAAATTGTAACTTACTCGCAAACCAAGACCGTTGTTAGAAACCATGCGATGATGCGAAGGCAGCGGCAGCGGCCAAGCTCTGAAACCATCTCCACAATATAAGCGGCTGACCTCGAAATCCCAACTTCGAAGTTTCCATACCGGCCCATATGATACCTTCGCGATTCTCTTCATGGACGAAGCTCTGGCCTTAGTTGACTCGAAAACACCGGCATACTCGAGAAATTTCCTTCTCGCCGTTTGCTGCAGGCTGTTGACCAAAACAGTGACGCAGATATCCACTGCGTTCCGCGATCGTCTGCGCTTAGTTGAGTGCAGGTACCTACGCAGATGACTATGTGTAGCCGTATTTGTAGCTATGTGTAGGTCAGCGTAGGTACCTACACTTGGCCTGCACTCCGCTGCACAGACTAATAGTAGGTACCTACACTTAGCTACACTCACCTAGGAACACTAAGCGTAGTCGCCTACGCAGCTCCGTAAATAGCTGCGCAGAGAGCTGGGTGTAGTCGGCTAGACAGAGGCTGTCTAGTCACCTACGCTCACCTACGCAGATCCGTAAATAGCTGCACATATTAAGTTTAGGAGACCTCGGAACGCAGTGATCCTTGACAGAATTGCAGAGCGCAAGGATGACACGCTGGGCCTACGGCCGGAGTTGCGACGGATGGCTCTGAAAGATAGGCCAGCTGTTAAAGCAGACTGGATCAAGTACACAACCCATGCAACAAACTAACGCTGGCCCCTTACCCTGCAACAGCACCATCTCCTACTCTCTCCCCTCATGAATCTCGCGCCCTTCGCCTTCTGACACCAGGCCGTGTTATCGCGGATGTCCTTGCTCTCGACCACCACGAACCGCTGCTGCAGCACGGGGACGGACGCGTCAACGAGCTCTTGTACTTCTTTTCGTAAATAAATAATCCTCCGTGCACGACACAACGATTTCAGCTTGGGGCTTTCACCTTCTTCGCCCCACGATGTACGATCATCTGGTGTTGGCCCAGAACACCTCTCGACCGCATCTCGTCGAGCACCAGGCATTCTGGGTTAGACCTGTAGATTTCGTACGCCTGCGGGAGCAACTTCTCCATGTGCTAAGGAAACGGCATGGTGTCAGTTAAAAGCCCGTATAACTTTGCCATCCATCTGACCGCAATGCGCTCCACCCGTGGTGGATGAGTCTGGAACAGCTGCGGAATGGTATCGCCCTGGCTCAACGCTTCACCCGCCACTATCAAGTTGTCTACGACTCTAAAAGATGTGCCGTCAAATGAGGTTCAACCCATAGTAAGACTCTCACCGTGGTAAGGCGGTGGGATCGTAACATGCGCGAGACATAAGTCTCAATCCCACGGCGTCAGCTGTTAGTAGGTTGAGCGGAGATGCAGTGAGAGCGCCAATACTCGATGCTCAGCTTCTATTTCCATGGCAGGCGAGCGGAAGGCCATGGATTCGAAGATCACCCGCTCATCTCCACCAAACATTTTGAATAGGATAGCGAGGGGGAGGAAGAACGGAATTTTCATTGGGGCAAGATGTTCAACGGTGTGCCGCATTGCGACGTGCCCGATTTCTGTCTGGTGTGGGCCGCGGTTAGGGGGAGAGGAACCAGAACGAACCGTGGGCGATGACGCCTGCCAAATCCTCTTCATTCCGCGCAATAGACATGACGCCCGTAAAAGATGCACACCAACCCAATTGTCGCAAGCGCATTGACATCGTCGGCGTCGTCAACGACAAGAACGACCCATTTCGTATCCGTTAGTGGGCGCGGTATTTTGGCAGTTGAAGTGGTACTTCGCCAGCTATCCATTGGCGGCTGTTCCCCTTCGAGGTGTCCGAGATTCGACGAGGTGAGTATGCGCTGAGTAATTCTGCGCACTAATTGGGTGGTGGGATGGTGGACTGGGAGAATGTTGCCGCGGTACAACTTCAACCTTGCGTAAAGTATCTTGAGTCGAAAGTATTCCTCGTCCTGCTTGGTGAGTGGCATAAATCTACGTCGTCCCGTTTCTGGAGCAGTTTCCAAACTGCGGGCTCCGTAAGAACAAAAGAGAACAAAAGCGACTTGAAACAGACTGAGCAACGTAGTAGCCGCCCAGGATTAGACCAGCCACCGCAAGACCGATAACACGGGGGGGAACCGTCCAAGGCATTATTTTGTTCCGTTTCACAGTGCGTTCCACGGCGTAGAGGCGTTTGGTAGTGAGTTGACTCGAATTCCCAGCTCCAGTGCGGGAACGTAGCCGCAACGAGATTTGACGCAGGACCTTAAGGCTATGCGAGTCAAGACCAACCCATGGATAAGGATAAAATAAAGACCGTTAACATGAGTAAATGGGTGGGTTTTCGTCGATGAAGGTGGTGGTTAGAACGAGGCCGTGTACAATCAAAATCTGATGCATCGGCAATTTGACCCACGTATGCATTCGGCACACCATTGGCGCCCGCAGGACCTTTTTGTCCCGTTAAGGGCCGACGAGATGTTTGTTTAACGCGCGTACTCGACTACATAACTCACCCCCTTAATCATATGTTTTTCTGTTTGAAGCCTTTTAGACTCGGCACAAACTCCGCTTGTCGGCTTCCGATGCCGAGTCCACGGGTGAAGTGTACTTAGTCCTGAAGTTTACTCGATGGTTGATACTAGTCTCATGCCGGATGGACAACAGCCGTTTCTAACAAAATGTCTGCAACTCCGGGGACTGCCGTTTACAATTCCCTGGCCGGGCCGGCTGCCACTGGTGCCGCACTCTGCCGCACCCGGGTTCATAACCAAATTTAGCAACCGAAGTCATGATGGTCGTGCTGCTGTGTCTCACGTCTCGGACATCGCCCGTTGTGATTGCACCTCCCGTGGTTGTCCGCTGCACTTATCTTGGCAATGTAAGAGTATACCATTTGGCGTCCTCCTGACTCAGTCTCCAAGTTCACCGACCCGATTCACTGAAAACCTCACCGGGGACTGGCGACTCGGAGTCGCCATCTTGCGAGACTCTAGACACTTCAAGCGTCGAGTGTGGACCTCGCTGAAGTACCAACACTTGACCTTCCACCTCAGTACGTTTACTTGACCTCGGAGAGTTTCGGTGGTATTCAACATATCTTAAGACAACTTGGTCGCCATGGCGCGCGTCCCGCAGGAACTCCTCAGCCAGATCATGGACAACCAGCTGGATATTCGCACCGCGAAATCCTGTGCCCTGGTTTGCAGGGCATTCCTTACTCCCGCGCAGACCCGAATATTCCACCACCTCGATTGTATCATGGCGGCTCGGGAACCGTTCCTGAAGCTACACGGCATCCTAGCCGAGTCCCCTCATCTCATCACCCACATACAAAGCGTCAGGATCCGCTTTCACCAAACGCCATCCCTCCATACAGTTCCCGTCTTAAATATGCTTTCCAACGTTCGGTCTCTTCTGCTGCAGGAGATATTTTGGACGACACAGTCGACTGAAGTTCTGGACGCCATATATGGCCTTTGTCGGGGACCCAACCTATCCAGTCTGCGGTTGAGTCAAGTCGTCGAACTCAGCGGAGAAGTGATTTCTCGCCTCGTCGCCTCCCCCGCTTTGACGCATCTAGCCCTCTCCTCCGTACGATTCGCGAACACGGCGGTCGTAGACGGCTTGTCGTTCCAGCATAAAATTCACTTAACCAGCCTGGAGCTCACAACGTCGAGCATAAACCTTCTGGTACCCTGGTTCGTAGAAGGGGGTTGCCTGACTGGCCTGAGGCACGCAATCTGTTCCTGGGACTTCCGCAAAGAGACGACGCTGCAGACCCTCCTCGACGCTTCAGCCACATCACTAGAAGAGCTTCAGTTGGACACGACCTTTGAATGTACGCCGCTCGACCTGGGATGCATCTTGCGTGCGATTAACAATTGACTCTTTAGTTACGGCTCTGCGTCGTCCCCCGCAGAACCTTTCCCTCGCGGGGAACACGGCCCTCCGCTCCCTCGACGTCAAACTCCTGCTCCACCCAGGAACCTTCTCACCTTGGCTCGTCGAACTCATCGGATCCCATTCCAACCCAACTACCCTCAGCAGAATCATCCTGACTGTAATACTTCCGCCCAAACCTGGGGTGACGGATTGGGTTCTATTTGCGCGATTATTCAACGAACAGCGGTTCTCTGGTTTACAGACCTTGGGGTTGAGATTTCAGCGGGACGCGCGCACTTCCTATCAGGCATTGAAAACCGTTATGGCTGACGCCAGCGAACCTTTTTCTCGTCTGGAGCTCGGTGGGGTGTTCCGATGTAGAGGCGACGAGAGAAGGAACGACGGCGAAGATGAAGGTGAGGGCAGCGATGAGGCTGAGGAGGACGAAGAGGACGACGAGAGCGAGGACGGCGAAGAAGATGACGAGCAGGGCGAGAGCGGCGAAGACGATGAGGGCGATCGGGATCCCTGGAATATCTAATGAGTTAAGCTTGTACGGAAAACTTTATTGTTGAATAGAACAGGCTGGGAAGAGCCAATGCTAGCAACGTCGCGATTCGCGCGAGAATGATTACAACCGAGAAGATAACTTGTTGAACGCGGTGCGTGAGTTTCGGGTACAGAAACGCACGAATGAATTCCACGCGTACCTATCTACGGACAGGTGAGGTGTTGAACTCCGAGCGCGGCAACACTTCCCCATCGCGGTCAGATCGGCCGCCGTCCCTGTAGGCATTAGTGTTGAGTTAAAGACAAAGTACGAGAAAAACTATTGAAGCGACAGCTCTGCGCCCACCGGCAGTAAGTTAATCGTAGTGAGCTCGTGGAATGCCAAATTCCCTAGAACCTCCCATGTGCATCTCCGCGTCGTGGTGTTGGTTGAGGCCAGAAAGTTTGGAAGGACCTCTAGAATTTCGGCCTCAACGGCGGCTCGTGCAGCGGCGAGCCAATAAATCATCTTTTCCAGTGCCCATATCGCAACGTATTGCGTCTGGCGATATCCGCATCACTTTTGTCGTTAGCACTTGACGAGTGTATATATTCGAACACGATATCTGACTTCTAAACATGGTTTCAAGTTGACCAAGGCCAGCGAGCTGACTTCGTGCAACACCAGCGTATTGAATCACACGATGAGTGATATAGAGTGGGTTAATCCGGGGACGTACTTACTTGACAAGTCGTGTGATCCGGACACAGAGTTCAGCACAAGGCGAAACCAGGGATCCCCAGAAAATTGCAGAGCTCGATGAGGATTAACGTCTTTGTCGACGACGATATATATTTGCACCTGCAGCACATATGAGCGCGGTTTGCAGAGTCAACGCGAGCACCTACTCTAGATAACTGAAGCAGATCTCCATTGTTGCTTTCGACAGGGGGATACCGCGATTCCTCTTGATGAAGCCGCGTACCTGCAGTGGTACATGAACTTCTGAAGAGGTTTGGTGGTGCTATCTGACCACCAGCTGTGAATGCTTGGGGAACGAGCGAGTCGATGCATCGAGGTAACTAGTTGGATGGAGTAGAGGATAGAGTTTTGCGGTGGGCATCGCACTCAGATTCCTGATCGGCAGATAGGCACCGGATGCAGAACGGAAGCTGAAGTCTTCAAACGTTCAAACATTTAGCCTGCAGGATATTACTTCCAGTCACTCCAAGGTTCCTCAAGAGCAGAGAAGTGTGAGGCCCCAGGCGACGCAGGTCTCTTGACAGGCTAACCCCTCGTACGGGCAGGAGCGGGTCCGGATTCCCGCAATAACTGGCAGAAACCGAAAACTGGCCGAAGCAGCGGGCCGCAACAGCTTTAGAGAGGTTCCAGGGCAGATCATGTTGGTCGACCGTAAAGGGGCTTTTGTTTGACCAAGAGGCTCAAGCCATCTAGAACAAACAATGGACCTCGCCTCCTGACGGCAACCTCGAATCTTGCTTCCTCAATTGCCACCCGCATTTCGCTCAATTAAAAGCCATCCAACGATAATATCAATGGTTCTCCTTTACATATCCAAAGTTTACACGGAATTCTGCAGTTTTGAGCTCTTAACTTGCAAAACGCGCAAAATTCAATCGACTGCTTTTGCGTAATTCTCAGGGCAGATATCCGTCTTTGGACCGCCCCATTGGATCCCCGTGAGGTTCTAGATAGTGGAAAAAACGCGTTCAAAGTATCCTGGATAACTATGGCGATCGCTGTCGACTTGAAATTTGTGCCAGAAATTGCGCCATCCGATGATTTTTGCCCTGGACGTCTCTGCGTCTTTCCCCTCACTTTCTTCGATGTATAGCCTCCTTATCATTTCAGCTCGACGCTCTCGACCGTTTCACACCAGCGCTCGAAGCGCTTGAATCCTTGTACTTTGGTGCGCGCAGTCCTCATATTCGGCAGTACCTACGAAACGGATGGCAGGTTAGGATGCTCCAACATTCCTCCCAAGTCACCCGAGCCTTGGGGTTGCTGCGCCTCCCGGAGAGTGGGCTTAAAGGAGGACCGCACCACCGATGAAGAAACGGTATGCGGTGCGCTCTCTTTGGATATCCTCTCTGACCTGTCATGTAGGAGGCTTTGACTCATGCGAAGGAAAGAGCGGAGAAGGATCTTTCTTCCTCCTTGCTCTGACCTGACGCTCGACTCTCAGATCTTGCGCGACATTCAAGTCCCATCGTCGCGAGCAGGCGCGAATCTCCATCACCACCTCTACGTCTCTACAAAACTCGCCCGTGGACACGGCGCCTGCGCTGGGAGTAACTTAAAGCAACCCAGTAAGCTCCTTCTCGACGCCACGCTCTCGCCGCCTGATTTCGCCTTCGATTAGACCCACACGACCCACACTCGTCCTTCTGCCGGACTGCGATACCTCCAGCTGCCAAGTGGCGACGCGGACGACGAAGCGAAACGATTGGACAGCCAACCGCCCGGCTCTATTGCTTGTGACGTCCGCTATCTCTCGTCCTGCGACATCCCCTTGCCCGCAAGCTGAATTCAGTCCCAGTACGCGTCGTCATCCACGCTCCGCCCGTCTTGTGCCACCGGGCGCTGGACCCTCACAAGCGCCGCGAACGTTTCGTCGTCCTCGCCCTCCACGCGCGCCACATCTACGCGCCACGCACGCCACATCTACGCGACCTCCCTCTACTGTACACGCCATCGCGGCCGGGGTCTTCACTGTCGATGCGTAGACAGCGGGGATCCTTGCGCGGCGTCTCCGCCTATATTCTCCCGACTGTCGAGGCGTACCTGAAGGGCGAAAGGACGGATGCCATCTGTGCTGGTGGGGGATTGCCTGGGCGCGGTGCTTCCGAGCGCTTCCTCGCATGACGGATGCTCCTGTACGCTCGATGTGGGCGGCGGATACTCTTTCTCCCTTCGGTCTCGGGGCGCGGCTGAGGCTCCCATCCATCGCCACGCCGCCCGCATGTGCGATTTGATACGAGTCGATGCGCGGACGCGGTCGCCGCCAATCTTCTTCCGCTCTCCGTTGGCGCTTTCAATGGCGCAAGGGACGCAAGGTGCGTCACTGCGCTGCCCATACCGAGCGTCGTCTCCTGTTGCCGTAGTCCTTCTTCTCGTGAGGGACGAGGATTACGACTCGTTTAGGTCGTGGCAAGACCTCACAATCTCTTTTCCCTCCGTCTCCGAGCGCGCGCCACGGCGTCGGGTGTCCTCTGCCGTGCGATTCCCTGTGGTGCGCGCCTTTGGCTTTGGGTGGGTGCGCACGAAAATTGAGTGTGGCTGTGCACTGTGAGAGGATATGATTTGCACAACGCCTCGTTTACCGGATTCGCACTACGTCGTCTGCTCCGTAGCCCCCACCTCCTACAGGTTGACTTGAAGTAAAAGAAGAAACTCAGGTATGTCGCACAGCGTGAAAGAAATATCCAAAATTCATCACATTTTTAATAGTTGTTCTCAATATAGGGCATTACTATGGTATCTTCCAATCCAGAATATCATGCAGTCGTCAATCCACCAATTAGAGGAGCGAGCGACGGCTGCGGGAGATGAATCGCTTGGAAACAAATCCACAGCCGGTCTTGCCAGCCTGGGTCTGAGCTCCGACACCCGAGCAGATGCCAGAGGGACCAGCGCAGCAGCCAGAGCCGCAGTCGGCAGCGCTGAGGCACTGTCCGCCGATGAATTGGACACCATTGCCGTTACCGACGTTCTTGGCGCCGGAGGGGTCGAAGGCGGGTCCACCGGCGGAGGCGGTGCCAGCGACGGCGGCAGCAGGGGCGGCGGCGGGCGCAGCGGCAGCCGGTGCAGGTGCAGCGGCGGGTGCAGCGCCAGAGACGAAGCCACAGCCGGTCTTGCCAGCCTGGGTCTGGGCTCCGACACCTGAGCAGATGCCAGAGGGACCAGCGCAGCATCCAGAGCCACAGTCAGCGGCGCTGAGGCACTGAGCACCAATGAATTGGAGACCTGCAATTAGGGTGAGATTCGCCTGAACCTCGGATGATCCTAGACTCACCCTGGCCGTTACCGACGTTCTTGGCACCAGAGGGGTCGAAAGGGGGTCCACCGGCGGAAGCGGTGCCAGCGACGGCGGCGGCAGGGGGGGGAGCAGCGGCCGCGGGGGGAGCAGCAGCGGGCGCGGCGCCAGAGACGAAGCCACAGCCCGTCTTGCCAGCCTGGGTCTGGGCACCGACACCAGAGCAGATGCCAGAGGGACCAGCGCAGCAGCCAGAGCCACAGTCAGCGGCGCTGAGGCACTGAGCACCAATGAATTGGAGACCTGCAATTAGGGTGAGATTCGCCTGAACCTCGGATGAACCTAGACTCACCCTGGCCGTTACCGACGTTCTTGGCACCAGAGGGGTCGAAGGCGGGTCCACCGTTAGCCTGAGCGGCAACGTACGAGGCGAACGCGAGGAAAGAGATGGCGGTGAAGGACTTCATGATGATTATAGGTGATTGAAGGAAAGAGTAAGGTTGACAAGTAACGCAAGGAGCACCTGGCTCGAGAAGAAAAAACTGTGATGAAAGAAGGGAGGTAAGGGCCTACCTAATTCGTCGACGTTAACGGCTTTTAACGGGAACTCAGGCGCTTTGTCAGCTTACAACCATCAATGTCTCACAGGAGCCGAGTGACAGATTACATTTCGAGGCTGCAATCCAGATCGCCCTGAAAGATGGTCTATTATCTGGTATCTGGATTTACAAAGGTCCCTTCTCTTTATTATTTCGCTCAGGATCCCTTCGACTCACCTTGTCTTCTTTCACGGCCAAAACAATGCTTTTGCTTCCCTTTGGCTGGCGTACGAGGATCTTCGATTGAGGCTGAAACGTATCAATCACTTGCACCTATTCGCAGATCGGCGACCATCGCCGTCAACTGCGCGCTTGGCAAATTGAATCGCCGATCTCCGCAACAGGACCGCTTTCGTTTCACGGACAGCAAACGGGCAGTGAAAAATCCTTGTGGACGACACTAGACGACGTAGAACGACACCCGAGTCCACCGACGCCCCCAAGCTTTGCGACACCCCCGGGCCACGGGCGACCATCAAGCGGCGTGCGGGCTTCCGATTCTTTTCCGAGTTCCAGTCTCTCGCATCTTCTTCCCCCGTCTAACAAAATCTGGAACACTTACTGACGACCAAAAAAGCGATCCCTTTTTGGTCCCGCAGGACAAGCTTTCCGGTGCGCCTTGCAGCTGTTGCTTGCCAATGCTGCCATGCCTCGCCTCGCCCAAGCCTTGCCCAGACTTGTTGCTGATGCTCCACATCAGTTCACATCCTGGATCCAGGTTACCGTTCGGCTCCGTTTCTCTTCGGTCTTTCTTGGCACAACGGACTAACAACGGACTGCAACGGACTCTGCTGCGCATATAGATTTTGACCTCCTTATGCTGCCGCCCGACTCGGAACGCCTCTTCGGGACGCAAGTTACGAACATTCAACTGACTAACTTAATTGACTCCAATTTGGGTCAACCGGAACTTCAACCTCACGCAGCAACGCAGTCCATCGACGAACATCGCTTGCAAGTTGGGCCCTTCTCAGCGCAACAGATCGCAAGTTCGATTCGACCTGACTCTGGTTCATCTTATCCACAAGGTACGTACTCTTCGATTCATCCTGACCGGCCTGCAGGCCTGACCCCTCTAGCGGCAATCTAATCGATTTAATTTTCGCCTGACAGCTAAACCCGAATCTAAACGCCGTCGCGCGTCAACGGCCTGTCACAAAATATACAGCTCACTAGCCCGCTCAGTTACATCGCCGGCAACTTGGTCTCCAATTCCGGCGCCCTAATTTTACGCACAAAGGCGCTCCAATTCCGGTGGATCCCGCGCAACACCAAGCAAGACACTTCAACGTCTAGTTAACATTCCGAGGTTGCGAACTACTAAATCAGCGTAATTTCAGGAGTCCCACCGAAGTATTGTGGGAGATGTGGGGACGGTGGTCACAAAGACGTGAGTGCCTCCGTTTCCAGGCGTGGTTAATCTCAATGCCAGGGGCATCATAATCGACCGCAAAGTCGAGAAGCACTCCGAGCAGGGCGGCTGCCCGTATGATTACGAGGTACGATTTCTTTTTTGTGGTATACAGTAGCATCTGTTCAGCTCAAAAGTGACTAGGACCCGAGACAGTAGGGAAAGAGAGTCATTTATGAACTCGTTCACGATGCCAGCGGGTGGGCCCCAGCGCCCTAGAATAGTCGTTGCTTGCGTCCTTGGTTCTCATGCAGTCGTCATTACAGGAACCGCCTCACAAAATCTTACGGGACGCGCCTTGTGTTCTCCATATTGCTTACGGATTGAAGGAACCACTGATATTGTTCGCGGGCGGTGGTAAATTTCGGCAGTCAAAGCGATAATGACTGGGACACAAATCTCGACCAAACATATCCGTTCAAGTTGAGTCCAAATATTGGGTTCGAGACGAAGCTTCCCCTCGAGAAATAATTTATAACAGTTACACAGAACACAATTCACAATCCCGAACATTTAACGCCGACCACTAAACCGTCACGATCAATGACCGCGTTTTCGCCCCTTCCCTTTCTCCGTCTTCATATGCTCATGAGACTGTATCGCGTTTCAGTGGCCCATCGGGAAGGAATATCGAAATGTGCTACTCACAGCGTGAACCACAATGGTCCTCGGGGGCGGTACATAAGGCACGTATCCCTCGGTTCTCATTCCTCCATGCATCTGGGGCGGCGGAGGCCCTGGAACCCACATCTGCGCCTGATGCTGAGGCGCATACTGAGGGGGTGGATTCGGGACGGTGGGCTGCAGGAAGGGCGCGTGCTGTTGGATCGGTACTGCGTGCTGAGGGACCCACACAGGCGGCAATTCCCTCTTGGAATGCTCCTGGCGATGATGGCTCGACTTGTGCCCCGCCGAGCTGTGGGATTTACTGCTGCTGCTGAGTTTATGATGCTCGGGTTTGTACTGGTTTGTAGCCTGCACCCAGTGGGCGACGCGCCGCTGCTGGTGGGGCTTGTTTCCCGGCGCGAGGGATTTCGACGACGCAATGCTCGTGGTTGTAAACGCCGCGATCGTCTCGTTGTCAGAGTCGGAGTCGGAGTCCCTGCCGCGCACCGTCGATCCACCCCACACGGCCCTAGTGGAGTTTGCGACAGTATTTTTCAGGGACGACGCGGGGTACGTTTTGTGAGATTTCCGCGGTGGAGCATACAGCGAAGGATTTGCAGGATGCCACTGCGGCGGAGGATGGATCGACTGAGTCGTAGGAGGTGGGTGATAGTACTGCATGAAGGGGAGAGACAAGAGTATGGGCGGCTACGCACGAGCGCGCCTCGTGTTTTGCATGAGAGTAGACGTAGCGCTAAACTCGGCGTAGAAGCTGTGAGCCAATCTTCTGGAAAACTTCGGCGAAGGCGGTGCAAGTGTTGGAATTTGCAGAGGAGGAAATTAGGACTCGGAGCGGCGCGTTTGGGAGGCTGGCTGCCTTTATCCGATGTATTTGAACCGTGTTGCAACCGTAACTTGGACAGAAATTCGGGTGGTGCGTGGGCGCTTGTAGGTGCATCAGTGGCGCGGATAGATGCTTGACATCCGTGGCGCACCGCTCCCGCGATATGTCATGAAACTTCCGCTAGAAACAAGATATTCGGGCCATCGGTTGACCGTCTTTGCATTTCTTCAGTGGGGAACAATATTTGTCAACGTTTGGTTTCAACGCGCTCTGCACGTGAGCACAGAACGTGATCACTCTTCACCTGTCTCCTGCCACAACAGGTACACCACGCATCACCGTCCACGTCTAGCTCTGGCAAAACTTGACAATCCCGTTGTAATCGTCCACTGGTATACTCTGGATGTAGAACTCCACTGGTGGCTTTCCTCAAGAGAAATTCGTCAAAGCTCAAGAACAACCTTTGGGCGTAGATGCCCAACTTATAATCAATTCGATTTGCTGTGGCGTCCGCTTCAGTCTAGTGTTTCCTTCAACGTGCCAATCTTCTTTTATGGCCTTACGCAAATACAGCAAGTGCCAGCGATTTGCCTGGTAAAAATCTGGGTAACTTCCTCACGGGCTTTGATTTTTCGTCCTGCGGTTCCAGTACGCTGTCGACAAGAAAAAGGCCAAGATGATATTTTCCTCGCCATGCCTGGTCTGTGCGCGATTTTTGGACTGCTAGTCGTTCTGTTATTCGATTTGGGACGGACTCGATAAATCAAAGGACCAACAACACGCACCCCTGATGCAGAGTTTTCGCGTACAATTACACAACGACTTCTCGATCTGTCCATTTCTGAACCATCGCGAATCCACCGCACCACTGTGAACGGCTTCCTGTTGGGGAGGACAAGGGTTCTGCCAAACCTCCTCATTTCAAACCGGTCAATGAGCACCGCTGCTCGGAAATCGTTGGTTGTTTTTGTCAAAGTGGCCGCCTCTGCCCGAGAAATCATGTCCACAGAGCGGGAACGGCTTTGGGTCGACCTCGACCTCGTCTTGTAGCTCTGCTGATGAAATCCCGCGTCCAACATCTTGGTATACTGACGGCGGTCGCACTGGCTTTCTTGACTACCCGTCGTCATTTTCCCTCCGACCTTCATCAGCAGTTTTGGGAGGACCGGGGACAAACTCTCCCCTTGTTGAAATGTGTTGATGCACTCCTTAAAAGGCGTTTACGAGTTCGGCGACTTGAACGGTACGGTGAACCGAATCTTGTCCCACGTTGTTTGACACGTGTTCATTTTCTTTGACGCTGATTCATGTGTGGCGCAGGGCAGACCTAAGAAGGGCAGTACAGGTAGGGATTGCGCGACGGAGGAGCAATAAAATTAATAAAAACTCATGGAATTCCGATTTATATCCCGCGTTGTCCCCGCCTTTGTGCCATTGCTTACAATGCTCGAAGCTTCGATGTTCCTCTGACCCTCTTCCTTGACGTGCTCCCTTCGATTGGCGCCCACCACTGCTTTTCATTGTACCTGACGGAGCGCTTGCCTACCTCTTCCTACCTCCTACCACAATGACTGGCCACCCTGCTCGCAAAGCGTACTCTGGACCTAGGACGCTGGTTATTGGAATCGACGTCGGTACGACGTCCAGTGGGCTTTCATACAGGTCGGCTCATCCCCCTTTATTGCCGCAAACGCTGAAGCTACCTCTCGGTCTTAGCATTCTGGAACCTGGACATATTCCGGTCATCAGGCCGATAACGCGGTTGGTTATCCACGATCGACGATGGTCTCATTGCTGAATGGATATAGCTTTCCCGGACAGCAGGATGTCGGCGGTGATTCCAAAGTCCCCACCTCGATCTTCTACTCCCGGGAGGGCATCATCCGGTCGCAGGGAGCGGAAACAGCCCTTGCGGAGCACAAGGAAAAGGCAGAGGATGAGGGCTGGGAACTGGCGCGATGGTACGTTTTGTATCCGTCCGGATCACGAGCGTGAAATATATCGTCCTTAGGTTCAAGTTGCATCTACGTCCCGATATCAAACATCCAGATATTCCACCTCTGCCTCATCGGACGACCGCCGTTAGCGTTTTCGTAGACTTTCTGCGCTACCTCTTCGATTGCGCAAAGACATATATCGAGCAATCTCATCCCGACGGTGTTGCTCTCTGGTCTTCCCTCTACCCCAGCATCCGCATTGTCATGACTCATCCCAACGGGTGGGAGGGCAAGCAGCAGAATCAGATGCGCCAGGCAGCGGTGATGGCGGGCCTGATCCCGGGCTCCGCCGCGGGGCATGCCCGCCTTCAGTTTGTGACGGAAGGCGAGGCTAGCCTTCACTTTTGCATTCAGAATGGGCTTGCGACGGAGGCCCTTGCGGTCAGCCATTCTTCGCATTGTCCCTGTATTTCTGATTGATTCGGCGCAGAGCGGTGAGGGCGTTGTTATCGTTGATGCCGGCGGGGGAACGGTCGATATATCAACATACCACCAGGTCCAGAAAAATGGTCGCAAAACGTATGAGGAAATTGCGCCTCCACAATGTGAGTTCGCTCTCTCCTACTTTCACTGCAACGTGTGAGTAACGTTCCACCAGGCTTGTTCAACGGCTCCATATATGTCACTCGACGCGCTCAGGATTATATCGAGGGTGAAGTCTTATTGAAGTCCCACACTCTTTTACTAACCTCTCTCCGTTACAAGACCGGCTGCGAAATTCAAGATATCGGGGCGATATTGAGAACATCACAGAGATATTTGACACTTCGGCCAAGTTGAGTTTCAAAGGCGACGAAGAGTTCTCTTTCGTCAAATTCGGCACCACGCGGGACGACGAGCCCGGCTGCAACATTCGCCGTGGCCAGTTGAAAATTCCGGGGTAGGTTTTATCGTCCGATGCTTGGTAACTGACTCAGTTGGCGAAGATCGGAGGTTAAACGCTTCTTCGAACCATCTATTGTTCAAGTGGTCAGCGAAGTGCGGCGACAGTGCATGTTTTCTGCTGTTCGAGTTTCCGTACGTCCTCCTGCACCGACCCGTGATAGGGTACTCATTTCCTTTCCCTGAAGTCCGTATTTGTCGTTGGCGGATTCGCAGCGAACCACTACTTGTTTTCCCAACTCAGGTTGCGACTGCAAGCTCACGGGCTGGATGTGACACGTCCCGACGCTCATGTGTTCGTATACACTTTTGTCATTACCCCGATGGTGCCACATGCTAATAATTTGCCTCAGAAACAAGGCAGTCGCAGACGGCGCGGTGCTCTTTTACACTCAAAAAAACGTCTCAGTGCGGGTCTCGAGATTGACTTACGGTCTCCGCATCTCAGAACCATTCAACCCCACCAACGCCGAGCATGTCATTCGTGCTGAGAGCCGCTACGAAGCTGTCGACGGGCAAAGCCTCATTCCCTCCCGCTTTGACCCTATTTTGTGCAAGGTACGTTGGCTTCAGTCTTGGCTTCGCCGGTTGAATCAAAAGTATGTGAAGGGAGTCCAGGTTGCCGAGACCACAGAATTCCGTGCCGCATATTCTCGAAACAGCAAAAAAGTTGACGCTCTGAACCACTTCTCCACGGAACTTTGGATCTATCGTGGACATGGGGAACCCACATGGATGGATGTCAATCCTGGTAGCCCTCCTCACGCCATTGATTCATTTCATTCTCATTAGTTTTCCAGAACACTATCAAGTCGCCTGCACTATTCAAGCCGATACATCAAGCTTGATCAAGAAACCCACGTTTATATGGGAGAATTCAAAGATCAAGCATAGCTTTTTTATCCTTGAATTCGAAGTCATTCTCTCATTCGGTTTGACCGAACTGCGGGCCGAGATTGAGTGGGATGAGAACGTATGTTGCTGAGCAATTTCCTACTTGAATACTGACTCGACACCAAAAAAATAAAGGGTGTGAAAAAGAGGTGAGTATTCTCTCTATTACCAACTGTACGAACTCTCACTTCATTGCAGAGGGCCGGCACAACTCATATATTGATAACTATTATGTATTGTACGCTTGTTTGGTTGCATGGGTCCAGCGCGTTACATCACGTGCTGTGAATATATTTATGTTGTCTCGATTCCGCGGCCACAAGCACTCCCTTTTTCGACGTCCTGCGGGAGCATGTTGGTGCAAATGCCATCAATGGCTCATATAATTTATAGACTTCATATCACTAGCTGGCCCAGTGTCGAACGGAGAAGAACCTTGGGTTTCGTCAACAGCTGCGGATATCCGCTTTGTCCTCTCTTCCGCAAGCCCAATCCTGTGGTGCAAACCACAAAATCCAGGGCTTTGAGTCTTCCATCGCCATCATCCTCTGGCCACATGTTCTCCATTGTCCTCGGGTCGAAGGTTGTCCCTGAGTCCACGAACGCGGCCTCTAGATCCTCAGAAACCACGCGTACCCCGATATCCCTGTTCAAATCCACGACCAGGTGTATCACGGCTTCAACTCTATCCCCAAAAGCGCTCTCAATTGTCTTCCGGCTTATCTGTTCCTGGGTCCCAAATTTCGCCAGGATAACGACGTCGCCAATATACTGAAGTAACGATGTTCCAAGGTCGGGGGGAGAGGCGCGCTTCGTCAGCTGTTTCCGAGCCATTACTCGCCATCTGGCTGCGTCCTTTGGATCTTCTATTACATTTTCAGCGACGTCTTGCAGGCACCTAGCAGTCTCAACTAACCCGTGCGACAAATTTGGGCGTACAAATCGCTCAAGCATTTGCCAAGCGGACCGCTATTTCTCTCCAAAATCCAGGCTCCGATATTTGTACAACTCCAGGTTGTCATGACGGCCTGTAGTGCTACCTGCACCAGGATCGGTGGAGAGGGGTGGGATCTTCCACTGGTCGATAGAAGTCTGACGAGCTCATCTCCCAAGACTGGACTGAGACGACTGACTTCAGACTCCACTGCCCTCGGACCCACTGGATTAGATCTCGACGATCTATCCCGCCAGTCAAATTCCGAGAGCGCGGCCGCAGTCTGGAAGATCTCGGCGTCCAAATCTTCGAGCAAACGACGGACGTCGCCAGGCGAGGTCAGATTTGCCGTGACGCCGAATGCTTGCGCTGAGACCTCCATATGTCCCAAACTCGTCCGACTGCGTGGAATCTGCGTAGCAATTTGTGTCTTGTATCGGCGATTTTCCTCCTGTAGTCGTGCTATCTCGGCTCGCATTGCCTGCACATCCCCGGTCTCTGGAGCTCGCCTCTGTCCCTCGTTATGCCTGGACCCCTCCCGTCTTGATCTGCTGTCCTCTTGGTCGGAGAAAATGGCGTCCGAATCGAGCCGACGGCTGCTGCTCCTCTCGTGCAGTACCTGCCGCGGTTGTGGTCGCCCAGCGCCTGGTGTGGCAGAATAAGGTCGCGAAATTTCGTAGCTTCCCATGAAACCTTGAGCGAGTCCCCAAAAACCTCTGCCTGCTGCCTGTGGATCGGCCTGCGTCCCTCTGTCCATCGCTGAGGCCTCTGGTTTGTGAAGCGGACTTCAGAGCGACCGTGGTCGTTGTGAGCCTTGGGAATGGAAGAAAGAAGCACTTGGGTCAGATGGTAGCGCTTCACAGCAGCTATACTAAATCAAACCCTCCGGATCTCAACGGCCGCCGTTTGTCGCCTGTCGGCCTCATATAGAAGCTTATCTGGGTTCCATTAGGCGCCTCTACATAAATGGCTTGCTTGCCTTAAATTACAAGCCGCGCAGCCGCGCTCAAATCGGACAGTTTGGCCTAAATTCGGACAATAAGCTGCAAATCCGGTAAGTGCCGGCGTCTATCCACAACAAACGCCACCCACGCCGCCCATACAGTTGCCAAGTATAACTAGACGCCATGTCAAAGTGCACACCTGCTGTGCCGCGCTTCCCACACGACCGTTCTGGGAGCAAAGTGCTGTTCACGTAGGCGCCACGTTTTCCGTTTACTTCCATCCACCATGACCACTAGAAAGGTATTCTCTGGTTCAACGCGGAAATGCATTCTCGGTATCGATATCGGTACGACGTATGCTGGAATGTCTTACTGGTATGTAGCAAATTGCGTTTCGTGCGCCGCACTCACGGGGCACAGTCTTATGGAGCCTGGGAGGATACCAGAGATCTTGCCGGTTACTCGGTAGTTCATTCTACCACACCAACCCCGTTAGATTAATTCCCCATCCCGGCAGATTTCCCGCGCAGGACCACGTTGGGGGGGACTCCAAAGTACCTTCGGTTATTTACTATGATCGAGCGGGCAGGGTCAAAGCGTGCGGAGCGGAGGCATTGCAGGAAAGCGTCGTGGAACAGGCGATTGAGCATCGCTGGGAGAAGGCCGAATGGTATGTCTCATGTCTCGAGCACTGCGATCAAACTCAGGTCCTTTCACTCAGGTTTAAACTCCACCTCGGGCCCAACACGAGCCTGCCAACCTACCCCCTCAGTCTTCCTGCCCTCCCAACGACAAAGAATGCCCTCGAGGTGTTCTCTGACTTTCTTCAGTATCTGTTCTACTGCGCCAAACAATACATCGTGGATTCATACCCCAGTGGCAGCGCCTTGTGGATTGAGCTCGAGGGCAGCATGGAGTTTGTCCTGACACACCCAAACGGATGGGAGGGTTGGTAGATCTTTCTAGCTGTTTTGTGTGTTTCTTGACTCCGTCTGCTAGGTGTTCAGCAGGCGAGGATGCGCAAGGCCGCTATTAGAGCGGGACTTGTCCCCGACACTCCGCATGGTCATTCCCGCATACACTTCGTCACGGAAGGGGAAGCCAGTCTGCACTTTTGTGTCATGAACGGGCTTGCAACGGACCCTTTGCGGGTACGTACATTATCTCCTCTCATTTGCTGTTCACCGATTGAATTCCTCGCCTAGCTCGGCAACGGTGTGGTGATTATCGACGCTGGCGGTGGTACCATCGATATTTCATCGTATCGCAAGGTACCCGGCGCCGAGGGCGATGTATTCGAGGAAACGGCCCGGCCGCAATGTAAAGCGGCTGCTCTTACCCTGATGATCATTTCATCTAATTTTGTGGCCAGCTGTGTTTTCGGGATCTATCTGGGTGAGCAGTCGCGCCCACGCGCATCTTCGAGGTAAGCTGGTATCACCCCATTCATATTCACTGACCGATTGCGCGATGCCAGCAAAACTGCACGGCTCGAGATATGCGGGGGATGTTGACCACATCAGAGATTGTTTCGACAAGACAACAAAGCTGAGGTTTCGACGGACCGACTTGTGGCAATACATCAAGTTTGGCCGCCCTAGCGACAAAGATGAAGCATTGAACATATCCAATGGGCAACTAAAGCTTTCTGGGTAAGGCTGTCAATGATATCTGTGTCTCAATTCACTCGGGCCATCACAGCGAGATCGTCGGCGGGTTCTTCCGGCCCTCGTTGGAAGCAATTTTGGAGACCTTGGTCAATCTAGCGCCACTAAGCCCAGTATCGGTAAGAGTTATCGGCACCTGTGTCATCGAGTAACGGGCTAATCTATGTTCAATTTAGTCCGTCCTGCTTGTCGGCGGGTTTGCTGCGAGCGATTGGCTGTATTCGGAACTCAAGATGCGCCTAAAATACCTCGGACTGGACGT
The DNA here is from genome assembly GCA_029378385.1 of Mycena metata. Classification (NCBI taxonomy): domain Eukaryota; kingdom Fungi; phylum Basidiomycota; class Agaricomycetes; order Agaricales; family Mycenaceae; genus Mycena; species Mycena metata. The sequence goes on from JARKIB010000055.1 coordinate 305,309, forward strand.
CTCTCGTCCCGATTCTCATGTAAACAAAGCAGTAGGAGACGGGGCCGTCTCATATCTGCTCGATTCAGTTGCGTTGATTCGTACACTAAATCCAGCAACTACTAACAAAACCACGAAGATGGTGTCGGCCAGGGTCTCACAGCACACATATGGCATCGAATGCTTAACGCATTTCGTTCCCAACAACCCAGAGCATCGCGCGCGCAAACCTATTAGGGATGCCGCCGGAGACTTAATGCTCCCGAAGATGTTTTCTCCGATTTTATACAAGAACACTCGTGTATCGGAGACACAAGAATATCGGCAGCATTATTGCAAGATGAAGGACGATCCCAACGAATTGAATTCAGTAAAAATCCTGATCAGGTGCTATCGCGGTCAGGATACGAATCCCCGTTGGATAGATGTTGAACCCGGTGCGAGTGGATGGTCTGTTTTTCGAATATTGTCTGATGCGATCACAGATCAATATTCCATCCTTTGTACGGTCCATGCAGACACGTCGAAAATTGCACAAGGGCTGCCGTGTAAATTTGGCGCAAACGGGGCTTACTACTGCCTGGATATCGATGTGGTTCTCTCGTTTGGACTGACAGAACTGAAAGCCGAGATTGCTTGGGATGAAGATGTAAGGATGAATCTCTTCTTTGGCGTAAAACTCACTGAGTTTCGCCCAGGGGATCGAAAAAAGGTGATCTTAAACCGAGCTGGGTACTCCAATGAATTGCTCACGATATGTCAGAGGGCCGGCCAAACTGATATACTGACTTCCCTGCAGCCCGAACAATCTTGGTTGGAACTCAATGTAAAACTAGCAATCAATGTAACCATTCTGTGAAGATCCTGCAGCCTGAGAATAACCAAGGACCAGCCTTCGCTGGATTTGGATTATTACCCGATTTGGTTGTCGGCGTTGAGTCCCAATTTGGGACGTCAACGTTCAGGGGTCCATGGCAAGGCTAGCCCTCGGCCAGGATCGATCGCTGTATACCTGCTCCTCATTCAATGCATCTGCCGCAGCTAGCATTATCTACGACTATTAACACGTTTTGCTGCTTTGCTTTTTGTCGGTTTAAGAAATTGAAATCCACCCAAGCCGACCACGGCCGATCGCAAGAGGACTTGATCCGCTGATATGATGTGATCAGTTGATGATGGCCGCGCCGCGCTCATGCCAACTCGGCGGATTCAGAAGATTATTGGCGGATCCAGGGATCAAGCACCTCTTGATCCAGCCAATTCTGCTCTTGTTCACTAGTCAATGCCTAATTTGATTCCTTAGTGTGTCTCAATGTCATTGTAGAGTTGCTTGGAATGTTGAGAATGACCTGGTTATTTATCTCGGGCTCGGATAGTTGGCGCAACCCTGTTAGTTCATTTCGAGGCCGAACTTATCAACCCCCACGGCCGATATGTATCCCTAATAACACAAACCCTACTTCATTGCATTCCTTGGAGTTCTTTCATTGCCGCCTCCCAAGTCGCCCTGCGGCCGAAGTGAGCTGGGCATAATAGTGAGAAAAAAGAAGATCTACTCATCGTCCTCGATTTCTTTCTGGCTCTTATAATCCTCATCTTTGGGTTCCTCGCTTGATCGAAGTCAACTTGGTGAATTTGTAGGTAGCAGAGAGAGTTACCCGTCCTTGGTCCGGTATTTTCCATAGCCCCACCTATCAAGAGGTCAGTGTACTATCACGGCAGACGGATGCGTCGGACGCACGGAAACAGCTCTTTCTCTTTGAAGGCCAGAATGCTAGCCTCCCAACGCTCGCCCTCCGGGACGTTTTCACGCAGCTCTTTGCTCTTGTTCGCGCGACTACTCATTATTAGGATCGATCCAAGACAAACATATTCTGCAGATACGCACGCTTGATCCTCTAACGCTTGAGGCTCCTTTCCTTGAACCCAGCGGATTTCGGCGTTGAGTTCGGCGTCGGTCGGTTTGAGCTCGGGGTCCTCCTTCACGAGCCGTATCGCGTGCCAAAGTGTCTCGGCCGCCATCCTCAGGTCGTTCTCCTCGACCTGATAAAGTTTGCACGCCCACGCAAGCTGTATTGGCGCAAACACGAGATCTTCAAGCGGACAGTCCGTGATGCAGTTTGGGCAGTACTTGACGGCGGCGCAGAGGGTGCACCACCCACATTCCGTCTCAACGAGCTGAAACACCGCGCGCAGCTCTTGGGAGCGAGCACTGGCCATGGGAGGAGGAGGAGACGCGTTGACCGACTCGGACGCGCTGATTGCCGGCGGTAAAACCATGTGACCTCGGCACCGCGCTCAGTCAAGGGTTTTATTTGTTAGTTGTTTGGCTTTTGTTCACCTTCCTCTATACACAAATGGCCAATTCGATTCCCTTGAGTCTCAATATCATCTCAGAATCGCTTGGAGTGTTGCCTTACACTGGCGGCGTTCATCCGGTGAAACCTAACGACCTCATTCTATACTACGACGAGCAACATCCTCGGTGCGTTTCTGTTTTTCGCGCATTCTTCGGTGGCATTCATCTTGGCCATTAGTCGGATCGATTTTACGACTGCGGCGGAACAGGATCTCGCTGACCTCGACAATGTCTGTGGCACAATCGTATCCGAAGGTCACAACGAGATTCCAGAAATGAATATCAAAACGCTGAACACTAAATTTGCCACCCGCTTCGACCTTGCCGGTTCTGGCCTCCTTGATACCATTAGCCCGGACTTTCTCGAGACTTTGGATTCAAGCGAAGGACAGAGTCTGAGAGCAGAGATGTACGAGCTCAACGTCTATGGTAAGTGTTTATTTTGTCGGGCTTGAACCATAGTTTCTAATTACATCCCAGGTCCCGGCTCATATATGAAAGCGAACAAAAACATCGCTGGCGGCGATGGTATGGTCGGCAACCTCATCATTGTCTTTCCTCCGACCTACACCGGAGGCACTCTCAGTCTTATTCACGAGGAAAGCTGGGTATTTGCCCCACCCCCTTGCCCCGCCGGCACTCTGGCCGTTCAATATGTTCTGTTCCGCAGCGACGTGATGCGCGCAGTTGAACCAGTCCACGCAGGCTACCGCGTCGCGCTCACATACAATATATTCCTCACCACTCCCGGTTCGAACGCGACTCTCAGCAACCGCATCACTCCCACGCACGAGCGTGCCTTCGAAGATACACTGCGCATGCTCCTGGCGAATCCATCATTCCTCCCCGATGGCGGCTTCCTTGCGTACGGTCCGGCGCATGGATACCCGCTTCCCTTGACCCCATACGCCCCCGAGAGCGACGAAGCAGATATGATGCCTCCTAATCAGATCAGCCCCATTCTTGAACTACTCAAAGGGCGCGACCAGTGTGTTCGCGATATGTCGGCGCGTGTGGGGCTGGAGGCGTAGGTGAAGTTGCTGTATGCCACGGGGTATAACATGGAGGGGCACGACGTCCTGCTGGACAAAATGATCGACCTCGAAGGTGTCCATGAAGGGATTGAAGACGAAGACGAAGGCTGCGGCACCGCGGATGAAATCATCGAGGAGGAGGGTGTGGTTCTACTGCGCGGGGAGGAGCGTCTGGCGGCGATGAGAGATGATCTGGTCGAGTTTGGGGGGATTCCCTCAGAGGATGAATACGAGCAGCCCATAGGAGGGGTAGCCGTGCATTGGATGACGAGAGTTACTCCGGAGTTGAATCGCGTCAAGTCGGAGTACCTAGGCGAAGATGGTATGATCTGCGATGCCTTTGGAGATGCAGTCCTGGTTGTGCCAGTTCCGGCGTTTGGGGTCGGCGTCCGTACTGTGGCCGAGTAGTTCAAGATAGACGGAGTCCAAGATGAGCCTGTAGATACTTTGTGCTGCCGTTTGCTACGAGATACTTGAATATAAACAAGCTGTACGAATACAAACCTGAAGACAACTTTGGAATTGATTACATGGCGACCATCGTCACCAAGGACGTGGGCACTGGTTGGGCCGGAGGATCAGCATTGCCCAGTCCCAGGATAATGTTTACCCACTGTCGAGGTGCAAAACGGCAATAAGTATACACTATAACTTGAAATGCAGCACCCTCGCGGTTTAATACTCAAATTTTCTCCTGATTCCTTCTCTGCAACTTCTCTGCCTTTGGATCTTCGATGAATTTTGCTCGAGGCTGCAGGATCAGAATAAGGTGAGATCAATCATTGAGCGTGTTCTCAAATTCAACAACCTCTGAGTTCAAGCGGTTGAATTTCGGTTGAAAATGAGAAACTTGGGCGAGAAATTGAATTGGGAAAGGCTCAGTCAGACCGAGCGTCGACCGGGCTCGACTGCGGCCCGCGGATGCACGAACGACTCAGACTTGAAAAATTTAACTGATTGCCGAGGATACGCAAGTTCAACCACTCGGCACGCCTCGGCCCGGATGACCTTGCCGGGCCGGCATTCGCATCACCGCACGAAGCACCGCCACGGACTGACACGCGCTTCTTTCCCGACTCCGACGAGACCCAGCGTCACCGTTCTTGCACCGCACCTTTCCCGCTGAGTCGCTCTCCGCACCATAACCATCGAGGTTAAGTTACGTCGCGTTAAGAACAAAACGCTGAGTGCCACGAAAAAAGCCTCTAGTGCTCTGTACTTCGTCCGCTGACAGTGGAAATAAAATTACAGCCGAAATTCTGAATTGCGTAGCACTCAACACCTTTCGGGAAGTTTCTGATCCTATACGTCTACAGATTTGCCAACCGAAGAACGCGGAAATCTAGGGTACTTCGCCGGGTACTATTTTACGCCGTGTCTCCATTTACAGGAGTGCGTTATTATAACTATGGCTCGGCCGTCAGCCCCGAGTTTTTCACATGGGAGAACTCGACTTTGGACCTCAGCTGGCGCCACTCTGACTAGAACTGGGTGCCAACATCCGCCCTTGCTTTCTTCCTACTCTTTTCTGGCGGGGCTGCGGTTAGTTACCTTCGGGACGGGTCAGTCTTCTATCCGGGAGGCTCTCTCGCCTCTTCGATTTCTCGCCACACTTCGTCATACCGGCTCTGTCCGCATAACCAAATACGAAACGGGATGAATCAGCAAATGGCCTTCCGTGCAGCCCGTCTTTAAAAAATCCCGTCCTGATTTGCAGCGGAAGTATCGCTCCAATGCATCTAATACTTTATGCGCTCTCAGCACTGCTGTTGCACTGCTCTTATGTCGCGGCTCAAGGCTCTTGCGCTTGTTCGCCAGTTATCATTCCCGTGCATGTGGACGTACTGGTCCCGAAGGATCCCACGGACCAGTTCGCAGGTCTTAAGAGCAACGCAAGTGCGCTCCGCCGTGTGGACGCCACGTACGACATCTATGGTATTTTCTGCGAGCCGGACACAACTGTTTCATTGCAGAAGAAAGGCACGTCCTTACGGATAATATTCCTCAAAGTGATTTACCGTTATCCCCTTAGACGTCGTACAGCTCCTCGTCCACGGACTCACGTATACCAGCCAATACTGGTCGCCTGCAGTGGAGGAGTTCCGAAACTACTCCTATGCGGCCTTCTCATGCGCCCACGGGGCCTACTCCTCCCTCGCCGTCGACGTCCTCGGAGTTGGACTGAGCTCCCGACCCGTGAACGCATCAGACGTGCACTATCCCACCTCCTCAGCTGCCCTCTCCCAAACCGTACGTCACCTCAAGACCACATCTCTCTTGCCCGGCGTCCCTGCGTTCAATAAGGTGATCGGGATAGGCCACAGCGCGGGCTCGGGTCTGTTGAACTTCGGCGCTATCGTCGACGGCCCAGAATCCCCCTTCGATGGCCTCATCCTCACCTCCGCGTTGAGCAGCGATCTCAATCTTAACAACCTACCAGTCCCCACCAGCGCGCGCGACGTCGACCCACTCCGCTGGGGCTCGCTCGACCCCGCGTATTTCACCCTCAGCAACCGCAGCAGGTTCTACCCCACCGACACCAGCACCTTCTCACCCCGCATGATCCTCCTGGACGATTTCACGAAGGACGTCGGCGCTGAGGGGATCCAAGCGCAGATACGCACGATCACACTGACGACGGGGTATACTGGGCCCGTCGCGAAAGTCGTTGGGTCGAAGGACCAACTGTTTTGCGCGGCGGGTAATGATCCGTGTGGGGACGTTGCGACGCTAACCGCTGCGGAACGCACGCTGTGGCCGGCCGCGAAGAGTTTCGAGGTTGTTGTGGAGCAGGGTAGCGGCCATGACTTGAATTTGGACTTCTTCGCCATTGGGCCGTTCAATACGTTTCTTCGGTTTGTGAAACAGTTTTCGGAGTAGTAAATCAACATGTGTGGTTGAAACTGTCTGATAAATAAAACAAAATGACTGGGAATCGTAGATGGGTGAAATGTGCGAGAATTGCTGGAATGAATAGGTTTTGCGGGGGCGTATGGCCGTCGGGTTGAAATTGGAACCGCCGGGCTCAATGTGAGGTAAGTTGATTCTGGACTGGTGCCGTTGACGGTCAAGGTGCAGAAGCATAACCCTATCGCCCCTCACCGGGACCGCAATCTCAGTCAGAGAATCCGCCCGATACTGCTTGCAACGTCCTTGACGTTTTTTTTACATACAACACCATCAGTCAGCCCGCTTCTTGTTCTTCAGGCTTCTTTCGACTTCGATCGACCGCCCACTTCCCTTCCTTCCCTGCGTCCACCAGTCTTCAAAATGGACCAAAAGCCACCGCCTCCCTCGGCGGCACAGCGAATCTCCTTCCCGAGCCTCAAAGAACGTGCGTGCTCGTGGGTGGTCATTTGCATCTCTAATGAAATTTGTAGGGAATGAGAAAGTAAAGATGGGTGAGCACCTTTTCTTCCTTTTGCTCTCTTTTTGTTCTCCTCCCTCGTGTGTCCTGACGTTTCTCAGTCGCCGAAGACGCCAGAGGAGCCCATGAGACGGGAAATCGAGGCGAGTTGGGTGAGCAGCTTTTCTTCCTTTGCTCTCTTTTATCCACTGACATTTCTCAGCCGCCAACGACGCAGAAGCAGCCCAAGAGACAGGAAATCAAAGCGAGACGGGTGCGCACTTTTTTCTCCTCCCTCGTGTGTCCTGACGTTTCTTAGTCGCGAACGACGCCGACGGAGCCCAAGAGCCGGGAAATCGAGGCGAGACGGGTGCGCGCTGTTTTCCCCCTTTGCTCTCTTTGGTCCCCTGACATTTTTTCTCAGTCGCCAACGACGCAGAAGCAGCCCAAGAGACGGGACAGAAAGGCGAAACGAGTGGGCCGATTTTCTTTCTTCTTTTCTACCGCCTGACATTCCTCAGCCGCCGACGACGCCAGAGGAACCCATGAGACGGGAAATCAAAGCGAGACGGGTGAGCACCTTTTCTTCCCTTTGCTCTCTTTTATCCACTGACATTCCTTAGCCGCCGAAAACGCCAGAGAAGTCCAAGAGGCCGAAGGGAGACGCACGACGCGTGAGTGTACTATACCATTTCGTTTGCTTGACATTTGACCACCGCTCAACAGCCGACAACGCCCAAGAAGTGGGTATCTCGGAAAGTTTCAGCCACATGGGTGCGTTCCCCTCATTATGCGCTGATTCAGCCCGGCCATCTCACTCACCACTTCCGCCTTGTCAGACGAGCCAGTTCTTTTCTGGAAGGTGCATGAGGGCGGGACGTTCTTAGATGGTGTGCCGATGTTTGTGAAGCTGCCGCACTGCGCGCGCAGGGCTGGGAGATTTCTTATGGTACTTAACCATTAGTGCTTCCCTCTCTTGTCGGCCTCTTGGACCGGAATCACGAAGGCCTCTTTTACGAAAACCCTCGCCTCGTCAATGTAATGTCGCAGCTTCCTTCTTGGCGGGCCGTTTTCACAGGAGCAGCGCTTCTTTCCCGACTCCGACGAGCCAGCGTCAGTTCTGCCGCTGAGCGCCGAACACCGACGCGTTCTCGCCTCTGCACCACAACCCACGGAGTATTGACTGCAAATCGGAAGTTACGTCGCGTTAACAACGGAGTATTGAGTACCATAAAAAAAGCCTCTCGCTCTGCTACTTCGTCTCTTGACGTTGTGTTGACAGCCTAAATTCTCAAGTGCGCAGGCACTCGATGCCTTTCGGCAAGTTTCTGATCTTATGCGTCTACAGATTTGCCAATTTTCCCGGACCGTCGTCGAGAGAACAAACGTGAATAGGAAAGTGTACAGAAGTATACGGTATATATTGTATATTCTGGTACACCGGATATACTTTCGTACACTTTCGTATACCACCGGGAATTTTTGAGACACTGTATACCCTGTATACCCACGTACACATCATACACTCTCATATATCTCGGCCAATTTCGGCCAATTTCGGCAGAGATAGCACCGGCCCGATTTCGGCAGAGACTCACCATGTGTCACGCATTTGTGACGGCTCGGTCTCTTCTCCTTACCGCCACCACGCTGCCTCGTATACGCGTCATCTGCTCCCCGCCCAGCATGAAAGTTGCTCCCTGCCATGGCTTATGTCCTCTGTTCCAAGTGCCAGCATCAAATACCCGCCGCCCAGGCTGTCGTGGCTCTGTCGTCCGAGACCACGAAGGCCTGATCTATTGCGCTGCCGAGAAATGTTCGAATACCGTCCGGAAGGTGCTCGGGGGCGTCTGTGGCATTATGAGTGGGTAGTTGATCAACGGTAATCGCGCCTTTCAGTCGGCCGACGAGTCGAACAAAGACCATTACTTTTTCCATCCCAATGGAGTCACAGAGCCCGGGAACAGCACTGAGAGTAGCATATATCTCGTTGAAGTTGACCATGCTGGCTGCGGCGGTCGACGACGCGTCAGGTACGATTAATGGACGCGTTGCGGACTTTGAATTCTGACAGCCACAGCTACTTGATGGCGATACGGCACAGCGTGTGCCGGATGGTTCGATTTAAAAGTTTGCGACCTTGCAAGTATACGGAGTATACAGAGTGTACAGAACGTAGTGTTCAGGTAAGCAGACTGAATGTATACCCGATGTATACCGGAAGTAGCCGAAAGTATATCAAACCTCTCAAATATGTTGAAGTATATGGCCCTTGGTATACTTCCCGGCTCACGTTTTTTCTGGTCGTCGAAGAACGCGGAAATCGAGGACGGCCGTCCGCCCCGAGTCTTTCAGATGGGCGCACACTCAGAACTCGACTTCCCACGCTGTTGAACAGACGCGTTGCGCTGTCGAGAAATCCTGGTGGAAAAAGAGGGCCACCTCTAGGGGGTTGGATAACGAGACTTGATAACGAGACACCACATTAAAACGGCTTCAGCATTCAAACCAAGCCGTTGCCTCGTGAGTTGGCCGGGGTCCTTGAGGACTTGAGGTTCTGCTTCAAGGGAACATCTGCTTGAAGAGTCGACGGCAACAAACCGATTGAAACTTGTGGCAAGCAGAAGAATAGGAGCTTGAGAATGAGCGTCGAGATGCTTGAGGCAGAAGGCTTGCGGAAGAGAAGCAGCGAGCTATGAGGGGCGACATGATGTCATGAATGGCATGATCTCATCAAAATGCGGCCTTGAATCCCCGCATCACGATTCAATTGAGCGGCGTTTGAGCTCCGACGTAATTTGCCAACCGTGGCCTCGGATAAACACCTCGACGTGAAACCCGGCACCATTGCAGTTGAAGAACAGATGTTAAGTAGGTGTTAGTGAATTCATTCCTTAAATCTAGTTCAACGTTAACGGCTTCCGCGCCGAACATACCAAGTAAGGCATCATTTGGCATGCCAACTGATCGACGGTGACAGATTCCATTGACATCGGATTAGCAATCGCCGAAGTTGTTGTTTGTTGTCACGACCCACTTTTCTTTTGACTCCCTCCCGCCATGTTGGTCCTTGTCACTCTTTTGCTCCTCCACCTCCGTCCTACACTCGGCCATTCTGCACATAACCACAACCACATCGCTCGCAACGCCCTGCCTGGCGCATGGTACCAGCCCCCTGACCACGCCGTTCGCGCTCTCTTTGCAAGAGACGATTTCCCCGCTGTCGGTTCAGATGGTGCCCCACGTCCCACGGCGTTTCGCTCATTCAAAAAGCTAACCATACATACTCTCTAGCATGGGTTGCTTCCCTGCCCCCATTCACCCCTGATGGGTCACATACACCCGATGTCACCAAGCTCCCCCAGGCTTGGGTGGACGCTTACAACGCTGCAAAAGCCGCCGGAAATATCCCCGATATCCCTCAAAGCACCACTGGTGGCTCGTATCCCGGTGGTCTAGATCCCATGAGTGCCGCCGTTTGCTCTTCCTTCGTCAGGTGTCGAGCACCAGAGGACCACTTCAACGTGCCCGATGGCACGTTGGCCCTCAATTTTGACGACGGGCCCACAGAGGTATGCGAGCCATCCATTCAACCGGAATCCACCAGCTCATGTTCTTCCTTCCTTCAGTTCACGGGTCAGCTCCTGGACTTTTTAAAGACGAACAATGAAGTTGCGACGCATTTCGTTATTGGGTACAGCATCCAGCAAAATGTGTCGGCGTGGGAACTGCTCCTGGCCTCTGGACACGATTTGGCTGCCCACACGTCGGTTTTTCACGTCGTTGTCAAGTAAAGTAAAGAGCTGACTATCCGTTGTTTAGATGGAGTCACCAGCAGCTGACGACGCAAACCGATATGCAGGTTGTTTCCGAGGTACTGTACCCTTTTCACGAGTTACATTTGCGTCGTCAATTGAGCCAAATACAGCTCGGATGGAGTATGAACATCATATACCTGTCGACTGGCGGGCGTGTCCCCAGGTAAGTTTGCACGCACGCATTCAATGCAACTCGTATATCAATCTTTGTTCGTCGCGACCAGATTCTGGAGACCACCCACCGGTGATGCCGATAACCGCGTACGCTCCGGTTTCTGCTCTGCTCGTCTGGACGTCGTTGCTCACATAGATGTACATACAGATCCGCGCTATCGCCAAATACGTCTTTGGCATGGAAATGGTCGTCTGGAACCAGGACACCGAGGACTGGAGTCTCACCGAGACCCCGCCGCCCACCACCACCGCCGTCATCGCCGGCCAGATGAACACCTGGCTCAACGGTCAGTCTACCTCCCCCTTCTCCCTCTTCTCTTTCGTCCATCCATCCATCTATCCCTACGTACTCACGTATCCTCGTCGTCAGGTCCCAAAAGCCCCGGCCTCATGATCCTCGAACACGAGCTCTCGAACCTCTCGCTCTCCGCCTTCATGGCCGCGTACCCCCTCATGAAGTCCGCCGGCTGGAACACGCAGTCCGCGGCGCGCCTCATCAATACGGACGGCGCGTACCGCAATGCGGCGGGCCCGAGCGGGACGGTCACCGCTGCGGGGCTGCTCGACTTTAAGGGCGTGGGGCCGGCGGACGCGACGACGAATTCCACTGGAACTACGGGGGCGAGTGCGAGTGGAAGCTCGGGCTCGAGTGTGGCGAAGGTGACGGGGAGTGGTACCAAGCCTGCGTGAGTCGGATATAATGGCATTTATTTTCGTATACGATTTCTGATAACGCGTCGTAGATCCACCGCCTCAGGCGCCAGCGGCTCGGCATCCGCGTCGGGTTCAGGATCATCATCTGTGCCCACTGGCGCCGCAACTCGCCTCGACATTGCGTGGTCCAATGCACTGGTGTTGGGCGCGGGAGCGGTGGCGGTGGCGTGCATGATCTAATTCTGGACTTTTTCTCTAATTGCGTTTTGTTATAATATATGTGCTAGAATACGGTCGGTTGGCTGTTTTCTGGTACGTGATAATATATACCCGGGATTCTAGAACCGATATGCGAGGAGAGTGAGGATATTGAAGGGAAAGGGGATCACGAGAAAAAGGAGCTTCGACTCGTGATGCCAAGCAGGGTTTCAAAAATAGAGCGTTGTTAATTATTCTAAGTGATGTGAGGACCCCTGAGCAGCCATTCGCGGATGGGTGGTCGCTTTCAAATGTTTTCGGTACGAAATTTCACATTTGAAGGTAAGATACGTGCTATGGCGAATAAATAACAATAACAATATGTACGCCGAAAGTCAAGTCCCACTCTTAAACCTGCATCTCAGCCCATTCCCCATCGAACACGTCGGAAGTTAGACTCGAACCAGTCCCAAAGGCGTGAAATCTCAAAGACAGTCGTTTGATCAGTACACCGGAGGGACTGGAACGGAATCACCGTCGCCTAGTAGACACGGAGAATGCCGAGAAACATTTTCTTAACGCCGGTAAAAAGTTTTCTATCTCGCAAATCTGAGTCGGCAGTCCTTTAGCCATTAAAATTTTAAGACTTCGGACGTGCTCGGATTTTAAATAGCGTCAGAATTGACCTTAGTGTATCCAGTTTTTGAGCAAACTTCGTCGACCTCGCGGAGTTACATCAAGCATGTGACTGATGCGGTGTTCCAATTTTATCCTGGAGGTGCTTTGCAGGGTAAGATTAATTCACCGCGATGGCAGTTAGGGAGAGAATAAAAACCCAAGAACGTCCGAAGCCTTAGGATTCCTCCCTCTACAACTTTGTCTCCCGAAATTTCCGAAATAAAAATCTTTTTACCGGCGTTAAGAAAATGTTTCTCGGCATTCTCCGTGTCTACTAGGCGACGGTGATTTCGTTCCAGTCGTTATTCGAGTGGCCTATTGATCGACTGTCATCAATATCCCGAATAACTACTGGCTCGAGTCTAGTCGGAAGTGAACCCACCTTCGAGTAGGTCGAGGGCATATTCCGGCGTAAAGTCGTATGCGGGAGTGGGGAAGAATTCGTATGTAGGTGAGGGGAAGAGTGGGGGCAACATCGAGTCGTTGCAGTGAGACTGCTGCGTGCTAAGGAAGAGCGCGCATTCGGGTTCGAAGAAGGCGATGCCCTCGGCGGGGGAGTGCGCCAGCGGGGCCAAAGCCGCTGAGGGCTCGACGATGGGACATTCGTCGCGCATGGAACACGCTGCCTCGAACGTCGGGTCCCACTCCCAGCTCTGCGGAGTGGCCGGCGAGGCGGGAAGAGAGGAATCGCAGGACGAGGACGGGGAGGGTAGGTCGGAATACAGTGCATGGTCGTCGGGAGTCGTAGGAAGGGAGTAGAACGATGACTGGTCATCGTAGGATGCGTTTGGCGAGGATGGGGCGGGTGAGGAGGAGGCTTCGGAGTTGCACGAGTCGGAGTACTCGAAGCTCGGAGATGCGTGGACGACGGGGTCGATCATCTCGAAGAGTACAGCAGCTTTGGACTGCTTCTTGCGCTTCCCGCTTCGCAGAACATATGCGTGGATATTACACATGTGCCGGTGGAGGCACGACGGATCCGCTGTGCAGTACGAACATTGAGTACAAATGTAAGGCTTCATGCCGGTGCTGATTGGACATTATTCTCAGAGAAGTTCAAATGGCGACAAATTGACCGGAACTTACTGTCTCGCCGTGTAATGAGTAATCATGTTCGACTTTTGCAGGAATTTCTTGATGCAGCCGGCCTCGGGGCATTTATACATTCTGCGACGAAAAGTCAGAATATATTGTGGAGAAATTAGACGCATAGACGTACTGCTTCTCGCGCTCTTCGGACAACATATGGGTGGGGAGATGCCGCTTGAGGTCTGACTGACGGCTATAGCTCCACAGGCACCCTGCTTCAGGGCAGCGAAACCTCAACGCTGTGGACGGGGGTATTTTGCCACCCTAGATTGAATGAGGTGAGCGAAAGAAGGAAACGAAACCACCGGCCACTTACGGTGGGGATCTGGCGGGAACGAGTGGAGGAGATGATAGCCACACGAGGCATTGCGTATTATGGTTGAAGGGGACGGGACAGGTCGAGAAGGCAGATGCAGGGCGCTTTGGATGCTTGGGTAATCCAGCCCGCACGCCCCCGCTTTATACCATCCCTCGGGTGTCCAGAAAAGCCCAGTTGATGGATTGCTTCGGCTAAGAGGTCGAAAAAGTACCGAACAAGTCAACTGTTGGGAAACGGAGGTCCAAGCGTTTGTGAGCCACTCGGGCGGATTGGTAGAGGAGAAAATCACCCTTAAAAGCTCACCCAACACGGCCATTCGAGCCGTGTCTGCCGATGGTGTGACGGATCAAGCCGTACCGCGGATCGCTCTTGGCAACAACCATCACGTCCGCTTTTGATCGCCGCTCAAAATTTCTTGAGGCTTGGGCATCGACGGGCGCAGTGGTCTTAGCTTAACTAGTTACTATCTTCTGTCTGTACATGAACATGACAGAACCCCCGGGCAACGCTCGGGGAAAAACTCCAACAAATTCAACGGCGGCAACGTCGAAAACGGTAATCGCACCCAAAACACGCACGACGCGCGCAACCCCAGACGCGGCTGCGCACCTCCACGCCGGCAAAAGCAGAAAGCAGCTATACGAAGAGAGCGACATAAACTGGACGGCGTCCACCTCGGACGACGCCAGGAATCATCTTTTGGCGAAGGGTTTCCTGTTGAAGGAAGAGGCCGGGGGACCCACACCAACCTTGAGTTTCCTGAGTTTATCTTTGCTGCGGGTTGCCGCGTCTTCGACAAACGTAGTGGTTTCCGACGCGTGCAGAGCGATTGCGCTGATCCTAGAGAAGCGCAGGGTCGAAAACCAGCTCGAGGTCCTGACTGCCGACGTAAAGAAGTTAGCGGAGCGTGCAGAGGAGGAGAGCCCGGCAGAGCTGGAGGCCATAGTGCAAGCGGCGGTCTCGCTCACGAACACGGTTCACGAGCAACGCTACGAGATGGAGAAGACGACGGAGAGGATGGAGGAGAGCATGGAGTACTTGGCGAAGCGCTTGGACGCCATGGAGAGGCCCGTCGCAGTCGAAAGCGCGACGGCGGGTGGAAACGAGGGGCTCACGAATGAGCTGCGCGGTGCGATGCACGTCACGCCGGCGGGACGGTCTTACGCTGCAGCGACGGGGCTCCCGCGCACAAACGAGCAGGAGGCGGCGCTGGCCAAAGCGGCAGCGCGCACGCGTCAGATACTAATTGAGCGCGCCCACACCACCACGGAGTGGCTAGCGGGCTTAAACGAGAAGGAAATTGTTGTGAAGGCTCGAACCGCTGTTACACTAATGCCCGCAGGAACGACCGCGCCCCCGGGTGTAATGTTCGTCGGAGCAACTCTACAACGCTCCGGCTCGGTACTTCTGCATATGAGCTCGACGGAAGCAGCGACGTGGCTCAAGGTCAACATCACATCATTTTTATCATGCATGGGGGGTACGTCAACTTACAAAGAACGTCTATTGAATGTCGTAGCACAATATGTGCCCGTCTCGTTCGATCCCAGCCAGGACGGGGCTCTCCGTATCCTGGAGAGCGAGAACAATATCCCAAGCGGGGTGTTGGCCAAGGCGCGATGGATAAAACCTGTCGCGCAGCGCAACCGGGGCCAAAAGGTGGCTCATGCCATCCTTGGGTTCAGTGACCCCACCGCGGCGAACATCTTTTTGCGCCAAGGCATCTGGGTAGAGGGTCGTTCGGTGAACGGGCATAAGCTCCTACCGGAGCCAATCCGCTGCCTCAAATGCCAGGGCGTCGGTCTGAATCATATCGCTGCGAACTGCCCATCGATTCATGACACGTGTGCCCGCTGCGGCGAGATGCATAAAACAGCCGCATGTATGGTGGACGACGAAGCGAGAGCGTGCGCGAATTGCAGAATTGCGAAGCGTCCGCATGAGGGACATGGAGCGGCGGATCGTTCATGCCCCGTTTTCACTGACAAACTTCAATTTGCCTTAGAGAGGAACCCAGACGCAAAATACCCGTACTTCCCAACACCGGACGACCCCAGCTCTTGGGTGACACACGAAGAACTTGGTGGGCAACCTGGGCTGGCGGTGTGGCCGACAAAGCGGAGGAAGGGTGTGGGGCCGCCGGCAAGCGGCGCGGCGGCCCTCCGTAACCTCTCGACAGGGCAGACTCACAACCCGCCACGTCGGGGAGCGGGTCTAGGTGGCCGCCAGACAAGTATCCAGGAGGCGTTTACCACAAAGACACCGCAACTGGGGGTGGGCCGTTTTATGAACCCGGAGCGTGCAGCACGGATGGAGGGTGCAGCAGCCAACGGCAGGCTTTGGTGGTGTGCGCAGGGGCCCTGAGGATAGGGACACCACCAGCGAAGGCTTGAACATGACCGTAGCGGATGATGGTGGGGGACCCGTAAATGGGAACGTTGCCAGTGATGGTGCGAACGCGAGAAGTACGGTGGCCACGGCGGAAGTTGGCGGGAATCTCGCAGATGAGAAAGAAGTTGATATGGACCTGGAGGTCGATACTTCGGGAGATGAGGGGGATGAAGCGGCTCGGAGCAAAGAGATTCGAAATCAAGAGAGGAAAGCGAGGGGTGCAGCGAGCGTTGCTGCACTGCAGGTGGCGGTAAAGGAAATTACTTTTGTCGACTTAGCATCCCCGCCACGAACACAAACCCCAATTGACCCCGTCCCCGACATTAACGATGACGACGAGGACATCACTTCCGGCAGCATCTTCACTCCCCCGCACGAGGGTGGACGAACAGTTTAAAATGGCTCAACCCATCCCTCCCTCAATCCTGTCGAAGCTCCGCATCTGGCAACAAAATCTCAACAAATCCCTCGACTCCCAGAACGACTTTATGAACTCACTCACTCCGAATTTCTACGACATTGCGTTGATACAGGAGCCTCACATCGACTGGCGCGGTGTTTCTCGTGGCAAGCGTTCCTTCGTATCAGTATACCCGCCGACACATGCCAAGAACCAACGCGCGACCCGGTCTGTCATATTTGTGAACACCCGTCTCTCCTCCTCCTCTTGGGCGCCCGTCCCCATCCCCTCCCCCGACATAACCGCCATCGACCTAATTGGGGACTTTGGCACTATCCGCATTGTCAATGTTTACAACGACGGCAACCACAATGAAACACTGGACGTACTCCGTGTCTACCTCCTGCAGCCCCGAAGGAAAACAGTGTACCACTCTTCCGCTCCGGTATATCTGGGCCGGCGACTTCAATCGCCACCACCCGTTATGGGACGAACTCCGTAACCATCATCTCTTTACGGCGCATAACCTTGACCTCGCACAGACCCTCCTCACCCTCCTTTCCATGCATTCCATGAAAATGGCCTTACCGAGGGACATCCCGACTTTGCGCGCCTTTGGAACTGGCAATTTCACCCGTCCCGACAATGTCTTCTGTTCCACCTCCCTCCTCTCCCTATTCGTCAAATGCGACACGGATCCAGCTGTGCACCCCGTCAAGACGGACCACTTCCCCATCATTATGGAACTGGACCTAACCATAGCCTCCGAGACCTTCCAGCCGCGACCGGACTTTCGCAGGACATTATGGCCTGAATTCCGGGAGCACCTGCTAAACGAGCTGCAGCAGATCGAGCGACCGGACGAGCACGCTACTGTCGAAGACGTCGAAACCGCAATTCACCAACTCGACAAGGCCATTGACGACACCATTCAAGCCGTGGTACCTATGTCCAAACCCTTCCCCCACTCAAAGCGGTGGTACACCAAGGACCTCCGTCAGATGAAGCTTGCCAGCGGAAAGCTGGAACGCAAGGCTTACCATTTACGTTTTGAGCAGAATCACCCCATCCACGTCGAGGCAAAGTCCACCCAGACTGAGTACTGCAACGCCGTGAACAAGGAAAAGGCAGCTCACTGGGTCGACTGGCTCATAAACCTCGACGACTCCTCCGTGTGGACTGCCAGTAGATTCCTTTCAGCGGAGGCGTCAGACGGCGGCGCAGACCGAATTCCCACCCTCGAAAGGCGGCACCCGTCGAGCGGGAAGGTAGTTGCGACGGCAGGAACGAACGAGGAGAAGAGCGAGTGGCTCCGCAAGGAGTTCTTCCCACCTGCAATGCAGCAGTCATCGGTCCCACAAGACCCCGCATATCCTCCCCCAGCATGGAAATGGGAAACCGTCTCGGACGATGTCATCCACGCTGCAACAAAGCGCATGAAGCCATACAAGGCTACGTTCCCAGGCTCCACCCCCAACTGCGTCTTCACTGAATGCACTAACCTACTCGTGCCATTCTTAGGGCCGATCTACCGCTCCCTCGACACTCTCGAGCACTTCCCTGAGGGTTGGTCCGAGCTGCGAGTTGTCGTACTGCGTAAGCCAGGGAAACCTGACTACAAAAACCCTGCCGCCCACCGTCCAATTGCACTGACGAAAGGCATGCCGCGCCTATGGTACGCATGCAAAACTCTGCAATGCGTAGCCGAGGCGGAGCTCGCGGGTATCCTACCCAGTAATCAATATGGAGCTCGGCCGGGCAGGTCGACAACGGACGCCTTGCACATGGTAGTCAAAATCGTCAAGGAGGCGTGGCGCGAAGGAAATGTTGCCAGCGTCTTGTGCATGGACGTCAAGGGCGCATACCCAAGCGTAGACCTCGACCGCCTCATCCACGATATGCGCATGTGCGGGGTGCCCAAGCAGCACACGGACTGGCTGCGCCGGCGTTTCGCCAATCGCGCGGCGCGCCTGTCGTTCGGCGACTTCGTGTCGGTGGTATTCAGCATCCATGGCGGTCTGGACCAGGGGGACCCGCACTCCGGCTTCGCCTACGGGGTGTACAACGCGCAGCTTGCAAAAATTCCGCGCCCGGCAAAGGGGGAACACGGCGTGGTATTCGTCGACGACAATACACTATTAACTATAGGCCGCACCTTCAGAATTACCCACAACAAGCTCCGCGACATCATCGAAAGACGCAACGGCGTCAACCAATTCGCCACCACTCACAACGCGTTATTTGGTCCTGCGAAGTATCAGCTACTCGATGCCTCGCGAAAACGAGTCCCACACACCTTCATGCTTCGCAAGAAAGTCCCTCTACCTCGCTCCGCGTTGCGCCTAGGCCCGCACGTCATTGAATCTGCAGAATCTGTCAAACTGTTGGGGCTACACCTAGACCGCGAGCTACGTTGGCACCAACAGGAAGCTGCTGTCCTCGCCAAAGGACACACATGGCTCAGCCAGGTTGCCCGCATTGCCCGCGCCTCACGCGGCATCGGCGCGCGCAATATGCGACGACTTTACCTCGCCGTGTGCGTCCCGCGGATGCTCTATGCTGCTGACGTATTCCTCGCCCCGCCTCCGAGCACGAGGAAGCTGTTCCTGCATGGGAAAAAGCCGCAGGAGCGAGGTTTCATGAAAACGTTACGCACCATTCAGCGTCGCGCGGCGCTCGCAATAACGGGGGCACTCAGCTCCACACCCACCGACGTCCTCGACGTCTACGCAAACCTCCTCCCTGTCGCCCATCTCGTCGACAAGGTGCGCTTCGGCGCCGCGCTGCGACTAGCAACCCTCGCGCCCCCGCACCCGCTTTACGAAGCCGTGCACGACGCCGCTAAACACCGACAGGAGAAGGATCCCACGACACTGCGAGAACTCGCATTGGATTTTGGTTTGAAGCCGAGGAGAATGGAGGAAATCGAGGCGATAAGAAGATCGACGGCGTGGAAATCGGGTATGGCGGTTGAGATACCGAGCTCGAAGGTGGACGCGGTAGTGGAGGACATGACGGACGAGGCGGAATGGATGGCGTACACCGACGGGTCAGGTATCGACGGGCGCATAGGGGCGTCAGCTGTGCTGTACCGCAACAGAGTCGAGGTGGACGCACTGCGGCTTTGTCTGGGCAGCGCGGAGGAACACACGGTGTTCGAGGGTGAGGGTGTCGGCGGCAGCCTTGCCCTGGCCCTGCTCAAGAAGCAGGCTGAGGTTGTGGGGCCTGTCTCCATTGTGGTCGACAGCCAGCCTGCGATCAGGGCGGTGACAACCACGGCGTCGACTCCGTCCCATTGGATCTGGGACACGTGGAATAACCGGGAGCAAGCTTTCGCGAGGAAACACCCAGGGGCGAAGGTGACGGTGAGGTGGGCGCCAGGACACGTCGGAATTCCCGGCAACGAGCGTGCGGACGAAGAGGCAAAGAAGGCAGCACAAAGTGGATCATCAGCAGCGCGTGACATCCCGAGGGCACTCCGAGGCGTACTTCCCTGGAGCAAGTCCGCCGTTCGTCAGCAATACAGGACGAGTTTAAAGGCGACAGCAGCGCGTGAGTGGTCTAAATCCCCGCGCTACGCCCGCACGGTGAAATACGACAACAAACTTCTCCGCGGCTCCTACCTCGAAACCGCCGATCGACTCCCTCGCAGCCTCGCCGTTCTCCTCCTCCAGCTTCGCACTGGGCACATCCCTCTCGCAAAACACCTCCACAAAATCAACAAAGCAGAGTCCCCCATATGTCCCAGCTGCCGCCACGCCGATGAAACGGTCGAACATTACCTCCTCCGTTGCCCCGCACACGCCGACGCCCGTCGCGAGCTCGTGAGAGCCGGTGGTCCGCGCACTCGCGTTATGACCAAGCTCCTGCGCATACCCGAGCTCCGCATCCACCTCTTTCGCTACCTCGGACGCACTGGGCGCTTCCACACCGTCCACGGGGCTCTTCCCGAACCCCCAGCGCACGACCAACCCACTCGCGACGAGAACCTCGCATTCCTCGCCAAGCTGAAAATTACTGAAGCTGTCCCTCGCACCGCGCATCCTTTCGCCGCCCGGACCACCATCCGCGTCGCTCTCCCGTAACCCCCCCGTCCCTGCCCTCTGTGCCAACCTCCCGCAACCGCCCCGTCCCTGCCCAACTCCTCTCGCCCACTTAATATACTTACTTACTTACCAGTGCCCACCCTCGGGGGGCCTATATCTCTACCTTATTCTGCGCACCATTTACCTTACCCCCACAGGTGCCCAGACCACTCCTATTGCGCACACTCGTGCGTCCGCTCGTTTGTCCTACGTTGGACATTCGAGCACGTTTTCGCGGACTCCCTCTCCCAGCATCGATAGTATTAGCAAGTAGTTGGTTCATACATTGTGTAGAAGTATGCCCACCATGCCGCACGCGGCGAGGGGCAAAATAACAAGGATTCAAAAAAAAAAAAAAAAAAAAAAGCCGTACCGCGAATGCTGGCTCCGAAAGCGTTAAATCCATCATTTCGAAGCCGTGGTTGCAGCACAAGTACACCAGGTTTCGTCGTGCATGACCAGGCCGAATAGCCAATCAGTGGGTCGGGTATCGCGGCTCATGAATATCCCCAGGGCAACTCGAACGGAAACATACGAAGTCAAGTGGTGCAAAATTTACGTCTCATGTTGAATGCGACGTTTATCGAGAGCTCGTATGATCAGCGAAGACCTGCAATTATCCCATGGATACCCTTTATTGGAGAGGTTTGCAGAGGTGCTGGCGTATAATTGAAGACATGTTAGCCTCGCAAGAGAGGAGCGGCCAGGGTACCCACATTTTTAGCTGCAGCGTGCTCCGCCTCCGTGAATTGCGTCTTACAATCGTATCCGTACCTGAGAGTATTGATTTAGTGCCTCCAGGATACTACTTTCACGGACATACCAGCAGTTCTCTGGTGGCACCCAGCCATCTGGTCAGTTAATATCAGCAGTTGCTCCGAGCTGTCGATGGTGATATCGTTGCTGACCTTTCATTTTCTTGTCGAAGAGCCACAGATAGGTGTGCGATCCAAGTAGCTTATGTAGACAACCACCGCATAGCCCATCGTCCTCGGTCCAATCTTCAAAGCCGGACAGCAGGCCAACGTCGCAGTAGATTCCACTGATAAGGATGCTGAGGTCGGGGAGCGCCTCAGCGTCGGTACGGAGGAATTTGTGCAGGGCTTTTGTCTCTTGGCGGTTGAATGGCAGTCTGCCTGGGAGAAGGTCAGGCAAGTCCGTGTCGTAGTGTTGCCATGCTACGGACGTGACATCAGAGATCGTTGAGAGCGCAGTCAAAAACGTACTGGCGGATGTCCATAGCAGTCCATCTGTGGGTTGGTTGCATCGTTGGCCTATTCAAAGGGATTAATAGTGGAACTACACGAGTGAGTGGAGCGCACAGGAATCGAGGCCTTCGAGCACGGTGTCGAGGATGGAACACAGGTGCTCCGAGTTCTCAGACGGGTCAGACACCTCGCGAGAGCTCCAAATTTCAGACAACGGGTCATAGAAGAACCCCAAATATGGAGCCCCTCTATCTTATGCGTAGTCAACAACAGGGCAAGCGTCGGACATCGTATTCGGATCGCGCGATTGATACGTTGCGAGGATGAGCGCGGGACCAGCCGCGAGGCAAAGGTCGTATGTCCCGTCGACTTTATTCTTTTGTTAGAACAGCTAGACGGGAGGGAACATAACATACTGTCTGGTTGTTTGAACACGCAATGCAGCATAGCTCGGAGAAACTGGATGACACTGTAAATCTGGCGTAAATCGGCGGTTGGGTATGCGTTGAGCATCTTGAGGCGCTGAGCATAAATAACATGGTTTTCCGAGGGGTGGTCGGATTCGGGTTCGCAGTTAATGGATGTAAAACGAGTGGAGTAGACGAAGACCCGATACATCGCGCGGTGAAAGCGGAAGGTCTCTTCTGCTGAGAGGACGCTAACAGGAGATCTACGGTTCTTGTACCTAGCAATTGTATATAAATGGCCGCGGATGTATTCAATGGGACGGCTTACCATCTGCTGAACAGAGCCTCGAGTCTGTGGACCACGGCATCGTTCTTGCGCAACTGAGGGAGCTCGTCCATCGTTACCGGCGACGTGTCCTCGGATTCAGCAGCTGCAGGGCTAGTGTCGTCGCCACCATCTGGAGAGCGTTCCTTGGGGGCAATGTACACCTCCTGACGGAGAACCCGTAGAGCGTCAGGGAAAATGTCCGTCAAGTTGCGAGCAACGGCGAGATTGATGGAATTCGGGTGCACGGTGTAGATTGCATGGAGAGCCTTACAAGTAGACTTCAACGTAGAGAGGGTTTCAAAGTCGGGGCAAAAAGTGAAGACCCGGTCGATTATGTCGTTGTTCAGAGGAAGAGAATTTGGCGACATGAAGGTCGGGAGCAACCGCGAACACCGTGACCGTGTGAACGCTTCGGTTGATCGGCCGATTTGTTGATTGTCGTTCAAGTAGAGCGCACAGAAGAGCGCATTTTTTTATGCGGGCTTCCGAAGTGCACCTCACGTTGATATCTCACAAGCCGCAAATGAAATCGGAAGCGAAGTGTGAACTTTGGTCAAGTTTTGTTCGAACTCCGCTTCGGTCAAATTTTGTGCGCCAAAGATATCTGAACTAGAACGCGTCACCTCCGGCGCTGCTTGCATAAAAATCCCAGTGACACAACTGGAGAGATTATGGGGCGATTGCGATAATTGCAATCGCCGAAATACAGCCTGCACGCATCCGACCGCGCATCTCGTCCATACGGTCCACCTAAAGTAAAGTCCACGCACGACAAATCCACCCAGGAAAAAAATGTGACACAAATTACATTCCTCTAGCAAAACCCCCATCCTCAGTCAAGACGGTTGAGAACCGCACTCCGCCTGTAGGTACGAGCTCAGTTGCAGTCGGGAGGGAGACGGGAGCGGGAAGCCAACACGTACCTCGACGGCGACCCAGTCGCCATGGCCTTGAGGCTCGCCATAATTTGCCCGATGCCGCTGTCCGGCGAGACGTCACCATTGTTGCTGTTCGGCTTCACGGAGGGCAGGGCGTTGCTGCTACCGCTGCTCCCGGAGTTGTTGCTGCTCCCAGAATTATTAATGCCGGAATTGTTACTGCCCTGCAGTCCGCGGTCAAAAAATCGACCTAGTCGCGCGCGGGTAGACTCACCTGAGTCTCGTTCGACATCATGCTAGTGGTGGTCTTGGATCCAGAGTTGTTGTTCTTGTTGGTCTGCTTCGCGGTCAAAGGCAGTCCGAGTCCAACGCGGGTCGACTCACCTGCTCCGACATCATGCTCGTGGTAGTTTTCGAGGTCTGCGCTGCGGTTAAAAAAAGTCCAAATCTAACACAGGCCGAACTCACCTGGGTCTTCTCCGACATCATGCTGGTGGTAGTTTTCGCGGTCTGCGCCGCGGTCAAAAAGAAAGTCCAAATTTAACACAGACCGAACTCACCTGGGTCTTCTCCGACATCATGGTCCTGGTAGTCGTAGATTTGCCGTTGTTATTGTTGTTATTCGACCCAGATCCACTAGTTACTGTGCAGTCCTATAGGGTGGGGTGGGTGGAGCGATGGGTTAGCAAGAGGAAGACTAGGGCCGGGGTGCAATAGGCAGGCAAAAAATAAACAAGAATACTCACGGCACCATTCAGCGTCTTCGTCATGATGTCCGTTTTGGTTACGGTCACGGTTTTCTCGGAGTTGCCTTTGTCCATGGTGACCGTCTGGGTGACCTACAAGGACGAGTCAGGTCCGAAATGGAAGGAGTTGGGTTAGACCGCTCGTACCTTCTCAGTTTGAACGCGAGTAACGGTAACGGTCTCCTTCGAGTTATTGTTGTTACTGTTCTTGTTGTTCATATTGTTGTTGGACGACGAGCCCTTATTCGAAGACATAGATTGCTTGTTGTTGGATGACTGGCTGCTGGAGGAGCCGCCATTGCCAGAGTTCGATTGGCTCTTCTGGTTGGACTCTCCGGGCATCATGTTAGACTCTCCGGGCATCATGTTGCGGCGGAGGATCTAGGTCGAATGGATGAAGTCGACCGAGGTAGTCAAGGGCAAGGAGACGCACCATCCCAGATCCCGACTGGAAGCAGGACGAGTTTGTGAGCACGGATCTTTCTACGGGATTCATAACTACACACCAGAGGCATCGCAACCACAGACCCAGCAAGGGAAACGAAAAGAGGAAGGACAGCAAGCTTGAACAACATCGTTGGCGGGGAAACGCGGGGCGAAGTAGGAAGTAAAGAGAGTGAGTAGTGCACAGCACACAGAGAAGGACTGAGCCACCGAGAGGGCTTATTTGAACGAAGAGGAAGAGGAGGGAAGGGCAGAAACGGACGACCGCAGGTCGATGGGCGGATGTGGCAGCAGGGCTGGATGGATCACCTGCCCTGGTATATGTACAAGTCCAGACCGAGATCCGCATTATTATCCCCGGCCGTTGCTTTGCGACCGCTTGTGATCGAGGGAATTCCCATGGAATCATTTGGGATTCATTACTCTAAATGTGGATCATCGTTGCCTCGGATGCACATCATATGGTTGTGGCGGGTTGTGGCGTGGCCAAAGGGCCTGAGGAGGACTCTAATTTTTTTCCCTCCTCTCTCTGGGCATCAAGTACGGAAACTTTGATACGTTTGATGACAATGGATGATCAGTATTCCGATGCGGTCCAGGCTTCTTAAATACCGAGCGAACCAAGGGCGCCAAGGAGGCCGACATGCAGCCGAACGCAGCGCTACTCAACGTTGACGGAGTTTGTGTCGTCTGCCAAAGGCCGTCTTCGCTCGTCGCGATTTTATTTATTCCAACGCCCTCCACAAGGCTATGCGTTTCACACCGGAGTCCCAGTTGGGCGGGAATTCCCGGGGCTGGAACACCAAACAGCGGAACGCCATCAAGTTGAATGAAACTTTGACAAAAGCTTGGCTGAACTTGGCTAGAAACCAATCACTACGTTCTGGAGCTGCGTTCAACTTGTTGACAGAGTGTGTCGATGTGGTGTTGACATGCGCCGACTCGGCTCGGTGATGTCAACACCACGTCGGGACAGGTCGTAAACGCCAAGAAATTTGATTCCGCTTGATCCGGATCGTGTCTTGAGACTTTAGGTTGGGTTCAAAAACGAAACACGTTTTTGAACGGCTTAGAGGTTGTATGGTTATCCTCAAAGTGATAATAGCTGCGACTTGACTTCTTATTTCCACCAGCTCTTGATTTTCCTGAGCAGCACTGATACTAGTGTGATTCATTTACAGGCGAAAAGAGCCGTGTAGCGCTAGCATATGTTTCATTCCTTGTTAGTTCGCTCCTCCCGATCAGTTACTTGAGAGCCCTAGGTGAGATGAATTTATCGAGAAATGATAATGTCCATTGAAATCCATCACTGACGAAATTGAACGAAATTGGACCCCGAAATGCGGCCTGAGGACTGACCAAAGGCAGGGAGATTGGGCACTGGTCGACAGCCTTAGGTAGAACGATCGAGATTCGGAGACCTTTCTCAAAAAATGGAATAGCGAAAGGAAAAATCACCGAATTCGATGGGTTCGTCTAATCGGTGTTGAGAGACTTTGGCCCGCGCTGGGCGAATAATATGCCTCGAATCTCCCGGACCTCTGGATGTTCCAATCGACTTCGCGCCAGGCCACGCGTGTGATTGTGACGGTCACGGATGCCTGTTGTTTATTCTGCACGTGATCGGACCCTTGTCTTCTTTGACGACAATGCGACCGAGTCCACACATGTACAGCAGCTGTGTGGACGTCGGCGTGGTTTCGTCGTTCGTTTTCCCCGAAATATACAACGTGGGCAGAATTGGATATGTGACCGCCCCAATTTTCTGCTACTTCGTCATTTTCTCTTCGCAAATATACGGCACACAGGTGTTCCTCTGGTTTCCTCGGACATTACTACGATCTAAATCATGCCTGGACTTCTTACTTGCGCTCGTCGGCCCTCCGAGTTCACGAACGTCGCATGCTGGTTCATCAACGCTATCGCTGTGCTCGCTCTTCACCCTCCTTCAAAAGAGCGCGCAGCGCCGTCTGAATTTATCAAGATGTAAGAGATCCTCGATCCTTCCCCTTCGCCTCCTATTATCTGCTGGCCTCGGCTTCGATAATGGTTTCCCGCTCCATGGCAACGAGCGCTCTCCGCCGTTTCAATTGGCGATTCAACCCTGGCTTACTTCGATTCGATGCTCTACTCACATCCGAGTCGATAACTCGACGCGCCGTCAAGTCTCCCAACAACGATTCTCCGGGAGTATCTCGCGGCCATCCTTCGCATCTATAGACTTTTCAGTCTCACGCTTCCACACCTCGGGATTTCCTAGCGTGTTAACCGTCACTGCCGATTTCAATCTTTCCTGGCGTTAGTCGACGATACGCCAGATACTATTGTTTTCGCTCTGAAGCCGAAATCATGCTCACGACGACGTCTCCTCCCCCTCACGACGTCTACTCCCTGACCTCTGCTACATCTCTCGGTGCTCTCAAGCCGAGTCTTCTCATGTTCAAACAAGAGGACACAATTTCAATTATTTCCCATCCAGATATTCAGCGAAGCTCAAGCAGCGCCTGGATGCACTCATTACGATTCTGAATCTACTCTATCTCCTGTGGCATTCGCATGGAACTGTGCAAAACAAACAAGTTACCCTGAGTCACGACCTCCGAACAGTCCGCTTCCCACGCGTTCAACTCCGTCATGGTTCATTTTCTCCTGTCTAGCCCCACTCTCCTCCTGTCCGTTAACCTCAAGGCTGCGTCCATCGACCACGAAAGAAAGCTACCGCCATGACCACTACATTCGGAATTCCAACGACTACCGCGCTGCCCTCGACACCAGCGAACGAGTGGGCACAGCGCACCAACGAGAGCCTCGCCACTACTCAGGGCGATGGCGTACAGTCTCCTGGACCATATTTCCCCGGTGCCTATCCGGAGGATTGTCCAGGTCAACACAACATGTCGCAAGATATAGCCGCTCTAGGCGAGACCTTAATTCAGCACGCCAAGGCAATCCTTCCCTCAGGATCGGCAGGATACTTTGGTGCGTTTCTTTCAGGATTTCCCTCTCCCTCTTTCACTTATAGCAGGCGTAGGTGTTGGGGCCAGCGACGCTCAGTTGCGCGCTCCCACAAACCCTACCTCGCCATCGGTATCCGTTGGCGCCCCTCATAGGCAGGACACGGATCTCAGCACCACCTCATCCGCGTCTGCTGCATCCGGCGCATCCATCGTGTCCACCTCCTCTGCCCCGTCCTCAGTCACGATGAACGACTCCCCTCGCGCGGCGGGCTACAGCCTTCTTTCGTCCACTCCCTCGGTCAATCTCCTCGCCAAAAATTCGATGCAATCCCTTGCTCCCAGCACCACCATGGAAAACGCGCCGGTCTCCACCGTGATGGCGGCCAATGCGGATCGTAAGCCATACCTGGACCCCGCACGCGCCGCCGCCGCGTTTTTTGAGGCACCTGCGGACAACGACTATATCGTTCTGGATGCAAATATTCAGAATAGCGCACCGTTTACACCCATCCCTCCTGTACGCGGTTCGGCTCAGTACTTCCCCGTTTCCGTCGCCGAGCCCGAGGCGGAGGCGGAGCCCAACCCGTATTCACCGCTCCTCACCCACGCCGGGACGCACGCGCGCGGGCATACGGAAGCTGAAGACGCTCAGCGTGCGGTTTTCCTCCACGACAGCCCTAAATCCACGTTCGAGGAGAGTGCGCTCGCATCCAGCGGCGGGGCTGACGCTACATCGGCGAACGGACATGGGTCTCCGATAATCGATCCAGCCATTACGGCGAGTACCGCGGCCGCGGGGCACGTCTTCACGGCGTATGGAGTGCACACGGGGACGACGCTGGGCGCGGCGCAGGTGGCGCATGCGGGAGCTTTCGTCGAGGAGAAAAGCACGGATGCTGGGACTGGCGGAGATGGCGGAGAGGTCGTTGAGGAGCAAGGGGTTCAGGGTCTTGAGGGGAAGGAGCGCAAAAAGGAGCACCGGGCGTCGGTGTCGCGCCTCGTTGCAAAGATGAAGGAGAATATGCATGTTGCGCAAAGCCTTTTGAGGATGGTTTGAATATTTTGTACTGTAAGAGTGTAAGATGTAGGTCGAAAACTCAAATGGAGTCAATACTGGGATGCAATCTCTGGAGGTATCAATCGACTAAAATTGGACTGCACCTTGTGGTAGCAAGTGTCCAATGTGCAACGTGAATACAAATGGTGTTTGCGGCGAGAGCGAGGCATAAGAAAGTCGGTTCGTTCCCGCTGTAAGCCTGGCCGAAGCCGAACAAGCCGCAAAACCGAACAAATGTTGAGCACTCAGCAGATGTAGCAGATGTGTAATTTCGGCGCTTTCGGCGCTCTTTGACTTCAACGACAAGATGTATTTTAGTCGGCGCGCGCTGAGGGCTTGACAGAAACTCGTGAACCCCGAAATGAACTTCAACAGTTCAACTTCCCACAGTGAAAACCAAACCGTGGGAAACGCGACGAAAACTTGTAGGTACAACTCCCTTCACGTGGGCACTTTGACCCAACTTTGACCTTAAGGAAAGTCTTCCTAACTAGTAGTAAACAAAAACGGACTGCCCTTGTTTGACAGCCTAAATGCACGCCGACCAATTGCCGGACAACGCCGCATGTAGGCTGGACAGCGATAAACATCTGACTTGTATTAACAGTGTCCAGGCATCGGGCGACCGCGCGCGAGGAATTATAGTTCAGCCTGGCGCTTATTGAACGGCGGTCGTACCTTTGGTGCCTCAAACATAGTATCTCGCAGCCAGACGCTTCAACTATGACAATGGAAATTTTGCAAATTTGTCGGAACCGCACAAGGAATCGCATCAGTCAAAAGGACCGATGGATATTGGAATTTCTGCTGGCCGCCCACCCCTTTATGGTCCGTCCGACTTTTGTTCAATGGATGTTGTATTAAGCAAGCGCCAACACATTGCGCTCAATCACTATCGCGACAGGAAGATCATTATTTCGACTTGACATGCTATGCTGTTGACGTTTTTAGAGCGCATAAAAGTTGGGGCCAAGTGACATGCAGCATACTCTCCCTTCCCCTGACGCACCACCATGGGCCTCCCACTCACCCTCATCCGCGTAGTCGTTTTCTGTGCGTTTTCGTTCCTGCTGGCGGGAGTTGCAACTTACTAACCTCTGTATTTCAAAGCGACCTCCATCTTCTTTGCCTTACTCGACCTGGCACTAGCGGGGGCAGTAACTTCAACCAGCACGGCATCATTCAACGTATACTTTCCATATGCTGCTCTCGCAATCGCGACCGCCATATTAACCTTCCTTACACTCCCTGCAATGTATGCTCTCACTCGACTCGACTCATCACGAATATGTTTCCTAATCGGAATCATAGGCTCGCCCTCGAAAAATTCCGACCCGGTGGACCCACCTCCATGATTATCGTCGAAATCTGCTGGCTTTGTAAGTGGGATTATACAGCAGAAGACTTGCTCTGACTCGATCTGGCCCAGTTTTACTTTCAATCTTGTGGCTCGCCACGGGAGCAGACGCCGCCGACTACGAATCAGTGGGTTTCTGGTTCGCGTGTGGCAACCCCGAAGAGCAAGGGAGTGTAGACAGGGCGGCGTGCAGTCAGATTTCCGCGATTGCAGCCTTTGCGTTTTTGAACTGGATCATACGTGCGTTTCATCCTAAACTCGGAGCGTTGAATACCCACCTCACATCTTTGCATAGTCATGGGGTATATTGGAACGCTCCTCGTCCTGTCACTCGCTGCCGCAAGCCGCAAGCACACGGGGGTGTGGACATCCTCCGTCGCAGACGCGCCATTCGGGGCTCCTGCGCCTGCGGTCGATCTAGCCCCGATGTCGACGTCGCATGGAGGTCAAGTCGGCGGTACTGCCAGTGGTGGTCAGGTCGGCGGTGTTGGTGGGCATACCGCGGGTTACAGCGCGGGGAACTCGGTTCAAGCCGGAACTGTTCATGTCTAATTCACGATTGTGGTGCTTTATGAGGCGTGCCCAGAAGACTGATCTGATATTGTAAAATTCCACTTCACGCCCAGACATTAGTGTAATATCGCAGTTGGCTTTCTGAAGGAAATTCAGGCTTATGATGTTGGCGATCTCGCTGCTTCGTCTCCAGTGACTGACTCGTCAACGTTCGGATCAGCAAAGTCAAAGCAAAGTGGCTGTCAGGTCGACTTTGCCTCGTTTGTGACCCAGTAATTCACTGCTGGTAGGAATCTACTCTCTTCGAGCTTCCGCTAATTTTTCAACCCTTGTTTAACACAATTTCTTTTTAGTGGCAAATTGATGCCAGTCGTGATGTGACTTCCGTTACGGCTATTTGTTCTCGTCCACCATGGAGGATATGCTTCGAGCCCTCCAGGGCACCACCATCGCACCGACAAGGCCTCCCGCCTTCATAAAACTGGCCCCGTCTGACGATGGCTCATCTTTGCCTGCTGCATTCTTTGAACGTAAGTCTCGCTTACCACTCTCTTTTTTTCGACCCACCGTCTGTGCAGATCCAGACACGTACACCAAACACATCGGCCCCGATGGTAGAATTAGGTCCTGGGGCTTGTATTCCGTATGCGCCCCCTTCGATCCGCAGATTTATTTTCATTTGGAACCAGTATATCCCCCGCGGCCAAGATGGTGCAGGATATGAGGACATCCCCTTTTCGATGATGAGGAAAGTACGACTCCTTCCCACTCCTATTTCTCATCTTGTTTGTTCTTGTGGCATATATTTAACAATATTTTTGCCCAGATGATGCACCAAATGACCTATGCGCCACTCAGTAAACTTCCGCGTCCAGAGACTCAATTCATGAACGCTGTTCTGGCGCGCAGAGTGCGGCACATCCGCCTTTCCGAGAACTGCCGGCTAACTCTATCACTTTAGAAACGCGAGCTCAAGCAAGTCGATTTGGGCGACTTAACGCGCCGCGACTACGTCCTCCGCATTCACATGCCGTGAGTCCAGTGCGTTCTCGATGCTAGTTACACATCCACCAGCAGGGAAATAAAAACGGCGACCGGTGAGGATCGCATCTGGAGACGGTTCATTGTGAGCGGAGGGATGTCCCTGGGCGTGTTCCAGGACAAAGTGTTGGCGCCGCTTATGGGATGGTGCGCATCTTTGTCTTGTAGTATTTGGCCTTTGGCTTCACCCCTTCCAGGGTCCGGAACTTCCATGCACACATCCTGACTGATTACCGTGACGGCACGCAGTACGGGCCCAAGGTTGTACCCGCCATATCATCTTGCTCGCAGTTCCTCATCTTTTCCAGGGAAGCGGCGCCATTGACATGATGCATATCGACGCTGTAAGTTGTCTGTCTACTGCCTGCGGCCTGCCTCATGCACCCTTCACCTCAGTCCGGTTACGATTTCCTCAAGGAGGACGATTATTGCGTGGCCCATCTCATGGCCAAGGTCGGCGACGCATGCCAGTATGAATATGATCTGGGAGATCATTTCCGTCACGATATTATCGTCAGTGCCTTTCACTTCCTTCATCCGGATGCCTAGCCAATAGTTCGGATGTTAGGTGGAGAAAATCGCGCCGCTTGAAGAGAGCTACAGCCGCGTCCAGGTTCTCGGCGGCTCTGGGATCTGCCCCATGGAAAACGGCAAGGGGAACGACACCTGGGCTGAACACATCGAAACGCTGATCAAATCTGGCACTCCCGCCGAACGGCGCGAGCTGCTCTCCGAGATCTATTCCATGCCTAACTACACCGATCGCGGGTGGAATAAGAGACCGACGTTCGACCCGGACTACTTTGATCTCGCGGAGACGACGCAGGCCGTCATGGCTGCGCTGGGAACGAAGTTATCGTACTCACCCGGCGCGAAGACATTCGTAGTCCCTTTGGCGCCGGAGGGGCTGCTTGGATCTTACAACACGAGTAAACACAAGACTACCCGCGAGGTCACCCTGCTCCCGGGTGAGTCGGTTGGGTTTTTCGAGGAGCTGAAGAAGGACGGGAGGGATAGTCGGCGGGCGACGGCGTGTGCTGCCTGTGGCAATCCGAACGATTTGAAATCGTGCTCCGGGTGTGGTCAAAGATTTTACTGTGGGCAGGCATGCCAGAAGGTGAGGCTTCAATGTCGGCGGGAATATGGGCTGACACTGGCTAGGCTCATTGGAAATCTACCCACAAGCGGGAATGCGCCATGGAAAAGAAGAAGCGCACTTCTAGTTAACTTCTAAGTTAATATAGGTACGTCGACCACTGTTCCCGCGTGTACCGAACATATTTCATTACAATCTTCAGCCACGCAGTCGATTTCTGGATGAAGAATGACATTAAGGTGAAGACGTACAATCGAGCAACTTGAACAGCTGTGGTGCAATATTATGAACTTCATGGAGTCTGAACTCGCTGGGTCGACCGTGGCTCGTTCCAGTGTGTGTGCGCAATCTCTCACTTATACCGGTGGAGCAGAAACCGGTTGCTGCGAAATTGAACTTTGTATCTATTTGGCCGGCAAACCAGACGCGTTCGGGTAACGTGACCAGCCTTTCGTGAGTCGCGCCTCTCGATTGCTTCCCCTTGCAACACTCCCAGTCGGACTATGCAGTGGTTCACTCTCATCGCGTTCCATATCTGACGTCGGACCAAATGCAGACTTTAGCGCCGGCCGAGGGAAAGATCAAGTGACAGGGCTGTGTTGCGAAGCGCCGCTCCGCAACTGGGCGCCTACTCTCCCTTTGCTCTCCCTCTCCCTAACCATGATCATCAAGGACGCATCTCCGCCCGCGTATGGCTCCTCGCAGGTCGAGGCACTGAGAGCCCAGGCGCCTAGTGGGACACGGCCGCCGGTGTATGGTGCGTACCTCGTCTATCAGAAGCGACTCACGATTCACGGAGCCGCAGTTTACTACCGCGTCTATGCTCCAGACGGCGCGATTCCTTCTAAGACGGCCACGGATGTGAATAATCCGTTTGTGGGTCGCATTCGGGCCAAGTCCGTTCCTCCGCCATTGAACGTTGCGTCCTTGAAACGCACTCTCGCCCACGCAGAAGGCCTACCCGATCCTCTGGGGCTCCGGTCGGCTTTGTATCGGTTCTCACTTGACCAGACGCCGATGGACGAAGCAGAGAAGATCTCCGACTCGTTATTGGGAACGGGAAATCTTTTCACTCCCGAGAATGCCTTGACGCTCGTGTATGTATACGACCTCACCGACCAGGAGAAAGAGGGCGTCCCCGCGACCGAGACGGTTCTATTTACCGAACCTGTTCAGTATGGTGCGTCCCACAACTTGATAACTGAGTTCCGAAAGTCACCCGCTGATTCTTGGCAAGTGTACTATCGGCTACACACTCGCAGCGGCAATGATGTCTCCGTGAATGCGTTCGACCCAGAGGAGCCTGCTCTCGGGCGGATTGTCCGAGAGCTTATCGCACCTCCTGGGGACGCACAGGCAGTTCGGCGTTGCATCGCAAAGGTGGAGGGGAAACCCATCTACGCGTTCGCCGATTTATATGCGAACGTGGCGGATGAGGAGCCTCTGGCACACGACGCTCCAGTCACCTTCGCTCCCCCCGGCTTAGAATCCCGAGTCGGCTCGAGTCCGGAAGATGCATTGCCTATCGTGCAGCCCGAGCGACGACCAGGGTTGTATAATCGACCTTTGAGGGTTTTGTTGGCTCAACATGCTACATTTCTCTTCGCCGTATGTGTCTTCGAAGAATTTTTTTCTCCCCCTCATAATTATAATACCTATCTCAGCGCCTCCGTCCACACACAGGTCCAGGTCCGGATCTCGAATGGCTCGCCGTCAACCCAGGCGACATACTCTATACAGATGGCGTTGTTCACCATTCTTGGAAACCCTCCGCACAGAATTTTCACCTGAAGGCCGCGCAAGCTGTCTACGTCGCAGTGGATTCGAGGGGCGGAGGAGGAGGAGGAAGTGCGTCCTGGTTTAAACTTTCCTTAATTCTGCTCACTCGGGTCATGTGTATTCAGTGGTCCTCGTGGGTAAGCTGGCGCCTTACCTTTCTGTGAATGTCCATTAACCGCGAGTTTCAGCGAATGTCAAGTTGCTCGATGAGTAGGTGGCCCCGCCGCTCGTGTCCTGATTATACTTTGTTCTTCGTTGTGTTGCAATGCTGTCATGTTTTAGTGGATAATATGTACTTCAGTTTTTGTTCTCGACGATTGGAGCCATTGGACCCGCCCCATAATTTCATTGGACCCAAGACTTCCTTGAGAGCTATCGAATTGAACGGTCGGCCTGCGAGCAAAGGTTAAACGTTAAATATTGGACCGACTAGGTGGTCGGCTATTTGCGGTGTAAAAATTAAGCTCGGCAGATTCGAGGTGTACCTGGAGGGACAGAATTCGCACGCAGGCAGGTGTTTGCCCCTTGGCCCGTATGTAGACACTCTGTAGGGTTAGAGGAGGATCTCAAAGGGATCTGCGACATCGGAGAAGCACCAACGCACAATATTCGAAGGACATTGGATTTGGGAAGACGGCACAGAGTCGAATGGTTTAAAACGTTGCTAGTAGGGTTCATTGCGTGAGTACCCAAGGCACGAAAGCCTGGAAATATTCTCCAATGGCATAGATCTTGCGGTGGACGGAATTCGTTAATTTTGGTCAAGCGAATGTTCAGCACCTTGACGATTTATTTTGCTCCGCGGCCATCAGGGTCGATATTGAGATTCAACATATCGCTTTGCTTTGCGGTGCCTGATCAAAAATCACGGTTTGTGCAGGTCGCACGTTCGATCCCCTCAGTCACACTCCTAGGTCGGCCTGCCACTCCAGGCACCCAAGTGGATGTCACGGACCATCTGGCTGTTGTTTACTCTCACTATGACTAGTTCCATGAAAATTCGACACCAACAAGAGCTGAGAAAATGCGCGTACTAACTTTGAACACTGCGTTCAACCGTGGGAAAATCCTTCTGTATGTCAGGAGAAGCGTTCCTCTTTGGCCAACGACAACATGGGTTAAAGCCGGATATATCCTATCTTAATTTTTTCCCCGCGTCGGTGGTAGTCTAAGGAATATTTTTTTTCTATAAAATGTATTCAAGTATTGGCATGGGAGATGAGATGATTATACATCAGTAGTACTAGTATGTGTTGGGTATCTGCGCGTCAGACCTAAAGCAGCGGGTGGCGTTCAAGCAGCCGTATCCTCTTCACTTCTCCGCGTGCCTTCAACTCCCGCTTTGGGACGTCCCAGTTGACGAACCCGATGAGCCTTTGATCCACCGCTTCCTGCAGCATCTCCGTCCACCACCCCTTGGGCTTCTTCACGTTGGGATATACAGTCATCGCCTCGCTCACTTCCGTGTACGGCAGAGGCATATCTGCAGCGCCCTCACGCAAGAGGTAGCCCACGAGGTGCTTGAGGCGGGTCGGTACCGCGCGTGGAGCTGAGGCCACGATCAAGGGTACAGATAGTGTCGGTTGAGGACTGTCCACTGTCGGGCGATCAGCTGCCGGTGTGCTGGCAGACGTGGTACCGCCGGCCACAGTCGGTGTGAGATCGGGCGCTACCGGCGGCGCGATGCTCAGCTCCTGGCGGTGTTGTGCGGGGAGGGAGAACGTTGGCGTCGGAGGCGTCGGGAGCGACGGCAGTAACGCGGCTGGTGTAGGCGAAGTATGTCCTACGGCGAGGCGAGATGCGCCCCCATCCATTGTCAGGCGCGGGCGTACTCGCAGCCTGAGATGTTCCCGCCCCAACAGACTCACACCGTGCTCATTAGCCGCGATCAGAGCCGCGGGGGAGAAGACGAGTGCGTCGCCAGTGGGAAGCAGCATGACCTGCTTGAACCAGGATTCGAACGCCGCAGACTCGCTGCTTCCCGCGGAAACGTGGCGTGCGAGATGGGCGCACCACGCCGGCGAGGAGAAACGATGGCAGATGATAATGGATGCGAGGTCCAGGATCGTCGGCGGGATGACCGTCGGCTCTTGCGTCGCAATGATCACCCGGGTGGCGAGATGCCGCTGGAGGCGGATGATGTTGCTCACGGACTGGGTTAAACGGGCGGAATCGCTGTTGGTGAGGTATTTGTGTGCTTCATCCAGGACTGCGCGCGAAGTTGGATTAGGCCCAGAGACAGGATGCTCCGAACGAACGAACGTACCAACGACTTTTCCGCACGCCGTTTTCCATTGTGTGAATGCGCCGAGCACGATGTCAAAGAGCACGCCCGCCGTCAAGCCTAGCGATATGTTTCCCTATCAGTAAATGGGTCTTTCATTTCGACGGAAGCCCTACCATCAAGGAACGGGTCCGTGAGATCGACAAGGACGAGTCCTCCCGTAGTGAAATATGATTCGATGTCGGCGGCGCTGGGGCGGACAAAGGCATCCAATAAGTCCAATCGAAGCTTGATCATTGCTTTCTGCATTGGATTGAGGCGCTCGAGGCCAATTAAGCGCTTGAATTCTGTGCCCTAGTCAGTTAGGCCGTGAATCCACACCATCCACACTCCACCGCACCTAAATAGCTGAACAAGTCGACGCCCATGTTGCGGATTATGAGCAGCGCGGTGTGCATATAGAGCGGCATTGTCTGTTCAATAGAATGATTACATGTGGTCAAAGCGGCGCGCTGGTGTGGTATACCTCGAGATTATCACAGCCCATGAGTGCGAGCATGCGGTCCGCCGTGAGGTCTTTTTCTGACAAGGACAGCGGCTCCACGCGGACATTGGACAGGGAAGCGTAGGCGCGGCGGCGCCGGTTGAGATTGCTCGGTCTTTAAATTAGTAAGTCGTTGAATGATGATGAAGGCCACAATGGGACAAGCGTACGTACGAGCATAGAACGGTAACCTGGGGCACAGCGGCACGACGTGGGGTATCTGTCGGCACGGACAGGAACGCTGCCTCGCACGGGCGATTGGTGTCTTGAGCATCAAAATGAAAACTATAAGTAGAGGGAACTAGTAAGCCACAACGTGGTGCGGAGCAGTGTTCGAACACGCGTACACAAGAGCGCTCAAAGGTTCCGGGAGCTGGCCAACACGTGGATCCGCAACAAGTGCGCACTCTAGGAGGCAAGAGACGGTATGGCTCTTCCCTGATCCCTAAAAAATGGTCAGGGCTCAGTTCGGGACCTGACACAGAAAATAAAATAACCTGGACACCACAGATGACCACGCTACTGGGTGCGTTGGTATTAAAGTAAAGTCGCTCCCCTGCGCTTGTCCCCAGTAGTCCACGAGACGGGAGGTCAGCGGCACGATGCTTGAACGCAGAATATGTGAACAACGGGGAAGTTAAGAGTTGGTGGCGAACAAAGAAGTTCGCGTCGGTGTCTTGATCAGTCGTTGGCGCAGTGGCAAGGAAACCAAGTTCTTCGTCTTCCATGGTGGCAGGAGGCAAAGAGTGAAAGAACAACGTAAAAGGCCACGGCATCGCAGTCGGATCATTTTGAAGGTTTTCGCACACCGTCGACTTGACTCTGTCCTTCATCACAACGTGCTGGCCACAGCTCGATCTCGCCCCTCCGATTCCTGTGCCGGTTCAACGTGGCCAGGGTACCACCACCCAAACTCAGCGTACACTATACGGCCGGGGACCTGTTCCACGGCATAGCTACCAAGTACATCTCAGAGACTTGTCGGAGACAAACAATTTCCTGAATGCTATCTACTTTTGGAGCATGAAGCAGTCTTGACTTCTGGAAAACTCGTGCTCTCTGGCTGATGCCTGGGTCCTGTATTTAGGCGCATACATACCTCTGCCGTTCGGATATGACTGAACGCCAAATACCAGCTCCGAGCACCATCTTATCAAATTTCCAGAACTGCATCTTTTTATTTCGGTTGGCTATATGCACTTTCTACGGAATCAGTGTCCAGATCATTTTGTGGCGGTGCAAGCTAACGCGCCCTTTATATCAATCACCATGCTGAAGAACACCGGCCTGATGGTCTAGTAGTATGATTCCTTGTTAGGGCAATAGCGCGTTCGAGGAGGTCCTGGGTTCAATTCCCAGTTAGGCCCTTTTTGTTCGACTCGGGACGAGTAGCCCCCTGGCCCCACCGAACCCACGAAAGCTCCTTCAGGGACCCATCGCCTGCGAACTTTCTTTCAGTTGTTATGAATCCCGCCTGCTGCACTGATAACTCTCATACCCGTCCATTTAGATATTCGACGGTACGATCGGAGTTACAGACAGATCGGCTTTCTGCGTCGGCTCTGATCATCAATCGTGATTGATTTATGCACCGCCATTGCATCGCCCCTTTCCTTCTTACTTACCACCATCACATCGTCGTGAAGTTTCTGCCTGTAGAGACAAATTCTCGAACAGGTTCCCCGCCCACGTCTTGAAACTCGCAGCCATGAGCTTGGCGAAGTTTGCAAAGCAGTTACTTAACTGCCATAATGTGCCAAACTATATACAGTGGGCCTCATCGCTTGGAATTATGACGCATGCAGAACGTGGATCAAACACTCACATTTCCGTCCAAACCGTAAGGCATCGATTTCTATTGCACATAAACGCGCAGCAAAGAATCAGGCGAACTCTTCAGCGCAAGAGCTTGTCTTCACAATTTCTCCAGCAATTGCACGCTCTGTATCAGGCCCCCAGGGGTTCTTTTAGCATTGGTAGCGTCGCTTGCACTAAGCGATGAGCGCTGGAAAATACTATCTCCATTTCGTACGTATACGACGCTTAATTAGACGAGATCCGTTGTTTTCTCACCTTCGGATCCGCGTCTTTTTTCCCTTCCCCCTCGCCACCCATGTCCATTCGCCAGGTAGTCGTTGACGATACCGACCCCGCAATTCGCTACGGACCCGTAGGCTGGTTCACCGCAGACCCCGGCACCTTGACGGCTGGCAACTTTGGTCCGATATATAATGGAACCAGCCATGCAACGTCGTCAGCAAGCTCGAGCATCAGCTTTAACTTTACTGGTGCGCGTCCAAAATAATGCCCAGCGGCGCCAGGTTTAATAACGACGAGCAGGAAGTGCGCTCATCGTGCGCGGCAGCCTCGTCGTTACCACTGACGCCAACAACG
Source organism: Mycena metata (assembly GCA_029378385.1). Classification (NCBI taxonomy): domain Eukaryota; kingdom Fungi; phylum Basidiomycota; class Agaricomycetes; order Agaricales; family Mycenaceae; genus Mycena; species Mycena metata. The sequence goes on from JARKIB010000055.1 coordinate 344,806, forward strand.
TCACCGATCCGACGTGGGCCTGCTTCGTCGATGGGATACAGATACCCCAAGTTGACTCCACGTTCAAGTACCCGGAGAATAACTGGGAGTTGTGTTCGCAGGATACTATCACTCCTGGGCCCCACAATCTCACGATTCAAGTGCAGTCCAAAGGGCAAGGATTCTATCTGGACGGTATTACTTATACGCCCACTCCCAACACTACTTTCGAATCTGCGACGACGACGATATACAAGCACCTCGATGCGGCCATCACCTATGATTCGAATTGGGCGAACGTTTCGGGGGAGCATGTAACCCAAACTACCAACGCGCAGGCCTCGCTGAGCTTTCACGGTGCGTACATCCAGACCGTACCTTTCGATCAAAACATCTGAGGTATTCCAGGCACGTCGGTGACACTCTTTGGAAACGCGCTAGGTCAATATCCGGGCAACGTTACCTCCGCATCGTACACCATCGACGGCGGCCCACCAGTCGCTTTCAACGTAACGGGCAAGCTGAACCCTGCAGACGGTCCCGGACCTGTGCGATTCAATCTCCTCTTGTTTACCACGCCGGCCCTCACCAACGGTCCCCACACCCTCGTCATAACGCACGGCGGCGACATCGACCACGCGCCGCTCTTCGTCGGGGCCTTCTACGTCACCGCGACAAATGCTCCGTCATCATCCAAGCGTGGTATCTCTGCTGGTACAATAACCGGCGCCGTTGTAGGCGCCGTCGTGTTCCTGGCGTCGCTATTGGCCACCTTTTATCTCTGCCGCCGGAAGCGAAGGCGGCGGGACGCAGACGCGGAGAAGCCTACAATAGAGCCGTACTCGTCCCCACCAGCTGAGCGGTCCTCGGTGGGGAAGAGGGGTGTTAACTGCGTCCCGGCTACTGTCCCAGATGCGGTCCCAGTACGCCCTGCACGGAAGGTTGGAGTAGCAGCGATTACTCCTCCGACGGTCCGGCAGCATGAGGACAGTGGAGCGCGTGCATCGCATTCCAACGCACCCGCCCCAATAGTCGTGGAATTGCCACCAAATTACACCCCAAATTAATCCATAATTAATGTTGGATTTCATTACATTATTGAAATTTGTACTCGTACCTCGAGCTCCCCCTTGCCAGATGTATCCATTGGATCTCCAGCTTAGTAGAGATGAACTCAAGACGCCCACTCGCACCCCGGCTGTTGGTGTGTGTAGATGGCACTTTTTGTTCGGACGACGTGGAGCCGTGTGATGTCAATGGGAATATTTTGTTTGAATCCAGCGGTCCCACGCCAGGGTAATGAACCTTCCTCCAGGCGCGGAAGGGGTGCCTAGGGCGTGGAACAAATGCAGTTCACTCCCTAGGTTTCCCTCTCAGTTTTTTGCATCTTCGTCGTGAGCGGACTGCGTGAAGTAACCTAGATAAGTTGCGTAACCTACTCCGTTACTTGCGAATGAGCGAGCCTATCCTGGTCTGTCTTATCTTTATTCAGTTTTGGGTACGGGGCCGGTCTCGGTGATGAAAGGAATCACGGGTGAAGAAATCGGACGGACGTGCTGCCGAATTAGTGTCTTCGAAGTTCTAAACAGACGCTACAACAAGGAAACTTCACAATACTGAACTGCCGAATGCGGCTGCATCCGACGTTGAATCACTCCAAGAAACAGTATTTGCGTTCGGATTCTCCCCTGCTTGAACCCCGTAGTCTGCTGCGGCCGATGAACCAAGATATATGTACTTCACTACCACCGATGTGAACCCGTGGCTCCAACATGACGCTGCGTCACTCAAGATTTGATGGACCTCCAAAATTTGACGTTTTCAAGTGATCGAGGTACGAGTGATCGGAAAACAGGGTTTGCGCATCAACGGCCGACGGAGACGGAACGCTCTTCTCTTCCCACTTCCATGTCCACATTCAAACGACCGTCAAGCTCTCCTCTGGCGATCTCTCTTTCTTTTTTCTTCTTTTCTCTTTCACTCTAACACATCCGGCGACGCCACAGATACGGTCTACTATCCAATGGGCGCATTCCGCGCGACCCCTATCTTTTTGGCCATTCCCTGCCCTTCGAATTTTGGACCTAGTGGATCCCGCAGTCTACAACTCAGTACCTTTAACCCACACTGCCTGTGCTGCTCAGCCCACCATCCATCTCTGGTCTATCCGCTCAAGTGTCCATGTAACGGATGCGAGAGGCGTCGAGATCCGGCACAAGTTCAGACGGGAGGGAACTGGCGTAAGTGGTGGATTGACCGAAGAGCGTAACTACTGACAGCCAGGTATATATACTACGGAAATCGCGGAACATGATGGTTGATGAAAAGTGCGACGGCACGGCATAAGGCATAGGCATAGTAAGCATAATTAGATAAATTGGTACCCCCACGGGCATAAGAAGACTTGTCTCCGTCACAGTCCACCCCTATCTTTCTCCGTTGCCAATGCGACTCAAATCAAGCAGAGACGTCTCAAACGCGGTCTTTCATCTGCCCTCAACATTCTACAAGATGTTTTCTACTTGGCTTTAGCCTTCCTCCGTACCTGTATTTATTAGTTGTCACTCCAGCATGTGCCACAACCTATCTACTCTATCCTCCGTGGCATTCTGTCCGTTCTACTAGAACTTCTAGCCTTCGGGCATTCCGAAAATCCACTGCCTTCGGGCACTCTGAAATCCACCGCCTTCGGGCCTCTAGCCTACGGGCATTCCTGAATCCACAGTCCTCGGACACTCCGAAATCTGCCGCCGCGCTGCCTTCAGGCCTCTAGCCTTCGGACATTACATCTAGTTCAGCCTTCATGGCATTCTATTCGTTGACAGTCTCCGCGGCACCCGATATTGTGTCATCGGAACCATGTTAGAAAGGAAAAACATTGGGCGCCGTTTGAGGTCTAAAATTGCCTGGGTTGTGCTCAGGATGGGATGTAGCTGGGATGCTGTGTCTGCCAGGCGTACGCGTCAACTTTTCCTAGCCTCCAACGGGGATCACCCGGCTTCCATCAACTGGATCTCGATCTCGACTGCCGCTTCTACCGTCCAATCGTACTCGACTGCCGCCTCCACCCTACACTCGTAATCTCGCCTAAATCTCGACTGCTGCTTCTACCGCCCAACCACGTTCCGCCTATTCCGGTTGAACTGCTGCTCGTACCGTCCAACCATGTTCTACCTATTCCGGCCATCGATTCAACCACGTCTCTCGCTGTTTACGACCGCTAACCCTTCCATTTCCAACCAGGCCTACATACAGCCGATCAGTCCTTCGATTTTGTGTGGACAGTCCACCGCTCTCTGCTCAGCAGACATCGTCTCTGGCCGGGCTGTGACTCTATCCTCAGGCTTTGGCAGCTCTCGAACCTCAAGATGGTTTCCACTCAAATCCCACGCTGTTCGCTCGCCTAAACCCTAAGCCAACGTTCGTTTCCGCATCATTTCGGGACCATGCTTCCACCAGCGGCTGTGTTCAGGCGAATGTTCTGCCTCAATCACGCTCGGTCCAACTTTGCACGCTCGGCAACAATAATTAGCTTTACCTCTCCATTTCCTACGAGTAACGGGCGGCTATCGATCCGCGTCATTTCGATGGACACAAGTCCTTCCAACTGTCGGTCCGCACATCCCGCGTCCAGGATATTCTAATCCCAGCAATTGATACTTTGGACCTAATCAACCTCAAAGCAATCCCCACCCATTCTTGACCCTCAAACTGAATTGCTCTTCCAGTTCCAACTCCAACCTCGATGCGATGTACTCTGCGGCCCTCAACCATCAATTTTGAATTATCACACACCCGAGTCCACCGCCATTGAACTCGCCGCGCCATTTACTCCTATTCTACACCAATTCCATTCCCATACAGATCATCGATTTTCCAAGAGATCACCACAGTACCTTCCGCTAGATCTATCTACACCACTAATTTTCCGACGTCTAACTCGAGCGATTTTCCTCGACATCTCCAGTCGACCACGTTCACGCAAACACCTTGCCCATCGATATCATTGTTTTTATCTCCTCGTGGCGACTCTCCACGCGTTCTTTATCAATTCTACGCCATTTATTCAACCAGGCCTCAATCCAATCCACCATAATCCGAGTCGCCATGCGACTTCGCCGAACTTAGACCGACAACTCAAGCACATCACTGAACCGCACCAGTTCAAAGCGTAACAATGCAAAACTCTATGTTCCGTTCACCGTGACCGCCGATCCAACTTTAGAAGCACAACAAGGACGTTGGAATTCTCGTTCTAGAACAGCTCATCCATCCTACCGTCACTCCTTCTGGGTCACCCCTCCCGCGGCTTCCGCGTTGGCACCGTCCCACCGTCGCCGACGTCGGATGCGGCCAAATCCGAGCTGTGTAGTACTCACCAATCTCGATCTCGCCGCCATGCTGTCGCTATCTATCAGCTTCTATACTGTCTATTCGATCTGGCCTCACTCCGACATACAATTCAAGTCGCGAATCGGCCTCATTCATCCTAATTTTTTTTAAGCTGTTCTTTGACGCTCGGAAAAAACGGGGAACTTTCCCTCTGCGTTCGATTTCTGGCCGGCGACCGGTCTAACTTTGCAACAGTATATTCTAACGCTACTTCGCGGGAGGCCATTGGTCGCCGCAAACCTCCCTTCGCCATGCTGCCCGTCTTTTAAAATAACTCTATCCCCGCCATCCCTAACCAACGGCGCGATAACCAAATTCAGCCAGCGATCGCCAACACAGACGAGCCGGCCAGGCGTCTCGAACCATCGGTTACTACCTTCACCGGACCTGCTCCGTCTTGCGCAAAACATCATACTTTATTCCTACTGCCCTTTCGATCCGCCGGAAAAAAATTCCTTTGGACCTCCACTAGCATATCAAATGTCTTTTGAACCAAGCTGCGCACCATCTCAAAAATTTACAAGCCAAGCTATAACTCGCGCCAAGGCAGCAGAAATTTTGTCAACACCTGAAATTGCCTCAACTCAAAACTCGGACTGTCTTCCTACAATTTATGGGGATCCTGCTGCGCCGATGCGTCGTCCACTCCTACAGCTTCGGGTATCTGCGCTGCAGGGCCCCCACATTGCGTCGGAGAGCACCGGGCTCTCACCCGTTGTCTAATCTATGTGGATTCTGGGCCGCGAGGCCACCACTGGGTCGGAGGAGAAGTGCAATGCACAAACCCCCGCTTGGCTCGTAAAAAGTTGATCGACTTCCCATTGTATATGAGATATGTCGATGGATCCGGCAGCAATCCGCGTCAACGCACTGTGCACTTCATCGGTAGCTCTGCGCAATGGGATGATCCAAGTCCGGTCACGCCGAGGATGTCGACGAGGAGGTGAAATATATCTTTGCTTGCGCTATCCGTAACTTCCTGTTTAGAGAACGCAAGAATAGCACGCAGGAGTCCATTATTGATCGCCTCGGAAACAAGACGGTAGCCAGCCTGCTTTCTGAACACTGCGACCATCAAATGGATGGAGGTTTCAATGCAACCAATCTTGTCACTGCTTGATACTCTCGTCTGACCCAGTGCGCACGCAGCAGACGTCGTGGCGTACTTCAGAAGCTTGCGGGCGAGGAGGGCTAGATAGACGGCATGGGTTGTTCTAAGGATCTGGATGTCGACGTCGCCGGTGCTATCCGGATCCGCCGGGTCCATATAACGAACGAAGCGCTCGATGACAGAGAAAGAGAGGTGTAGGATGGCAACTTCATAGGCGGAAAGCGTTCCATCGGCGGCCACCGAGCAGTAGCGGAGTTGGCGGATGAGGAGATCGGCCAAATTGTCGACACTGCCTTCTGCGCCCCTCCACCATTTCTTCCACGAAAGTGGGGCTCCGACCTAAGAGCGCAAAAACTTCGCCCAGTCCGTGAGCCCGTTTACGGGAATCAGTTTGCCGGAGAGCGCATATCCATCCTCGCGTGGCAATAACTTGGAATCCTGAAGTCCCCGCTAAACCCTCTACAACCGAAAAATTCTCGCAAATGTCGCGGCTAAAAGTCACGAAGCCGACACAGAGGTGCTCTTCAGAGGCCATTTTAGAAGCTCGCGGAAGGTCTGTAGAAATTGGACCCATACGAATACGCGGGGCCATAAATCGCTCCGAGTGTCCACTGGGATTACTGTATCGAATAAGGCCTGGATCGAGAGCACAGCCACGTCGACGGCGGTTTCGGCAGCCAAGGACAGGGGGTCAAGCTGTTCTTGGGTGGGGATCCGTGCAGGATCAACTAGAACATGGTGAACCGGGAGAAGGTCCAGGAGTTCCGCGGGGGGATGCGTTTTTAAGACACAATGCCGCATAACGCCTGAGGTCGAGTGCCGTCGGATGGGGTACGCAGACGCCAAGTGCCACCCGGTGCGAGGGGATGAATTTGAGCGCGTCCAGTACTTTGTGTTGACTTTGTGTATCGAGCGAGGCAGACCTTGCACCATCCAGGAAAGTTTTGCAAGTTCCTGAGGCGGAGGGATGAATGCATGTCAAGCACAAGGCAAGGAGTGAAGGGACAAGGAAGCCGAAGAGAAAAGATGGCGGCGGAAAATGCCGCCATCAAAGTCAGTCTTCTCTTTCCCGCGGTCTGGTTGTGGCAGGAAGTAAGCTGAATTTCGTGGTTCCAGGATTTGTCTGCTTAAAAATTCGCGCTGAATGCCCTATTCTTCCTAGTCTCTCGTAGACAGACAATACAACAAACTAACTCGTACCTCGTTATGTTGTAGTCTGTTGGATAGGGTGATCCGTTCAGTGAACGCCCATAAGGCCTTGGGTAGAGGTTCCAGGATTTCCAAGGCCTTGGTTAAGGGCAAGGCCTTGGCCAAGGGCGCCTCCAAGACCTCGGCTGATGTTTTCCCACGCATCTAGGCGGTATTAAAAACGATAGGGTCGAGGCCAAGTCGAGGCTACAAATATTCCTCGTCCGTCACCATGTCAATGGCGCCGTTGTCGGACGTGCATCCTCCTTGGGCCTGCCTCAAAATCTCCCTCTTCCATGAATACATGACCCACGCAGATGGCTTGCATGCGCGGTTTCTCTGTCCCCACCAAACAATAGCTCGAGGGTTGCGGAGACATACATTGTTGACGGAGAATAAGTTAAGAATAAGAGGCGCGAAAAAAAAAGAAAACACTGTGCACATGATGCTCCAAGACTTGGCCAAGGGCGGAATTTTCAGTCAAAAATCATCAAGGCCTTGTTAAGGCCTTGGAGTTTTAAGGCCTTGGGCCTTGGGCGATCACTGGATCCGTTGATCGCTAGGCCGCTTATGACAAATCACCAATTTTCCCGGCGGTTGAGGTGAGTGCCACGACGCGTTTCGTACTCAGTTTATGCGTTATTCTTGTTTAATATGCCGAGAGGGGCGTTTCGCCCGGCCAAATTTCGTTTGCAGACGTCGAAAACGAGGGTGCCGAGTTTTTGATGGTTCGGCACGGACTTATCGGCCGAAGGCCGACCTGGTGGTTCAAGGTCAAAGCCGCCCAATGAGAATATTCTGAGGAGTGGAATACCTTCCTTGGGTCATCTAATATACCGATTTTGTGGAATTTCCACAGAGGGAGGATTTGTGGTGCCGTATAAGCGGAGGGGAAAAAAGATTTGTCAGCCCCTGCCAAATGATTGGTAATAAGCAACCTACTCGACAACGGTGGCGCGATCAACTACAGACTATATTCTTCCATAACAAGTTCACTTGTTGATTAATCTCTTGGACCAAACACCGCAGACTATGCATGTGTTGCATCCCACATTGAGGATTCAACTCGGATTCGACGGTGCGAGCGAAACTGTATAAAGATAATAAAATCGAAACTCACCCAGGGTACCCTTCAGTCGACCTGAAGAGTTGAACCAGGAGTCGAGACGGTGGTTCGAATCCACCTACGGACTTCATTGGGGTATCTCATGATTTTATATTGGTGAAGTCAAGCCCACCCGCACACCATTTGCATCCCACATCGATTCAGAGGATTTAGATCTTCTGGGCGCAGGAGATACGGGACTCGTAGCCGTTCAAACTTCAGACTCGCCTACCCAGCAGATGAAGAAACTGAATCGGTCCACGTGGATAAAAGGGAAAGTCGCTTGAAAGGGGAGGACGGAGGTTCGAATCCACCCACGCACTTGAACCAGAACATATGGATGGGAACTTTCTATTCTTCCGTCTTGGCGGGAACTTCGAAGGGGAATCAGTAGTCCATCGCACACACCCTGCATTTGCGTCCCGCATCGAGGATTCGACGGTGCGAAGGCACCCAGAAAGGAAATAACGTTGACGTTTCATCCGACCGCAACTAACCACATCGAGGATTCAAATCGCTGAACAAATGAAAGTCACTAGCATGCGCAGCGAAACAGGGGCGTCGATCAGATTTCAGACGGACCTATCCAGACTATGGACAAGTCCCTGGCGGAGGTTCGCATCCGTTAGTCTGCGGGAGGCCGGTTCCGAGTCGACTCCACATGCGGGCGTGAGAGTGTTTTTTTGCTTCTCGAGATGTGTGGAAGTAAAAAGAGGTATTGGTGCGCCGGGCGGGGGGAGGCCGTGAATTGAATACTGAATTTGTTTTATGGGCTAAAAGGCCAGCGCCACAGAGGGATCGACGTAGGTGCGTAGGTAGTCAGTCTAAGGTAAGTGCGAGCGAGCCACCCACATTGGCAAAGAACAGGGAGCCATCGTCTCGTCGAAGAATCCCAGCCCAGAAATAGCAAACGGCGAAGAGAAAGTGCGAGTTGAGTCCAAGCTGTCGTAGACCCGCGAATGGAGTTACGACTGGGGTAGCAGTATGCACGCTCCGCCATCGTATATTCCAACGGAGATAGCTGAAAGCGATAATCGCGCTTTTACGGCGGAGTTTCTCCCGGCAGTGTCGGTGTCGAAGTGGAGGCCGACACCGAGCTCGAAGGCACTTACACTCGAGCCGTCACCAGAAGTCGCGGCTGTGGACGACGATGCGGGGTGAAGGGTGTCCCCCTAATACATTTTGCGATTCAAGTTCTTGGTCCAAAAGGCGGAGATGTGGATCCGGAGGAAATGCCGGGGAGCGGTCAAAGCAAGAGTGGTGGCACCTTCGTCCGTGAGCCAAACTCCAGCAGCACGACGGACTGGGTTCAGGCGGACTCACAAGAAGCCGGAGAGGTGTTCCAAGGACCAATGGGCACGGACCCCGCACGAACTTCGAAGTGGAAGTACAACATAACGAGGTACGAGTTAGTCTATTGTATTGTCTGTCTACGAGAGACTAAAGTGGAAGCACGGTGGAGGTTGAGAGAAGAGCCCTCGCGCCAGACTTGTGCCGTGATGCGATCACCTACACTGCCTCATTGGGTCTCACGGTTTGGTTTCACTCGCTGCGCTTTGGCATTATATACCTATTTAGATTCGCATTGACCCAAGAGCGATGGATGTTCCCAGAGACAACGACGATTACGACGTTGGTTCCAGTCCACCTAGATTTAGGCGCACAGGCCCTGGCGTTCCACATTCAGGCCCAAAATAACTCCGAAAGCAAGAACATTCTAAGCATCCGCAGAGGATGTGGCTTCTGTTTAGAACCACCTACCAAGTAAATAAACAAAGTGAATACGTCCCTAGCGAGGAAGGAAACTCGCCTCACCCAATATTGAAGGGTTCGATGGCTGGGGCCGGTGGTTCGAATCCACCCAGGGACCTTCGAAAAGTGACGCGCTGCTTTTTTTTTTTTTTTTTTTTTTGGAAATGTGGAGATCACGTGACGGTGTCTTCCCTTTTCTGCCGCCCAATGAACCCCGTCAAGCGCGAAATGTAGCGATTAAAGGGAGGGTTCGCGTTGAATGTGACTGATCCCACATCGAGGAATCCACCTGGTAAGTTGTGATCATGAACGCAAGGAAATAAGGCTTTCGTTCAGACGCACCTACCATCTTTGGCAGCCCGCGTGGAGCGAAATTGCAACTGTAACTCCCAGCCGTCATCCAGAGCATCAGCGGTTATTCGAATCCACCCGCCTGCTTTACCTCTTTTTTCGCACGATGAAGCTGAAGCCGTGAGTGCGTAGACGGATGCGAAGTCAGAGATATCGAGCCGAGGTTTCCCGTTGAAGATTCAAGGCAGCTTTTCAAATTAGGGATTAGATGGTGCAAGGGAAACCGAAAGTTGTCAGCATTCCTCAACGCAGGGAGTTTGGCCGGCGCGCACCTACTCACCCTTCGAACATAATAAACAAGTCCTGTCCGCGCATTCTGGATGAACGAAAGTCAAGGAAGTAACTTTGGTGCCGTTCTAACTTACCCAGCCGATGAATAAAAGCAACCACGTCCGCGTCGGGCCAGAAGAAACTAGGCCCCTCCCATCTGCTCGAGAAATTGAACGGCGGGAGGACGGTGGTTCAAATCCACCCGCAGACCTATGTCCGTTTATTGTCGCTTTTTGACATACGGAATGAATCGACCTCGTCGCGGTCGTCGTGGGTATGTAAAGATCTGATATAGTATATTATATTAGCACTGTCCATTAGCTGTCCAATCTACAATATAATTTATCTATGCGGGAAAGGATGGTTGAATTTTGGTGTAATTCGCCAACGACGTCGGTTCCGAACACACCGGACACTTGGCGTGCTCAGAAAGCGCTTGTTTAAGACATCTGAAGGGAAATTAGCGCTGAACCCGAATGAGCTGGATATCCTGGGCATGTACTGACGATTCGCAGAATAAATGGCCACACGGCGTAACGGTCATGTCTTCCGGAAATTCATGACACGCTGCGCACACTGGTCCGACGTCCCAGGGACCCTCGATCGGTTTTGCAGGCCATCCCGCGTAAACCGTCCCTTCGTCCGCGACATCTCCCGAGGTAAGCAGGGTGTGCTCGCACAACATGCTGTTGTCTTCCATAGAGGCGCCGGACAGAAGTCGAGACCCCGCCCGCATCGCACAACTAGAAATCCCCAATCAATAACCCTCGCGCATAATGACGACGGGAGGACCTACCCATTTCCGATCTCTAAGCTGTTCAGCGCAAAGTTTCCTCGAGAGTTAATATGGGCGACCACGGAGCAGTCATCCAAGGAGACGTTGTCCCCAAGCTTCGGAGCAATTTGAGCGAGCGAGCGAATTACTGAGTAACGGACACGCACTTGAACCAAATCTGGCTCGGTCATAAGACCGGCTCGCCCTCCGGGATATAATGCACAATTTTTGCCAATCCTCGCACCCATGGCGCGGAGATACCAGACAAAATACGCACTCCCTGTGAGACCGCCCAGAACCCCACCGTTACCGAAGCCCTTGAAAATAAATCGCGAAAGGACGAGATGGAGTTGCCAGCGCTGGCAGTAGCTGCTGGTATCCCATGCATACTGCCCATCGCGCCGCCGCCCAATCACGATCCATTTTGTGGCGATGACCCATGCAATTGTTAAGATGGCTTGAAGATTCAAGACGATCACGAAACATACGGCTATAAGACCGTAGATGGTCCCCGGCCGATACCAGGAGGGACGGTAAATCTCTGTGACTCGCTGGCTGTGGTGTAAATCAATGCGACGCAGGATTTGAGCCGCAGCGACTGCGCTGATGGACCAATATGCGGCAGACAGAGCAGTGATGGTGACGTTAATGGCGAGGAGGAGGGTATACGGAAACACGAAGAACCCGGCCTTGCGTTGGTAGAACGCGCGTCCAAAGGGAGTGATGGTGTCGCGGTTGAGGTCCTTGCCAGAACCGTCTTCGAGGCATTCTGGTAATCGATTAGATGCATGTATCAACTGAGAATGGTCTATTTACCTGTGCCGAGCCACGTTGATCCATCCTTGTACTCCGTATCTCGTAGCGCGAGTGCGCCGGAACCCATCACAGTGAACTTGCCGATTTTCACCCCAGGAAGGAGAACGACGCGGTCCGCGATCATTGCTGAGTACGGCGCTGAGTCCTTTTCGGAAAAGGAATAAGGAAACAGTCTTACCTCCATCGCCGATGGTCACTCTCGCAGTTCCGAGGCGATCTAATTATTCGTTCAGGTAAGAGGGTAAGAGCGTGATGGAAACACACCGGTCGTGAAAACTTCGCTCCGGGAGCCAAAGACAACATCGTCACCAATCTCCAGAAGCTCAGGATCTTGGCAAAATATCCCTGAACCTGGCCAATAGACCTAGATAACCCAGTTTATGAGGCGAGAGCAGGGGGGAAGTGCGTAATAAAACGAACCCGCCGACCAATCTTCGCCCCCATTGCGCGATATATGATCTGGGTAGCAATGAGCAGGAGAACGACCATCACACCACCGTACCGCACCGAGACAGCTTCGTAATGGGTACCGAGTATCGAGAAGGTTGCTCTAAGCGCAGATTTAGAAAGGGTATGCGAGTTGATGTATCGGCGCAGGAGAGCGATCTGGGTGGGCTGGGAGTACAAGCTAGTCGGTGTGTTGAACCCGAATATTCGTTTGACGAGGATGCCAAGCGCCACTTGAAGCAGCGGCGTGAATAAGGCGCGCACAATGCGTGATAATGCGTGCCAGGCGACACGTTCTGGGTTTGAAAACCATTCTACGACCGACTCCAACGCGTTGAGGTTGGCCTTGATGAGCGTGGTGTCGTTTATCATCAGCCAGACCGCCGTGATCCAGGGGATAACTGCAGAGAAAGGTTCAGCGGAACTACGGGCAGTGCGTCGGGGTGCTCACAGGAGACGAAATAGACGAAGAAGATGACAGGCCAGGCGACGAAGAGTTTCAACAGCAGCTGCGGCTCCGGAATCATGGGGCGACTGTATGCGCTAAACGCCTGCGGTGCCGATGGGTCATACGACGATGCGTGAGGCCCATATACGGCGCCATCCGGGATGCTTGCACCTGGGGCTATCTGGGTGTAGGTATTCACAGTGGCGTATCGCCCGATGGAGACGGTGTCCAGGGTGAAGAACCCCTCGCGCTCCACGCAAAACCCACGAATCAAGGCGTTGTCGATCACGCAGCCATCGTTGAATGTTAAGAGATCGAACTCGCCGAGCTTGGCGTGCTTGTCGATTTTGACGCCCTTCCCGATGTGCGCCCCAAGAAGTCGATAGTAGAGAATCTCCAGGGACGGGTGCATAGAGAATATACCGCGACCGGAAATGTGCAACGCCTGGTCCACGATCCAGTAGCGCAGGTAATAACCGGACCACATCCGATATTTACCTGGTTTGTACCTGCCGATGACGAGCCACTTGAAGATGATCGCTGAGACCGGGGATATGATACGAGCTAAAGAAAGAATTAGCTCCAAAAAAAAAGTAAGGAGAGGAAGACGAACTTGAAAGGCGAGCGACGACTATAGCCGTTAGCAAGGATAACATTCTTTCCCAAAACGACCCATTGACATGTGGGGCCAACTCCGCGAGCGTTAGAAGAAGGATGGTCCCTGGGTAAAGTTGAGTGAGAACGGAAATGTATGGAGGTTGAACATACAGGTTAACGCGGCCTTGAGTGGATAGAAGAAGACGAAAGGGATGGATTGAATGATCAACGAGAGTGGGTGAGTTTGACCTCGACCCGGTTTACTGCTTATCAAGCTCTTGTTTGACGCGAGGGAAAGCAGTGTGGCCTCGCTTTGGTTCCTGCTATGGCCTGCTAGTCCACTGCTAGGAAGATGCCGCCGACTACCGGGAACTAGAGTCGTCTCGCTTTGATTTCGGCTGTGAATGTCACTGGGACTCCCTGAGAAGGCCCCTCGCTTCGACGACTTTCCGTCGGAGGCGTCTATGAGGGAGGCAATTCCCTTGATGGTGCTGTGCGTGAAAAGTGTCGCGACGGGAAGATTGACACCCGTTTCTTTGCGAATCTGGTGCGCCAGTTTGCCAAGCAACAAGGAGTTCCTGCGCCAGAAACATAGTTAGTATCCTTGTCAGAATCCACGCATGAAACGCACCCTCCCAGAAGGAAAAAGTCCGAGTCGCCACTGATCTTCCCAGTGTCCGCCATCAGCAAGGTACCAACGATATCCCGCACGACGAGCGCATGCTCCGACATCTCCGACGCATTCATCTCTCCAATCTCCTTCTCCATGGACGCGAAATCGATTTCTCCAGCTGCCGTCTTGCGCAATTTTCCTGGAAGGACGTGGAGCGGATCGGGGATCGCGTACCCTGGTAGCACACCCGCCATCTCGCCTTTGAGGTCACCCGAGTGGATCCCGGCAGCAACCACAAACGCCTCAGGGGATCCGTCCTCCTGAAGGCGCACCGCCACGTCGTGCACGCCGTGGATGTCCAATAGCGCGTGTTCGATTGCGGAGATATCGAATGTTACGCGGGTGCATGGGATGGGATCAGAGAGTGAGGCCTGACTGTCCGGGACGCTCGCTTGGAAGTGGCGCTGGATGGCAGGCACCGAGTCTGATAGGCGCCCGATTCCCAAACGGGTCGCGAGTTTGATGCGCAGCGGTTTACCGGCGCTGAACAAAGGTTGGTGTGGATTCTCCGAGAGAACGAAAGAAACGTACCTGTTTTTTGGGACGTCCTCCATGTATACTACGGCGAACGGCCATTTTGATGGATGTAAATGTTCTCTGGACGATATTCGATCAGTTTAGTTGCATTTGAATGAGGTAAGAGAACGACGAACCGTAAGAGATCCTGCAGCTGCCCAAGTCCGATTCGCGGCCGTCCAGGAAGAGGCACAATGACAACGCCAATAGTCTCTTGAAGCACGTCATGCTCTATCCCAAACGCCAGCGTCGTCTGCGCAATCCAAGTAAGTCTAATCCCACGTGAAATGAAACCTCGACGCACCTTCACATAACGCTTGGCCGCAGTCATAATCGCCTCCTCAACCTCAAACGGCGAGATAACCTCTCCTCCCTTATTGATAATCTCCTTCGACCGTCCAGTGATAAACAGATACCCATCGCTATCCATGTGCCCCATGTCCCCTGAGTCGAACCAGCCCTCGCTCGTGAACGCAGAGGTGTCCAGCGGGACGTTGATGTCAGGCGACACCTCGTACCCTTGGAACGTGGGCAACCCTCGCACGCAGATCGCGCCCGTCTTGTCCGCGGGGAAGGCATTCTCCAGGTTGGAGGGGTCACGGATGGAGAGGTACGGACCGCACGCAATGCCCGAACAGCCTGGGCGGTCGAGCTGGTACGTGATGGGCGGGGAGGCGATGGGCATACATCTGTCGAGTTAAATTATAATTGGAAAATATAGAGTTCTGAGGACGCACTCGGTCATTCCGTACGAAGGTAGAATCACAGCCTGGAAGGTGGTCTGGAGGTCGACGGCGAGGGAGGGAAGGAGGCCGCCCGCGGCGTTGCAGATCATGCGCATGCACAGGTCGCGCGACGGGACGATCGACTCAGGTTTGGAGGTAAGGATTGCGTGGTGGATAGTTGGTGCAGCGTAATACCTATGAAAAATTAGTCGCATGCTTCATTGAGTTTGAAGTAAACGCACCATGTCGCCTGCAACTGCTGGGATAGGGTCCAGAAGGCAATAGAATCAAATCCCGCGCACATAATGGTACTTCCTCCGGAGAACATCGGCTGGGAACGGACATAATTTGAATTAGGCTTCGAGAGAGATGTCGCATTTAGGACTCACCGCCAATAAGTTCCGCACAATGCCGCCGACATGAAATAACGGCATCATGTTCACTGCGAGTGTCAGCCAGATGAGACCGCGAAAGGCAATTCGCTGAACTCACGATTTACATCGGTCGGGCGCAGGTCCCAAGATTCCACCACCGCGCACGTCCCGACGATCAGCGAAAGCAACGTGTAAGGAACGACTTTCTTCTTCCCACTCGTACCTAGGACAAAAAAGTGTAAGCTTTCAAATGGTCAGAACTTGGAGCTCCTACCCGACGTGTGCAAGATGAGGGACTGGTCTGCCAAACCGTGCAGCTTCGACGGCGCCCCTTGCACCTGCGTCCGCTCTGCCCCCATCACACTCATATCAAAAAAGCCGCACGCCCCCTCCGCCCTTGGCTCCACAAAGACCACCTCGCACCCCAGCTCTTCGCTTATCGCGCGCAACTCCAGCCGATTCTCGGCATCCCGCGTCGTCACCACAGCCTTCGCATTGAGCCGCCGCGCGTCCTCGCGCAGCTCCGCCGCGGTGCAGCTCGCGTTCACAGGCGCGCAGGTGTGGTAGCTCGCGAGCGCCAGGAGCGCCAGGGCGTTCTCCGGGCCCGTTGGCAGCACGACCATGATGCGGTCGTTGGGGCCCAGGGGCGCGCGCAGGGGCGAGTGCGGGAGGGAAAAGCGCTGCACGAAGGCGCGCACTTCGCTGTGGGGGAGGGCCGTTCGTGTTGGGTCGGGGGAGTGGATCGCGGGGGCGGAAGTGGATGCGATGCAGTCGAGGAGGGTTGCGACGCTGGATTGGGAGATCGAGTGCGCAAGGTGGTCCCCGAGGGACGTCGAGGCGGGTGGGCGCCCGCCATCTCGCAGAAAGGCGAGGGGTATGGACATAGATGAGTAGAGAAACAAAGAAGAGGTGCGAGGCCTCGGCCACGGGCACTGCCCTACGGAGATCGACCGGTAGGGGTTATAGATCCAACTTGAAATTACGGAGTCGGAATTGGCATTCGGAACTGTTGTGGCAGTGAGTAGTGCAAGGAGACGCAATCAGACGCAATCACCACCTAAACGCCAGCGCTAAATTGGTCTGTACTTCCGCGAAGCACGAGAATAATGCTCTTTTGAGGCAGCATTAATAAGGAGCATATATTTACGTTCACGAAGTCCAGGCTTCGAGCGTGAATCGAACCGTCGGCGTTTGAACTTTGCCATTTGCCATCGGCCTGGAATCGCCGCACATTAATCAACCATTAAGCAAGGCGTTTCAAGCGGCCGTAGGATTCCCGACCGCCGTTTGTACTTACCTACCTGCTGACAGGCTGCTGTGACAGCTGCGGTCTTAACAACTGAGTCGAATTTAGAACATGAAGGCACCCGTCTACGATGAGCTGCTGGGCGGCGGTGAAGGTCGAGGACAACATCTAGAAGGCAGTGTTGCCAAGCAACTGCCAAGTAAATGATGGTGATGGCGGCATTGATGCAATCGGTGCCTTGGGCGAGCCGGCCGGTACCGAATCCAACCAAGGTCACGCAAAAGCCACGGCATTCTTCACGATGAAACACTATTTTCCTTGTTCCAGTTTACCTGGCAGGTTTCAGAAAACAACTAAGCAAAATCTGATAGTTGAACAAAAATACACCAACTAGTAAGCAACGCTCATCCATCCAACTTCGCTGAACTCGCACCACTCAATCTACAGCGCATCGACTCCCCAAGGCGATTGACAGATCGCGTTGCAATATCGCGAGTC
Organism: Mycena metata; assembly: GCA_029378385.1. NCBI lineage: Eukaryota > Fungi > Basidiomycota > Agaricomycetes > Agaricales > Mycenaceae > Mycena > Mycena metata. Next base: position 362,069 of record JARKIB010000055.1, read on the forward strand.
TGATTGTTGACCAAATTGTGAGCTGAGAAGGGGCGGAAGTTTGATAATTGAACCAAACTTGAAGTTGAACAAGCACCCAAAGATCCATCCAACTTCTTACCGCTCGGTCTCCAGCACGTCACCCGATCAGTGATGGCCTCTGCGAGGCGTCAGCTCAACCCTCAAAAATAATTGATGCTTCGTTGGTCGAGTGGTTCACATCTGTGGAAAGGTTTCACCGACGCCGGCTATCCGGGACCGACCAGGCCTGAAAGCGCCGAGTGCGACGGTCACCAAGGCCGGTGGAGCTGGAACACAGCGTGACTAAACAGCGCTGGGTAAGAAAGCAAAATTAGCCGTGTGAATGAGGCACTCATCTAGAGTTTTCGACAGGCTGTGCAGAAAACGCGGGCAGACCGACCCGCATGCGGCAGTGCAGTCCGGCGCTGACGAATTGCGGCACGGGAGGGACACACCGATGTTGATCAGCTTCACCATCCGGAAACACATGTTATATACTGCGCGCGCGTCGTTCGTTCGGACTTACGCGTCGATTGCAATAATTTCCCGCCCAAAGGTAGGAAAACGTCGAATCGAAAGTTCCTTGGGGCTTTCTAGCCGGCTAGGCTACGGCAAACGTCGCTGAGCTTGGAGAACTCTGTCAGAATACATTGTCTTTGAACAGGCAAGGATCTGGGTATGCATCTACTGACCGTTACGGATGCGGTACAGCGGTTTTTAAAAGTTTGTAGGGGAGTTATAAAACGGTGTTGCTTAATTTTTGTTCACCGTTGTCGTTGCTCCACGCCCCACTGCGACGCCGCTTGGCAAGGTCGGCATTGTAAAGTCGAGGTCGAGACCACCATCCGCAAGGTTGAACGACACCAGCATGGCTACGACTCGCCCACTCCGCTCGACGCAATTCGCCGTCGGCCGGCAACATGGAAAGCCAGTCGTGCCGAAGAACATCGACGAGCGATAGGTCAGCGATGTATGCAACAGAACAACGCATGAGACTCATTGTACACCCAGTGCCCCGCCGAGATCCAAGTCGTTCTGAGAAGAGATCCGTTATGGTGGACGTGGTCAGGAATTTGCTGCGCACCTCCGCAACCCATGCGTTGAACAACAAACCTCACACGAGTTGAACGGCGGCAGGATTTAAATCCGCCCACGGACGTGGTCTCGGGTTCTCACGTTCTGACGTTTTGTTTTTGCGGGGAGGTTTGCTGGATGAACAAAAGTCGTCAACATGCACAGTAAAACAAAATGTTGTTCATGTCGCACCGGAGTCCAGGCCCAGATGGTCATGGAGCGACAGAATAGCGCGGACGTGAACGTGGAGGACGGTGTGAATGACGCGTATAGGCGGCTGGAATGAGAATGCCAGCATAGGTCGCTCGGGAGTCAAAGGGAGAGGTACCTCAGGTGGCATTGAGTCATTCATTGGATGAGGCGGGACTCGGGAGTGGTTTGAATAAGGGAAAAGACTCAATCTCGAGAAGGCTGAGGGTTGTTGCAAGGACCAATGCCTAGGGACACGCAGCGCATGAGATTCGAGGTGGAAGTTAGAGGCGTCGGGCCGGAGATGTGCCGTGATGCGATCGCTGACACTGCCTCTTTGGTCCCACGGTTTGCGTTCACCAAGCGTTCACCACCGCTGCTCTTTCCTCGCCAGCGTCAATGAATACTGCCCATATCCTTTGAGGAGGACTTATGGTGTAATCGAACAGATTATTGATTAAAGAAACTTTCCGCCCGGATTCCATTCACTTCAAGTTACTTACATCGCAACCCAGCCCTACGACTCAGAATAAATGCTGCCACAGTTCCTTTCTCTCTGGTTCTCAATGATGAATCAATTTCTCCAAGCAGTCTACTTCCGCATATAACGGGGTACACGAGTGTACATACTACAAGTATATTACACTTGATGAGAACGAATTCACCTCCTTTTTTCCTCCAGAGCGGCGAGTTTGTTGTCAATTTGTGCAACGGCTTGTAGCTGCAACGAACACTTGAACAGTGGCTGCGCTGTCGTCCAAAATTCCTTGGCTTTGACCAAATCTCCTCGGTTCTCAGCTAAATCTCCAAGGCGAATCATGCATTCTGCCCTCTCACGATGGACATCCATGGAAGTGAAACTATCCAGTAGAGCAACAAAGATCCTTTCTGCGGTATGTTCGTCGCTATTAGCAAGGAATATATCCCCTAGATAGCGGATGGCTTTGTGAAGGGATAACTTCTCCTGTTTCTTCGATGCAAATGCTAAGTAAATGATTGCATATGTTGCGGCCCATCCAAAGTCGGCAGATGGCCAAAGAGCAGAATCTCCCATCCGTTGTAAAGAGTAAAATGTCAGCTGTGGATCACCCGTCCAGGACCATTGCAGACATTTCTCTAGGGTGATCTTTAAGGCGGAAGTCGCTCATCTTTGTTCTTCCGAAGTTCGTGCTCCACCTGAACGACTTCGCACATAAATGCCTCTGTTTGATGATGGAGACCTGCAAACAACTTTCTCGCATTTTCAAGGCCCGGATTGGCATTGTGTGTGCCAATGGCAACATCAATCTCCCCTATACCCAGGAGCGCGTAGGCATGATCAATGGGATTGTCCTCAACAGTGTTTCTCTGAGCAATGTGCATGTGAAGCTTTCGAGCCTCGGCATACTCTGATTTCCGTAAATGTATATCAGCCTCAAGGTCCATAGCTCGAGAGTACATGGGGCTATCAAACAAGCCACAGAGCTCCAAAAGCCGTCTCGCTCGTTGAAGAATGAAAACAGTGCTTCTGTATTCACCCAAGAAAATATTGCAACCAGCTTCAATGCGCAGAGCATGTGCTTCTTCATATAAATTGGCTGCTATTTGGGCAAGTCTTCGAGCCTGACGTGCAATTGTCCTTCCAGTATTGTATTCGCCAGATATCCAGTAGAAATTCGCAGCATAGCTCAGCATATCGGCTTGAGTGTTGATGTGTTCGGAAGTGTTGACAAGTTCAACCGCCTTGTCCATCGCTGGTTTGGCCTTTGAATTCTTTGTGTTGGCATAGTAGAATGCTAGGATACTATAAAATTGAGCTATTGAATAATCATCAGACAAAAAGGTAAATAGTATATGAAAACAAACATACACTCCAGGACTGGATCATTCAAAACCTGAAATCGAGATTTGGCTTGGGACACTAGTAATTCTGGGTCATCGATAGTTGATTGGTACTGTACCCTGAATTGCTCGGTAATAAATAGCACCTCCAATTTCGGTCCACAGAACTGAACCAGTGGCTGCATCAGGTCCAGGAGTGCATGCAGACTACGGCCTGTTTGACGATTGAAGGTGTTCAAAGAGAAGGCACAAGATACAGTGTGTGTAAGGTCTGGATTTTGCGGGTTTAGTCCCTGCAAGAGAATCTGATGGAGATTCCCAAGATTCTGAGCAATGTGCTTGATTGAGTCTGCTGTTTGGAGAGTCCCGAAGTACTTCCGGTAGAGATCCAGAAGTCTACTGAAATATTCCTGGAGAGGTTTAACCAGAGACAGTGTCACAGGATTGAAGTGTTGGACATGTTGTCGTATTGGTACCAATGACTTCAGGCGTTTCTTGTCATCATTATATGCAAGTGAAGTGCGTAGCAATACTGCCTTGCACGCCAGAATATCCTGGATGGGAAGGTTACTCTGAAGGAGTTCAAGGTCTGAGAGACCATCTGGGAGAATTGACAAGAAGCATAACAGATCCATTGCCCCGGGCAAGGAGGTGAACCTGGGACTGAGAAGGGATATGGTAATGGAGGCATCCAAGTTGGATCGCCTATCATAACCATCCGAGAGAACAGAGGTCTTTTCAGTTTCCCATCGTGCCAGCACACTGGGGGCACCTTCATAGGCAACTAAATGGGCCATAAGGTCCACCACCAGTGGTACGTTCCTTGTGAATTCAAGGAGTTTCTTCGTTTCCTCGTTCTCGTCATCTGCGATATCAAGAAAAGTCTGCTGAGCTGCAGCATCCGACAGTGGTTTCAAGGGCGGCAGAAATGGCCGTGTCCAGCGAACCTTAGCTGGATGCTCAGCACCACGCATGGTAACCTATTGATTAATTAGCTCATGTGTGGTCCTTCCGCAGAATGTGATTACCAGTAATGCTAGATGGGGTATGTCTGTCAAGAGAGACAAAAGTTCTTCCACTCCGCCACGGCAGGTAGGGGGCTCCCAGGCGGATTCCAGGTTATCCAAAATTAATAGTGGGGCCACCTTCGCAGATAGTGAACGTATAACAGGTTGAGTAAGATCACTTCCGGGCTTGTGATCCAGATGCGCTCCAATGGAGGCAGCTATATCGATGGCCGTGATAGCAGATTCACAGGAGACAAAGAACCTATGCTCATATTTGCTAATCACCTCTGGATGGTGCAGAACGGCCCTAGCGAGACTTGTCTTGCCCATGCCACCTGGACCAAGAATTGCAATCCGAGGTGATGGATGTTGAAGCATCTTCACAATTTCCTGGATTTCCGAGTCTCGGCCATGAAATATCTTGGGCCGGGATGGTATCATTGAGAATGACTCCGAGCTTTGGCAATATGGAGATAAGTCTTTGTATCCCTGGAGTATTGGTGCACATACCTCAGTTGTGAGTCAGTTAGGTTGTCATATATCTATAGAAATATAGTTCAGCATAAGGTGAATATACAGATGAGCAAATGTACAGAAGATGCCTGGCCTGAACTCGTTTCATCGGAAAGGCCGGAAATTAACTCAAGCAGTTCATAGTGCATGTTCTCCGCTTTCTTCTGCTGTTCAGCAACATCGCCAAGGAGGTCAAGACCGGATTCAATCTGGCTGCGAAGTCAGATTCTTAGACTATACGGTAATGTATAGTGCACACCTTGAAAACCGTGAAAGCATCCTGTAGCCCTTTCTGACAATCCTTGAGTAATGTGTTCATTTCGCTGTGGCGGAAGAAGCTCTTCATTTTGATTCCCTCCTGCTGTTCCTCGATGAAAGTGTGTATCTTGTGGAGTGTTCTACAAGACGGTGAGTGATATTTCTTGCGGAATAAAATTGGCAATGGTACTCTGTGAATTTGCCTATATGAAGCAACGTCGTCGGGGGAGGCTCCCGGGCGTCTCCGACCGGATGTAGAGATCCAGAATGGCATATAGCACTACGTGAAGATGCTCCAGGAGTCGGACACAATCCTCTTTGTTCTTTTTGATGGTCTGAAATCCCACATTAAAATGTTTTTTTTTTCTGCCTGCATATCGTACCCGAACTCCAGCAATCAGGGACGCAGTGGTGACTGAGATCATCGGGGCAAACGGTGTGCGAAAGGCACCAGTGAGTTCCTTTAGGAGTGATATCACCGGCGTCAAACCGGTAACAATGTTTTCAATACGGATTTCGAGAGCGGGGGGCCGGCGGGGCATTGGGTGTAGAGGGTGAGAGTAAGGAGCAGGCCATCCCGGCGTATATCTAGTATTTCAGACCGCCCAGTACGGCATCGAGCGGTAGAACCAGAGATCGATATCTTTCTAAGCGTCGGTAAATTGAGCACAATCAAGATATGAATTCAACATGGGCGCAGACAGACGGTATCTTGACCATTTTAACCTCACAGAAACCGGCCTCGCACGTTATCTTGTGCTCATTGACCTATAGAAAGATTAATCTTAAATAGCTCCTGGCCTGTGGCAAAGATACCAGGAGGGACCGTATTAATCGATCAGGCGGTGTGACTTGCGGTGACTTGGCTGCGCAATTTAACGTACATCGGAACAGGATTCCGACATAGGAATCGAAGCATGAGGCATGTCCGAAATCTTCGGAGGTTTACCCACCTCCGTACCCCGTCGTGATCGTGGAATGGCATCGCTCAAATTTGCTATCGTGCGGTAAGAGAGCGACAATCATCGGCGACGCTAAACGATGGAATATCGACAAAAAGAGAGGGATATAACCGACGCCTAATGCCACATTTATTTTGAGGGATCGCAACGGCTCGTCGGGGCGGTGCGCCCCGCTCCGCCAATCCTTTGACGACCATCTTGTTCAATTTGTTTAAGTTGTGAGCTCACCATATACGAGCGCAATGGGCAGATGAACATGATAAGCAAGTCCTTGTCGAGATAACCGTAGCTTAGGCCTATATTAATTTACGCGAGGCCGGTGGTTCGAATCCACCCCCGGACTTGGGAAACTGGCGCCGAGGTTTTGTCGTTTAAATGTCCCTGCCGTAATCAATCCACCTCGGCGTCGCCGCACCCGCCACCAACACCGCCTCTCAGGTTTGCTGAATGGAAGAAAGTCAAAACATGAAATACGAAGAAAGTCAATATGTCCGTGTGGAGACAAAGCTCATTCTCGTCATTCATTAATCGGTGACTGTAAGGGCGCTCAAATCGCAATTTCTGCCGGTCGGGAAACGCGAAAGACATTCCCGGATGGTAATCACTGCGGCTTCGCTGCGATCACTGCGTCTCGCTGCGGCTTCACTGCGGCCACTGCGGTCGTTGTTCAATACATAGCTTTCGGCTTGTCCCTTTGGCATTATAGTTAGATGGGGATGTAGAACAGCATAGACATAGACGGTGGTAAGTAGCTTCTTTTAGTTTTCTGGACTCGGAAGCTTTCGTAACACCTCACCCACTCAGAGCTTCTTTGTTTCTGGACGACTTACGCGGGGTCCCCACCTCCCAAATTACCGGGACCTCACAGCGGGGGGCCAGTGGTTCGCACGCGGATTTGGACGTGGGACGAGGTCGCAAGAGCTTTTGTCAGTTTAATTGTCTTTGCACTAATATTAGCCAAAGACAAGCTAACACATCGCGCATGGTTGCATTGGTCCTTACCCTTGTCCATTCAGCCCATCGCATCGTGTAGAACCCACAGCGAGGACTCGATGAACTAAAGCTGTCAACACAGGGAATATGGGTGCCGTTCAGAAGCACCTGCTCGGTCTGTAAACGAAAGGCTCCAATTCCGCGCTGACGAAAAGGAAAGTCACCCTGACACAATATTTGAATTGTGTTATGGGCGGTGGTGGTTCGAATCCACCCGCAGGCGGAGCACGCGGTGAGGAATTCGTATTGCTTGCGGAAGTTTCGCGTTGAGTTTAGGTTTAGTTGCATGTCACCCCGAGGATTCGACGGCGCGAGCGAGCTGAATGAAAATAACATCAACGTTCAATTCGTTCAGATTTAATTTTACACCTACCCGTACAAGACGAACAAGTCCTTATTGAGACAACGGCAACAGTAACTCGTTCGCGTCCCGCTCGTGCTTGAACGGAGAGGCCGGTGGTTCGAATCCACCCGGGGACTTAGTCGTTGTGTGATATTCCTTTTACTTTTTCTGGTGTACGATGAAGCCCCGCGCGAGAGCCAACCTACAGTTATCAAGGGGAGTGGAGGGTTCGCGTTGGACGTAGCTGTAGGATTCGGCGGCTCTTGCGAAACTGGATTTCAAAAAATATCAACGTTGAATTCATTTAGATTCAACTGTAAAGGACACACCTACCCGGCATGCGACCAAGTCCCTATCAGACAACGGCAATGCAGCCGTCCGATAATCGCCACACTCGTGCTTGAACGGGGAGGCCGGTGGCTCGAATCCACCCACGGACTTGTCGTCGTATTGAATGTTCGAGATTTTTTTTCATCGTTCCTGTCGGGCATACCATACCGTCTTCTTCGCATACGTATACAGTCAGGGTTACTGGTTGAGCACAGGAAGTACAGTCAATGAACTAAGCAAGCTTAAGTACGTCCGCGTCCGAGTGGAGAAAGTCGTCCGCCGATCTAGTCTGGAAATCTAGAATTGGATTAGATTAGATCAGACTAAAATGGCATTGCGCACCTATCCACCATTGAATCACGTCCAAGGCTGCGCGGGGGAACTTGAACCCGCTGCATCGAATCTGCTTCACCTCACGTCTGGATCTTGCTTGCGTAGTCAGTGGTTTGAACGCTGAACAGTCTTTTTTCCCCCTTCGTGCCGGATGGTCGTGCGTTAGAGGCCCGGGCGTGAGAGAGATCTGATTGCAAGAAATATTAATGTAATGCTGCACTCGTCAAATCAGACCCGGTTAGCCCAAGCAGCAATAGCGATGCAGGATAATTCCCGTTAATTCCGCCAGTTCTATTCGATTGCAGCTCGGCGTATTCATCCAATTCAGTCCACGGGTGCGTAAACAGTGCGAGCCGTCTTGGAAGATAACATTCAAGTGCGATTCGGCGATCGTCACCATCCTATCGCCGAAGAATAAAGACACGATCCACAATAGTGAGCGAGGGTCAGGAGCTGCCGGAGTCGGCGTAGTAGCGCTGTAGAGGCCCGCGTCAACCCTGCGCCGGCGAAGCACAAACCAGGACGAAGCACAACAGGCAGGGAGCGATGCAGGAAAACAAATTACCATTCCGTTCGTTTACGAGTGCAAGCCGTGTAAGATATTCCAACCGCCGGTATGCAATCCAAAAGTGGAGCTCTTTTCCAACGGCCAGAGTAGCAGTGCTTGTAGGACAATCCATGATCTAGGAATAGCGGATCCGAGCCCAGAGTAACAGCTGGCACATTGTACTCCGGAGCCCGCAGATGCGCAGAGAACGAAGAGCGCGTCGCATACCACAGCAAAAGTCGAAACAGTGATCACGAGTGGTACCACTAATTGTATCTTCACGGCGGAGCCCGTATTGGGTGCACTTGCATTATTTTAGTCGCTAGACGTACAGAGCACCGCAAAAGAGACACGCTCATTTGCTTGGGCGGTGGAGAATTGGTCCACCGAAGCTTCCGGGAGGGGATGTGGGCGTAACACGTGGCGACGCTGGTTAGGACGGCGGTGGGCTGGGCGGGGCTAGTGCCACATCGGTTAGCATGAAAGGAATGAAAAGACATAAGAAGAGAAGAAACCTCTGCGTACCTACAAGTACATCAAGTACCAGGAGGTGCTGTCGACCGCCAAAGTGCCGGCCAACGCACAAAGTTCTATGTGAATGCACCACGATCGGGTTCGAATCCCGACCGCACCGTAAGTGGTTGGGAATGCACTTTCTTTGCTCGTTTTTTAGTTTCTAGTCCGTCTGAGAAGGCGTGGAGACAAAGGAACCTCACACCCGTTGAATATCGAACACAGCGCGGGCGGTGGTTTGAGCCCAACTCCCACATGGAGGGTTTGACACCTTAGATGAAGAAAAGTGAACGTAGGAATACGAGTGCCGTCCAAGCTTCAGATGCGCCTACCCAGTCTATGCACAAACCGAACACGTCCATGGTCGAGACTGGAGACAGAGGAACTAGTTATCGTTGGTCAGTAGGCGTCGAAGAATACTGGTGCGCGTAGGGCCCACGCTCCATAGATAGCAGGCAGCGCGGAGTACGCCAAGCGCGAGCTGAAGGCGGGCCGTCAGGGCCGCATCCTATGCACAGGGATGCAAACTTGAGGAAGGGCGTGCTCTGGTGTCGTAGCGTCGCCTAGAGAACAATGACGCCGAGGAGCATGCCCAGCGCTCGTCAAGATGGCCACCGCGAGAGTCTTCACGGCGGAGCCCATATTTGATGCTGCCGATATCGATGCCGCCGAGCTTGGAGGCGCGGTCGCACTCAAGGCGCTACCAGATGTCGATGCCGAGAATGAGGATGGGACGTGGAGGACGCCGTGGCCTCCACAAACGCAGGACTCATCCATTGAGCTGCGGCGGCGCAGAAGTTCCACCAGCGTTTCGAAGGAAAGGGCAGACAAAAGGAGAGGAAAGAGATCTAGAGGGATGACGCACACGACAATCTCGCCACCTCGTCCGCACCCCGCCCGCGGCTGTCAGCAGGCAGGTCGTCACGCAGCTTCGCTTAAAGATGGGAGCTGTGCGGAGTTGGTCGGGGTGCCGAAGCCGCCGCTGCCACTTGCGCTACTTGGACTTCCAGCTGCAGTTCCAGTTCCACTGGAGTACCGCAAGTCGAACGCGCTGGCGTTGGCGTCGTTCGTTCTGGTCCTGTGGGCGCGAAGGCGTCGAGAGCGAGGGAGAGAGCGAGGGTGAGGAGGGTTTGGGGATGTGTTCTCCCATTTCGTCATTTCCAGCTGAAGAAGGGAAGCGCGTACCGGTAACCGGACGGACGCGGAAGAAGTGATGGCGTCGGAAATACACACAAATATCAATCTCGGCACGGCCGGTCGATCGGCCGATCGCTGTTCGACTTTCACCCACTTCAACATTGAACATATCAACTGGGACGGGAGTCTTGCATCGACCTCGAGATTCATGTCGGAATCATGGAAGAATGGGAGAATCCTGGCAAACCCGCGCCTGTGCGATGAGGGTGGTTCGTAAGTGGCTCAAGAATAAACATGAAGAATATACGTGACTAGATGGAAGGAGCGCGCCAGTAAAACTTGGATTGCGAGTAAAGTGAATATGAGCTGGTGCCGTTGACGGCCAAGCTGCAGTCCAATTGCGTTATCCATTTATAAACGCACCACTTTCACTGCGTTCCGAGGTCTCCTAAACTTAATGTGCGCAGGTATTTGGGGATCTGCGTAGGTGAGTGTAGGTAACTAGACAGGCCCTGTCTAGCCGACTACACACAGCTCTCTGCGCAGCTATTTACGGAGCTGTGTAGGCGACTACACTTGGTGTTCCTAGGTGCGTGTAGCTAAGTGTAGGTAACTACTATTAGTCTGTGCAGCCGAGTGCAGGCCAAGTGTAGGTACCTACGCTGACCTACACATGGCTACAAACACGGCTACACATAGTCATCTGCGTAGGTACCTGCACTCAACTAAGCGCAGACGATCGCGGAACGCAGTGTTTAGGGTTCGACTCCCGACGGCGTGTTAGGGATGATGGTTCTTTTTGTTTCCTTCTCTCCGTCTCGGCGTTCAGATACAGGAGTCAGGAGGATGTGACGGAGTCTTGAGTGCGGGGTATGTATTGATCTTGATTTGCTGCAGTTAGGTTGATTGTTTGAACGCGGCAGAAATCAACTTGAATGTCACGCGGAAGGGACAGGGATCGAGCGCATCGGTCTTTAATTTTTTGCTAATCGTAGTCGGTGAGGTGTCGCGAGTGAAGTACTCACTGGCACCGCTTACAGTAAACGTGCAGACAAATAATGCAACGCCAGGTCTTTTAATGCAAATGCTTGGAGTGAATCCCGAAATTAGCTTTCGGCTCGAGGTTTTCCCACGGTTCAAAATATTCCACGCAGTTATAAAAATGCTGAGCTCTGGACGCAATAATCTCCTGAGCTATTAATTGTTGCTGTTACCGTTCAAGGTGCAGGCCAATCTCAGGTGCCGTTGACGGTCAAGGTGCAACGGAATTATGGGTGCAATCCAGCTAAGAATACTACGACTTAGATATTTTCGAGGCGGTCGCATTGTGGAGTCATCGCAGTGAGATACTGACTATGAAGCAAAGATGGGATAGGATTTAGATCTAGATTGCGACTTCAATCTGCGAAGTTCAAACTGGGGTTACATAATTACTCAGGGTAACCATAATCATTCATTCGTCCTGAACTGGGGCTGCACGATGCTCCAGTAGTTTTCAAAGGGAAATCCTAGAGGATGGGGCGTCGGAAGGGTGGACTCGGAGCGAAGGTGACGGATCAACATGGCCGCTCCTTTCTACTTTGAGGCTGTGTTCCGCCATCACCAAAGTCCTTCCCTTCCCCGTCGCTTCCCTGAAGACCATCACCATGTCTTTGCTGGATCCTCCACTAGAATTGGTGCGCAACATCCTCGATTTCTATCCCGAGCCCACCGTCTTCTTCTCGCCTCTTGCGTATTAGAAACCCGGCGAGTGAGCCAGGGAATCCCGTCGCCTAGTTCTCCGTTCCCTTTCTCAGACATCTGCTACCCCTCCGGGCCTTGCTTGTCCCGGTCTTGTGTGCCAAATGTACGAGGACTACAACTCACACCAATGGCACGAAGTTGTTCTTTCTCCGCTATTATCTCGCCCAGGCGTTGAGTCCTCGATCTGGGTTCAACACGGGTTGAATGGACAAAGATAAAAACAAATGTAAGCGGTATGCTCGATGAGCTTGTCTTCGGCTGACGCAAAGACAGGTAAGACGACGAGGGTTCGGGAGGAAGTACCCCGAACCTGGACTGAACCGAACTTTCCCGTGACTACGTGGATAGAGCTTTAAGGAAAAAGGTCTCGACTAGACATGGAATCGGAAGACCGGACCGGCATTGATTTGAACCGTGGGAACGGGATCGCCGCTTGAAGATCAGTTCAAAGGCGTTTCAGGACCGGATTGATACCAAAATGAGCATCTACGAGGGTCACTGTGAGAATGGCGACCGAATATTCAGTGGTGTTCGGGTATAACGCGATGACTCTGATATCTGGGGAAACAATTTTCTTTGACAACACCTCCTATGGTACAGTTTACTACAAATCAATTCACATAACAAGACGTCAGGAGCCAACAGCTATTCTTCGAGCTCGAAGCACCGGGAATTCAAGTAAGCCTGGCGCTCTCAATGTTAAATCTAGATTTGACGTGTATTAGTTACATATCCACCAAATGCAAGTTGGAGCGCTTACCCGGTAGGCGCAGTGACACATCCAGACCCAGCTCCACGGGTAGTAAAGGGCGTCCCCCGACAATTGTCGTTGGGACCGCCGGACTGGAAGAATTGGATCTGGTTGGTGACACCGGAATAGCTCCAGGACCTCGCGGAGCCGCCGCCTTCGGTGAGACAAGTTCCGGGGCCTCCAGTTCCCGAGCCGGTCTGAGCGCCAGTGCAGTCAGCACCTGCGAACGCGACGACAGTGGCCTACATCGCGGGGGAGGTGCACACTAGCAGGGCGGTAGCGAGGAAGCCGAGGTTGAAGTGCATTCTGAGTAGTATTCGCGGTCTTGAGACTGTAGCTTCTGGAGGGAAAATATTGAAGTGAGTGAGAGATGATCCGAAGTGGAGGGTGAGGGGAATGCCGGGGCGGCCGAGGGGAGGGAGTGTAGGAGAGAGAGAAGGGCTCGTATGCTAACCTGATCGAAAGTCGGAAGAGGAGCTGAAGGAAAAGCCTGCAGAACGACACTGGCTATTTATCTGTTTTCTGAAAAACAGGTGCCCTAAAATACTCTAGGACCCCAGAGGTGCAAAAAAAAGGTGAGTCAGCCGCGTGGGACCATCTTAGCTTCGTGTAGGGCGAAGAGGGAGCCAGAATGGACCTTTGCAAAAGGCGAGTCAGCCGCGTGGGACCATCTCAGCTCCGTGTAAGGCGAAGAGGGAGCCAGAGTGTATCTGACCAACGTAACATGAAAAGCTTCACCAATGCAATCCTGGGTTCTCCCGTCCTTGAGCCCAGTGGCAATTATATTCCATACATTCGTGCGTGTTTGAGTGTGAAAAGGTTCATCAATGTAGTCCTGGGTTCTCCCGTCCTTAAGCCCAGTGGCGATTCTATTCCTTAGCTCATGGATTACATTCGTACGTGTTTAATGGTTGATGCTAAGGGTAGACTGAGGACAAACACTGAAAACATTCAAATTCAGCAACACTACAAAACCAAATGTTTCACGTATCCTCCACCCTCAGGATGCCCTCAGCTACTCCACCGTGGGGCTCTTCCAAGCGACTTGGCACAAGTGGCGTACTCCACTGTCGAGATGCCGCCGTGGCTCTGTTCCGAGCTATACATTTGAACGTCCGTCTTGCCGCCGCGCGGCGTTACCGCGGCAGGCTCGTGAGACCCAGCATTTTTATCCGCCATTCTTGCAGACTGACCCACACTCTTCGGAATCTATGCATTTTCCCGTGCCCTCCAGGGACCGTGAATCAGAAGTTACCGGAGCGGGGACATTTGTTCACACTACAAAAAAGACAGTAATAGTATTGAACACATGAACAACGAGAGTTTGAATTACCGCAAGTTACTAGACCACCAGACTAAGAGGACCACGAAGGCGGGACGTGTTCTGACCGAATAGCATATTCTGGCGGTAAACATAAATCTGGCAAGCTTTCCAAAACTGGCGCGACTGGCGATCAACATCGCCAGGTGCGTCAGATGCTGCAGCAGTGCCAGATCCCGCCAAGAGAAAAACACTTTCCTGATGCTTCCGCTCAACAGCCCGTTGCTGATCATCGTGTCCGGTCTTCAAAAATATCACGGTCGATTTCTGAATCGCGCACTCCTCGGTTCTTTCGCTTTCTGATTTTGTCTGATGAATTATCCTGGACCGGACGTGCATGGTATATGTTATTCAAAGACAGGATTCATGTCCGAGCTCCGAGTCTTCGCTGACCAACCTCTCCACATACCCTTGAACTGGATCCGAGTAGTCCCCGATCAAGGAATAATACAAATCCAACTGCGAATAGACGGGGGCGGGCCGGGATCCGCAAAACATTTGGGGGTTTCACACCTGATTATTTGAGGCCGATTTGACCCCAACTTGCCCCCCGATTTGGCCCCAACTCCGTCCCCAACTTGAGACTTTTTTCTCCCAGGAAGCCTAATGGCACGACCAAATCGAAAAATTGAAGTTGGGGCATGAAGTTGGGGTCGAAGTTGAATAGGGGGTTTCACACCATCCAATTTGGGCCCGATTTGACCCCAATTTGATCCCCAATTCGGCCCCAACTCCGTCCGCAACTTGAGTTTTTTTTCTCTCGGAAAGCCTAACGGCACGACCAAATCGAAAAGTTGAAGTTGGAGCATGAAGTTGGGGTCGAAGTTGGATGTGAAATCGGGGTCCGGAGCCCGATTTCACATCCAACTTCGATCCCAACCCAATTTGGGTCCCAACTTCACCTCAAGTTGGACATCGAGTTGGGACCCAAGTTGGGCTCCAAATCGGCAGGTGTGAAACCCCCTAATGTTAGATCGTGGTCCGGAGCCCGATTTCAGATCCAACTTCGAAATCGGCCCAATTTCGGGCCCAACTTCGAGTCAAGTTGAGCATCGAGTTGGACCCAAGTTTGTGCCTCAAATAATCAAGTGTGAAACCCCCTATTGAACCGGGCCCAAGCTGGTAGCCTAGGCTGCGTCGGCCTTGGTCCAATTGCCAGAAAGACCACCATACGGAAACCAATGACCCGCACTTACAATAGTATTCAAACCCCCTTGAGTACGAGCTCATTGACACAGCCGGCAAGCGCCATGACCGCGGCTTCATGGCGTTTGACCGGCGTGGGACCGACACTGCCCATGGTGTTGGCCAGGCGTTGGCTGGGCGTTGGCCAATTTCTTTGTTCTCTTGTCAGCGTGGGAAGGCTTAGCCGTTCACAAAGCGTAACAAACTTTCTCACCCTTGTCTCACACATCTCTTCGCGGCCGTAAGTTGACTCTGAACAATGTCAGGTGAGGTTGCAGGAAATTTAAGAGAGCACATACAACACCATGCCTTGATTTTTGCCTCCTCCAACCTGTGTCTCACATTGGGTTGGTTCTGCATCTGGGTTGAGCCCAGGTGCCCACCGGAACCCCCAGTTCTCGATAATGTGTAGAGAAATTTGAGAGCATGAAACTAAGTTGATGAAATAAGCTTCCTGCAAGTTCCAAAGATTTTTTTTAGAAGGAGGAAAGGGAAAGAAAACAAGAACCGCTGAAGGTGAGATGTTCAAAATGACGACGTGATGATCGCCGAGAGCAAACCATAGAAGACAAAAAAGATTCCCACGATGACAAGAGAACAAAGAAATTGGCCAACGCCCAGCCAACGCCTGACCAACGCCATGGCCAGTGTCGGTCCCACACCGGTCAAATGCCATGAAGCCGCGGTCATGGTGCTTGCCGGCTGTGTGAGTGAGATGACCAGCGATGTTCTTGACTCTTTAGGATATGACTACATTTGCCAATTGCCTTTTCTATGGAAACCCGGAGCACCACGCTTTTGAAATGAGTGATCACGTCATTTTGTCGAGTGATGGCCGAATCCCAGCTCAGATTGAACTTGAGTTGAAGTGCTCAGAATGCTCAATTCACTGACCTAGACTGAATTTGAGCAAAGTGAGCTTCAAAAATTGACATTTGAACTCATCGGAAAAGGCAATTTGTAAGATATCAATTTTCAACATCTGCACCAGAAAGTGAGACCGGCTATTCACTACCTTGCAGGCCTCGGATAAACTCAAAATTTTAGGAGGTGATTCTCCTCCTCAGAACACTGCTGCTTGCAAAAGGAATTGGCTTAAACCCTCATATTGCGTCGACACAACACAGTTTTTGTTGGCAATTATTTAGGCCCAAATTTTGAGTTTTGCTGAACTGCAGTTTGTCGTACGGGATTGGCATTGCATTCGGTCGTGGGAACAAAGTTGACCGTGAATCGACGTGTACTAAACACGTTGCTTAGCAAAAACAAAGACAGACACGGGAATAACATCATACCGCTGGGATACGGAACGAGTTCTTGAAACAAGAGGAACATCGACGAAGTTTGCACCTTGAGGCATCAACATCATTAGCCATCAAATATAACGCCGATGATGTCTCTCACCGCGAGGATGTTGACACCGTTTATGAGCCACGCCATGGCATGGTCTGGATTGAGCAACACTATGAGCCAGGGTTATGAGGCGGTGCCGCGGAGAAGATAAGCGGAATCAAGACATACCTTTGTCGTTTGTCGACTCACAATTGCAGACCTGCGCACCTGTCGAAACTGATCATCGGTCTGCTCAGTGTAAAGGGAAGAAGGGGAGGGACAGACTCACCAGACAAGAGAAGTTGAGTTTCATAGAGAAAGAGAGAATATGTCAGTCAGCGCGATCAAGTCAGCGGGGACAGCGGACATACCGAAAATCACTCTCGGCCAAATACTTTATTAGCTCCTCTTAAGTTCTAGGTGAAATCATCAACATCACATCTTAAGTTCCTTGGAACTTAAGTCCTACAAATGATACTATATAGCTGTAGAATACACCCTGTATCTACCTCGCCACTATTAAGTTGTCGGTTAAATCAGCATTTTAAGACCTGTCAGAACTTTAGCTTAGGCATGAGCATAAACTTGAGGCCTGGAGTACAACTTAAGTTGTTCCAGAACTCAAGTTCTACGTCCAGAACTCAAGTTCAGGCACTCAAGTTTGCGAACTTAGATGGATATGGAGAGGGATCGAAGCAGCTCACCTCCATTCTGCAGAGACAGTACCGGGACCAATTACGAGCCATACATAGTCAGCGGGACATTTGGAACCACAAAAAACCGGGTGGCACACCGAATTTCAAAAGTGCCACTACGGCGACGTCGAGAGGCTACAGGACCGGCCAGTAGTTGCCTACAATTAAGAGTGAGGCATGGAGTCTTGGCATATTTGAGGGTGGATTGAAGAGAAGACGGAAGAGGCTGCAAGAGCTCATGGAAGTTAAGAGCAAGACGAAGTGATATGTCGTGCCGTGTTTGTAAATCAATCTCGCCATTGTTGTTAGTAACAAGGCGACAAGTCACACATTCTCTTTTCTTCTTCGACCACCACCACCGATTCACTGCGCCCGCGAAATGCACCACCCACACTCACCAGCCCTTAATTCAAGATGGCCTGCTCTTGCTAGCCTCTTAGCGATGGTTGTAGCTCCAATTTCCGACCGTTCTCTCCACTCTAACCCCCAGTACAGTTATTGCCACCGTTGCAAAAAGACGTTGAATGATGATGGGGGAAAAGGTGTGCGACGCGTTGCATGTTTCGTGGACTCTCTGGCTGAATCACTTTGCTCCTTAACTTCCTTGTACAGACCTCAAACGAATCGGGTGGATCGGGATGGGCGGTGGCAACGACTCATACTAGGTGCGTCCCCTTTTCATTTATTATTCCTTCATCTCCTAATTTCTGTCCACCCTCGCGCACGGTTCCGGTTGCCAGTATGGCACGATTTAATTCACCTTTAGATATTTTCCCCATACAACTTCAGTTTTGAAACCGAACTTAAGTTGTCAGTACTCAAGTTTTTGAAACTGAACTTAAGTTGTTTGAATGAAGTCTGAAGTAGTTGTTCAATGTGGAATGCACCGTCTGTGTCGGCCGCCTGTGGGCGGAGCTTAAGTTCCGCAGAACTTAAGACGCGGTGTCGATGATTTCTCCCGGAACTTAAGATAGGCTTGTCGTATTTCATTCTCGGCGGTGAGATAACAAGCTTTGTCGGTGAGCTCGGCGGTGAGATAATCGGAAGACTTGGTGAGGAATTCGAGTCTGTGCACTGGTGTGCATCCGTGGGAGGCACGGTGTGCAGGAATGGGCCAAGTGTGGATGAAGTGTCGGAGGCGGCGTAAATTGGCACAGAATCGCTGGAATGCGGATGAGTGGACTATGGGGTCCCAGGAGTAAGTACTGCAAGTCGCGGAATGGAATTGTGAGGGATAACGAGGGAGGCGCAGAGAGAGAAGATGGGAGAAAGGGACATCTGGAAACACCTCCTGGCTACATAGAAGCCGGACCGCTATGTAGATCACCGATCACGGAGTAGCACCGGGTAGAGCCGAGGCATCTCTGTAGAGCGCCATAGCGAGGTCACTGCTATCTTCAAGTACTCAGTTGGCGCCTTACTGTAGTTTTACTTTTGTGTACTTGTCTGTATCGATGAAATGCATTTTTTCCCTCCCATCCATTGCTCTTCTCGGTTGTTTTCGCATGTGATAAGCTGCTGATTGCGACGACAGATATATCCCGTTGGCGAACCTAACCGAGCTTTGTCATAGAAACGGATGATCTACGTAGCTCTATGAGCCTCTATCACTCTATGGCTCTACCGCACTATCAATCTACAGGCCTCTTTGATAGAGGAGGGGTCTCTTTCATCGATGGGTACATGTCTATGAGCCTACTACTCTGTGGGCCTCTCCATAGAGCTATGTAGACATGTGGTGTTTTCCAGATGGAGGAGAGGTGTTGTACGATGTTGTGACAGCATCAAAACGAACCAATTTCCATGCTCACGTGTTGGTCTCTTTGATCCGACGGACTTTAGGGCGGACCTCGGTTAACCTGGGCAGGTTGTGAAGTTACGCCAATCTTCGGCGCGCGTGTTATGCGCGTGCAACAAACCAATACCGGCTAAGTCTGTCAAGCCTGAAAGACATGGTTATAATTTCAGGGCCTTGAACCTCAGACCAGCTTCTCAGACCGTCGGACTGGATTTTTCAATTACTTGAACGCGGGAAGGTCCAATTGAGCCTACCTCGAAATTTAGAGAGGTGTGTGCTGTTCACAAAGATACCTTCAAAGTTGCTGAAAAGTTGTGAAAAGTTATGTGGCACCCTTGTTTTTCTGCTACAGTTGTATGGATGTTGATCAAAGTTGCCGAAATTGCAAAAGTTAACAAAAGTTTTGTAGCCACCAAAAAAATTGTGAAACTATTGCAAAAAATTACAAGGGAGGTTTTTCCTGATGTGCGCAGGTCGCGCGAGACCGAGACGGTTGAAATGACTGAACTATCGAGGTCATGTTAGCCTGTACTCAAATGCTACGCTCTGAGTATCTTTTCCATCTCAATCCTCTGCGCAAGCATTTATGAGTTTGCGGGAAATAAACAAATACGAGGCTTGTGATTCGTCTATGAAGTGTTTTGGAGCAGAAAGAGCATTTGAGGTACTGTATTTTTTCGTTCAAATCGACAGTCACGTGTCATGCACCCCCTTGTCGATGTCGAATTTTAGTCGAGGTCACACGTCACTCGGGCCTCTGTCGGACCTCCAAGCCGTCACGCAGGTCAATGAGCTGCCCAAAAAGTGCAAAAAAGACGAAATTTTGGCTTGAAATGTCGAAATTTTCGAGGCGTCATGCCAAAATTTGACCCTTGTCAAAATGTCGAATCGGTTGAACTTGTCACGCGTCACCCCCCCTGTCGATCTGAACGAAAAAATACAGTATTGCAATTATATCCTTACAGGGAGCATAGCGGGCATTGCCACGCCACGCGGGCTACACGAATTACCGTTAAACAACGGTTAATCAGTATACAATGTTGTCCGATCAACCTTTGGCCCAGTGTGTGGTCTAATCGGAATTAAGCGCACTTACGACTTCAGATGACATTTCGTGCCAGATCCCGAATGAGGAATGTGTCGTTTGCGTGTCGTGCAGGGTTATCAGACGCCTTGACTGCGAGGAATTGGTGCGTCCGGGGCCTGTTTGATCAACCCTGGTCAAAGTGTGAACAAAATGTTGATTTCGGCGACAAATTTGGACATTCGAGAGTTGTCAGAAATTTGTGAATTTTTTGACAAATGGCAATAGTGGTTTTTCCTGCTGATTTGGAGGGGTAGGTTGATCGCGTAGATCAAGAGGCCGTCAAGGTTAAACACCGATCAATAAATCCCTCGAGGAAACACACCCCGGGGAAATTGCCGGCGTGGGAGTGTGACAGTGGCGGTCAGGGTAGATGCCCCATGGCTACCGATGGTATAGAGTACGGGAGCAGTCAGGGATAAGAAGTCACTCAATTCGCTGTCTTAAATTAAAAATTCCCATGTCCCCCAAAGTGAGGCACCAATCTATAATACTATTAATGCCTACATTTTCTTCGGCGATGTTCCACATGCTCGGCCTCACTCATGGTATATATTAGGACGCAGGCCTCCCTTTCCTAGCTGCCATGTCGAACACTCAATTGCATGTCCCTGGCTGGCTCGACGCGCACATCCCGTAGGCCCCCGCAAATCCTGCTGGGTCGCAAAGCGCGTAGTTCACCCACGTTTCTAGGGATATCGCCCTGGCATTCAACACTACGGGTATCGTACTCACAGCATTGGTACTGCTTGGTATCGCATATGCCGCCTGGAACCCCGTCTCGCGGCTTCATCTTAACCGTGTCAGCTTCCGACTACTAGTCTGCGCGTTGATATCAAAGTGAGAAATTCTGGGCGCTCCTGTTCACCTATCTCACTCACCGTTTCTAGCCTCATTTTCGCCGCGACTTCCATCCCGACCTTCTCAGGCCCCAGTGCAGGGTGCAGTTTTATGGCGTTCCTGGGGTTGGTGCGTACACGGGGCGCTTCTCCACCCCACCAACCATTGACACTGTTTATAGGGCATCCTCATGTTCTCATCGTGCATGTTCTTCTGCACCGCACTCAATCTGCAGTTCGTATAGACGTTATCTTTCCCCTGGCTCAATAATCCTGAATCATGCACACGCAGACTGGTGCTGGTATACCACATCAACGGCAACTCGATGGAAAAGTTCTACTACATCGGCTCCGTCGTGGTCGTTGCCATTCTAAACATCACACCATACGCCGCTGGCCAGTTTGGGTACTACTTCGGTACCTGCTGGTTCAATAACCCGCTCCCCGATGTGCAGTTCCGCTGGCTCGTCGGGTCGCAGTCTGTCTGGATCCTGCTCATGTCCACGGGCGAGGTCGTGAGTTTCCTTAGGATCCTGGAGTACATGTATCGAGCAAGTCGTATTTTGTTTATGATGAGGGTGCTGTTTAGCTGACGGATGCGCAGATGCGTAACCCAAGGGGGATGTCGACTAGCTCGACGTCGTTCAGTATCCCTCCGAGCCCGGCCATCTTGGTGTACCGCAGTATCATTCTTCGAATCGGTTTGCACAAAGTCTTTAGAACATACGGGTATTCAATACGATGTTAGGTCTCTACCCCCTCCTCTCGTGCTGCCTCAGCTTCACCGGCTGTATTCTGGACATCTGGCTAACCAAAAACACCGAGCCCACTGAACTGGTATGCGCACTTTCTTTTCTCATCCGAGAGCGCTCAGCTTAACCTCCCTGTGTACAGCAATTCCGACTCTCGTTCCTCGGTGCGTTTATCCACCCATTTCGTATACCTCGACACTATCCCCTCACCCAGACCTCTGCGTGTTTGCCCTGCGGCCCACCCTATACACCCTCATCGCAGCAACGGATCCGGTACACATCCCCAATATCCCCTGCTCCCTCAGCTGACCACGCACCATCTCACCAGGGCTTTCTCCGCGCCCTACGTGCACTTCGAAACCACAGTAAATCCAAACACTCCACCGGCCCTACCTCCAGTAACGAGCACACGAACTCCGAGTCGCACGAGCTGCAGTTTTACTCGAACAACAGCCGCGCGCCCGTGCACGTGCAACTGGAGCGGGAGCAGAAATCAACGACGTGGGGGGCGGAGAGTAACAAGTCGCGTGTGGAGCAGAGCAGTGCACCCTTGAAGTCGTTCGAGACGCAGAGTGTAATGAGTCAGGGTGGCGCTGTGGGGGCAAGGAGGATGCCGTCATTCGTGGAACAGGAGCCAGCGCAAAGTGTGATAAGTCTGGCGGAGCGGGAGCAGGAGGAGGGGCAGGAACTGGAAGCCCAGACGCGGTCGCTGGCGGAGGATATTGCACGGCAGATATGATTAATGGTTGTAAGTCCACTATGTAGTAAAAAACAAGTTAGTCCCTCACGCACCATATGCTTGTCTGAACCGGCAGCTGTTGAACACTCCATAAATTCTAACCCTGAGCACATATATGAGGTGAACCCTGCATCAGGAGTCCATCGGCAAACAGAAGTCACAGACGCAAGGAAATTTCGACACATCGAGACCAGTCGAGCGCGGATTGAGTTGCTCAAGGCCGGCACCACGATTTCTGGAAGTTTGCGGGTCATAATGGGAGAAACTTGGACGAGTTCAGGAAATGAAACAGCAAGGCTCGATCCCCAGGCATAATTCAAGAGAGCTTCAAGATGATTTCCACAGAAATTGGAATGACTTGCGACGGAGAGGAGCGGGAGAGGAAAGAAAACTCGGGTACTTGAAGACACTATGCACGCCAGCATAGAAAGAACCCGGAAATTTGTGAGGAGTTTTCAGTCGAGCCCAAGTAAAACCCAGATCCCCAGCATACGAAGCGCGGCTGGTTCCAGGTTGAATTTTAAGTAAACACGGGGGTCGTGGGTTCGAATCCGGCAGAAATCAAGTATTTAAAAATATTTACCTTCTCAGCTGAGTCAGTTCGAGCTTCTGTCTCGGAAAGACCTCTCATTACCACCATGAACGACGATGATTTTGATGAATTTCCCAAGATTTCGGGCATCTCGGAGATGTTTTATTTTTTGTTAGAATTTTCTTTTCTACGGCTCATACAAGCCTCATAACTTGGATACAACATTTCCCAGCCCAATGCACGGGATTTACACTTCCCTGGCACGCAGCCACCAGCGTAACCAGTCGGGGGTCAATTTTCTTTTTCGGACAATTCAAGAGGATTGGAACAACGGCGGATACCGGTGCATCCTGTATCGGCTCACCAGAACCACAAGCCCCGTCTGTGTGTGGACAAATTGGATCTCTGTCGGAAAGAGGGGTAAGCACTTATTCATATACTGCGGAGAAAGGACTCACGACGGGAGTTCAACTTGTGAGTTTAGTTCTTACCAAATTGAACTGTGCTGTCTGCAGGTGTAAGTCTGTTTCCATCCAAATCTCCTTCACATTTACTTACTTACCTTCATCGCTCTCCTTCGTCCGGCCTTTGGATGTGGAGGGGGCGAGTATGGATACTGAAGACATCAACGTAGGAAGGGAAGTGATTGAACGGACGAAGGACTGGCTCATGATGCAATGGATCTTCAAGTGAGTTGAACCGGTATCAATATACAATTGGGCTTGAGATCTGGAAAGGTAAGTTTGATATCCTGGGAGAAATAAATTTGTGAAGACTCGCCGATTCATTTTGGAGTTCATCGTGGTTGAACGCAAACCTTTAAAAAAAGCAGACTGTGAGACTTCGGATTCAGAAGAGCTGGAAAATTCGATATCAACTCAATGCCTAGAGGATAAAAATGAAATGGACGAAGACTAACCCTTAATGTTGAGCATGGAAGGTGCATGGTCAACTTAACCGTCGTAGAACTCAATCTAAGAAGTAAGGGACGATCAGCGGCGCCATATATTCACTTGAGGAAAGAAACCTCGAGTCAAAATACGACGAGAGCATTAAGATTCAGCCCATACCCAAGAAGCCCGAGATCCAAACCCATTGGAAGATCTCATGAACGCAATGATAGAACACGATACCACATACCTATTTGCTGTGGAAATGAATCTTCCAAGCTTTCAGGTAGGAGAGATAAGTCTTGTTTCAGCGGAATAATCTCGAACATCGAAGAGTTTGATAGATGCAACATCGAACGTATCCCAAGTCAATCAGGTCTCCGCGTTCAGGCAAGGTAGAGGTCTGGAATGTCGGTTATATGGTCAAGGAAGGACAAAACTAACATGCATTGGGTTAAATCAACTTGTGTACAATGCAAGGTTGAAGTGGCACGAAGTTGAACATCAGACTGGTAGATGTGTTAGTGAACGAGGGAATGTGAGCATGGGGCATAGGGCTATAGACCTTGAGTACCATACCAAAGGTCAGTTGAACCTGGTCAGCACGAACGGTCGGCGAAAGAGTTGTAGACAGTACCAACTTACCAGTGTTCGAATGATGATATAATCCAAAAATGTCTGACAAACCTGGCGGATGTGCCTGGTATCGAATTGGCACAACTAGGGCTAACCCAACTCCTGCCTACCGAGACGTACAATGATTGAACTGCGAAATACATCAAGAATCGAGCTGAAGAACAAATGAACACCGCCGTGGTCAAGTTTGGTGCTCAATTGTTCATGTTCAACTACTGGGAATGTATATGGGGACACAACCATGATACCGATGGCTGGAACCTCAGCTTCTGAATTATCTTGAGGCTGCCATGAGGGGAATCCAAGCAGTTCTGAATTATCTTGAGGCTGCCATCAGGGGGAATCCAAGCAGATCAACAAAACTTGTCTAGAGAACATTGAACCAAAATTCAAACCCTACTAACCCGATAGAACCCAGATCACATTCGATTCAGGTAGATCCAAGTCACTGTTCGGTCTTCACCCGTTGTGACCCCAATTGGAACGAGTCTGAGTGAATTTCGGGTTACCCAGGAGGAGTGGGGGAAAACTTTGAAGGGTCCATTGTAGGGGTTGGCACATTGGTTCCCACCTGTGCACTCTAGCATGTTGTGCACTTGCGTCTCATTTGCGGCACCACACATGAAGTGTGCGGAAATGAACTTCTGGCCCTTGGTGAGGGGCTCCCAAAGCAGTCGGTGATACAATAAGAACATCTGGATTTCTGATCATATTCAAATCAATATACCTAGTTGGATGAGGTGAGTTCGAGGGGTGCCAGGCTTTGGACTTCGTGCATAAAGTTGAACTGTGAGAATATGTCCTATTGACCCCAAGATTGACCCCTCTATCCAGTCCCGACGGGGATACGACGGCTACGCGCTGTTCGGGTCATGTATCTACCGGAGGCTTGCGGCCGATCTCTTCCGCCTGGACAGAACAGTCACAGGTGATTAATCTGTATTTACTCCTATTACTATTAGTCTGAAGACAATGGTGGCAGGTTGAACACACCTTGAAATCTGGTGCTCCAACGGGTTCAGTCTAGATTTGATGGATGCAGCGATAGACCAAGATACATACTGATTGACTGTCGAAAGAACCTTCCAAACTTCCACAGAGGTCAGGTAAGTGTTGTTTGAGTAGAAACACCATAAAGTTCAGAATCATAGCAAAGTTTACAGAAGCCAGCCGGCGGGAATCGAATTGTAATCTCTGAGGGGGGAGAATGAATTACATATACCCAACGGTGGACAATAAAATAAGGTAGGCTATCCTGGGGGAATTTATGGCCTTGAAGTTTGGGAGGCAATCCAAGAAAAAGCCGGGCAATTGACTCCAAGCGGATTTTACAGCGCCAGATAAAGAGTAGAGCTGATTGCAAATAACGAAAGACGAGAAGTTGAACCGTGGGAAACCTGTGATGGGACGGTAATCGAAATCATTGGCCGTGAACCGGCAGTCTGTTTGGTTAGCCTCCAGATTCTCGGCAGCTAGACCACATATATGCACAACATATCATGAACCACAAGATAAAAACCAAGTAACCAGATGACCTCTGACTGTCATAAGTTTATCGGTACTTTTGAATCAAATGAACCTAAGGAACGATGAGCAGTGAGGTTAAGTCAGTTGACAAAACTGCACAGAATCCAAATCAACCACTGCAGTCGATGTTTATGGTACTTCAGTGACCCATGAAATAAGCAAGAGGTTAACCATGGTTGGTTGAATGTATATCAAATTGAATATACCGCACACGTGAAATCCAAGGATGTGGGTCTGAGTGGATGGAAAGCTGGGCACAGTAGGTTGACTGAATGAATCACTGAGGTAGGGTGACATTTAACAATGGTTCAATTTGATTCCGAGGGCCCATAGGCTATATAGCTGTCGAAGAACGAGTGTATGGAGCAACAGAGGAGCATTGGAGGTGTATAAGTATTGGTTGAAATCAATCTAGGTCATCTGAACTGCTCCGCAATGGACACACCGCGAATTTCCATACGTCCGAGATGCCCGAGGATCTCAAAGTCCAGTTAATAACGGAAGATCTGGAGTTGTAGGAGGAATGAGCTCATAGGATTCTGCGGGGCGGTGATTCCCCGCTTATAGATCTGACGACGCACGATATAGAGCACGGGTCTCTGGAAAGAATGCATCACCGTAAGGGACACCCCAATATGTTAGAGCCGGAGCTCACCATACTAGGACTATGTCACAGATCAGGCAGGGTGTGGGTTCAATGGACCCCCAACAAATCTTTCACCAGTAGAAATCTCTAAGATGTTTGTGGGCCACTTTGCAGTGTCCTAATTGAGTTTCGAGCGAGGCACTGCGTTCAGTGGCCGCGTCGACGAACCAGTGCGTACTAGACTGGACCTCCGTGGACCTCTGCCGACCATGGGAAACCGCCCCTTGCCGACGTCAGATTTGACGTCGGCAAGGCCTGTTTCCCATGGTCGGCAGAGGTCGGCAGAAGGTCCAGTCTGGTACGTAAAGGTTTGTCGACGCGGCCGCTGAACGCAGTGAGGGATGCAGGATTTAATGATATCTTTGCCTATACTACAGTTCCCCGGAAAAGAAGAAAGCGGGACAGACAACGAGATCGATGGTTAACCGCCAGTTCTTATGTTGAACCTTCCGGGCAGCCCAAAAACAAAAGTAACATTGTAATGGAGGACATTCAGGCACTCGTTTAACCTCCCCAGCCAATACCCAGCGAATCATTTCATTCAGGTTGCGGCATGGCCCGCGGCCATCACTAAAAGTGTGATGTGATCACCTTTTCAAAGCGCGGTGCTCCGGCTTTCCATACTTTTCAAACTTCAATCGACTTATCCATGCTGAATAAGGTCTCAGTAAATGGCCAGTAAGTCCGAACTGGCCTTAAAATAAAGTGTTTTGGTTTGAATATTTTATCAGGTTCGCCTGACTTGAGCTCCTTTTTTCGTCCGTGATCACGATGAATCACGATGATCATTGTTCAAACAACCCAAACTACTCGTTCAAATCTGTTTTTGGTTCTCTCAGCTGAAGCATGGGCCTTTGCCTGCCAGACCTAGTGTTGGTTGAACCAGAACCAAATTCTGGTGCATCAAAACAAGATGTGGTGGTATGAAAACCAGAGTGGAAGTTTCCAAAATGAGATTTCATCAGTTTGATTTTGATTTCGTTCTGTAGTTTTAATTTCGTTTGGGGAATGTTCGTTTTCGTGGCCATCTGCATTACTTTGACCATGACACCAGTGAACAGTGGATGCTCAGCCACCCCCACCCACTCAATAACGGCTGCTTCGCCACCAGCTTCTTGAATATAGGTGGTAGGCAGAAAAAAATGATCCCCCATAGTGATGTTACGCGAAAAATGATACTCGGTGTGTGAGATGAACTTTGATGTGGTTCAACTGTTTTAGCATGTATAACTGCCCCTGTATACTTGTGGGAGCCTTACAAGTTCAAGTTTATAGGTATATATAATGGACTCGACTCCATATATATACCCTGGGAGAGTGGCCGACCTCAGACTGAGTCTGAGTGAAGTCTGGTAGCATTGACTCGCTCAGAGATGTTACACCACTGGCAGAGTATGTTCTCAGGGTAGTCCTAAATACGATTTAACCACGGCATCACGCACTCCGGAACAACCCGAAAACGAAATCACAAATTGATCGGCCAGAACAAGATCAGTTTACGTTTTTGTTTGTGATGATTTGGGTTTCGTTTTGAGGCTTTTGTTCTGGTTTGGAACAAAGGAAATCGGGTTCATGTGGGTCGGATTTTGGACCGATAGCTTTTGTGTTTATATTACAGCTATTTGCGGAACATAAGGCGCGGATCAATTTTTTATCAAAAATGGTTGTTTTCACTGCTACCCCGATATCTTGCTCAATTCTCTCTTTCCCACTGGTGGATTTGTAAGCAAATGCCATGGACTTCCAACTGCTGACCCTGCTCAAAGAGGAATTCACGTGAGGATGCCCTAGCCTTTTGCCTGTGGGTGTATGAGTGTCCCATACAGTGCATAGTGTAGCCTTTCGGGCAACATACCTTCCTGCCATGGCACAGGTACCACGATCAAATGAATGGATTTATTGATGTGCTTGTTGACATGTTTCTCGTGGCAGAATTGCAACATAAAGTACCTGGCGCACTTAGAAAGACATATATAAACATACAAACAAATATTCAGCACCCCCCCCAATAGATCCTTCCTTTGAAGCAGGGGTAGCAAGGTAAATTTTGATCATCTGGCTTACTCAGCCATCACTGAATAAGAGAACTAATTTGAGCAGACGGCGCACTCTGGAACATTCATTGAAGATGTCTAGTGAAGGATTCACGGCATTTGAGGCAGAATTGAATGCATTCGAGGGGCAGCAGTGAAAATGTTCAAAGTGGCCATTTTGAGAAAAAAAAAGATCCGCGCCTTATGTTCCGCAAATAGCTGTAAGGATTCAACCTTGACCATGATCATTGTGATCACGGACCGAAAACGAAAACACAAATGGGAAAGCAAGATCAAGATTTTTGTTCAGAGAGGACACCTATAACATAGGTGGGCTGTAGAGATATAGTTCATGGGGCCCAACAGTTGAGCTGGAAACCACTGTTCATCATGATCATTTGAGTTCCCACGGTTGAGTGAGTTTTGCCTGTCGTGTGCAATTGAAATGTCCGTAACCATGTTTCTCGTCAATATACGTGCTTTCGCGCCTTTTATATTGCGAGGTGATTACAGCCCTTTGCGGAACTTAGGGCGCGGACAGTTTTTTTTTTTTTTCATGCTTTTCAACGAGAATCGTTATTTCGAGCTCAGTTCTTGTCCGTTTGCCTTATAAATATTCTCATTGTGTCCGCAATGAAAATGCGGAGGGCACCACGGTCTTCGTTTTCCCTGATGCGATCATAATTGCCTTATTGGGAAAATGTCGCTCTTTTTGTACAGAACTTGTCGCATCCTCTGTGCTGTGGTCAGATTGACCTATAAATTTGATATGACGTCTTTATGAGTATTACGAAGGGCTGGACGGACCGGTATTTCCTCATATTGTATCTATTTCTTGTATACAAGGTATTCAGATATCCCACATTATGAGAATGCAGAATACCGGTGAACTAAGACACACATTCAAAATCCCGGTCCATCCAGCCCTCAATGATACTCATAAAGACATCATATCAAATTTATAGGTCAATCTGACCACAGCACAGAGGATGCGACAAGTTCTGTACAAAAAGGGCGACATTTTCCCAATAAGGCAATTATGATCGCATCAGGGAAAACGAAGACCGTGGTGCCCTCCGCATTTTCATTGCGGACACAATGAGCATATTTATAAGGCAAACGGACAAGAATTGAGCTCGAAATAACGATTCTCGTTGAAAAGCATGAAAAAAAAAAAAAACTGTCCGCGCCCTAAGTTCCGCAAAGGGCTGTAAATGGCTTCGGGAGGACGAGCACGGGTGTTGCCGGAAGAGCTCGGCCTCGTTCAAGTTCCGGGATACAACAATTGAACACCTCCATCTAGGTGACCTTTTAAGAAGCATGAAGCCAGCACAGTCGTGCACAGCGCTGCAAGCCGCTGCACGGCAGAGGTACACGGTGCCATACAGTGCCGTGGCGTACCGTGCACCGTCGTGGCATGACCCGTGCACCGCGGTGACATGGGCCGTGCATCTCCGTGCACCGATCTAAGGCGATGCCGGGATTCGAAAATCGGAAGGGGGGGGTCGAATTTCTTTTTTCAGCCTTGGCCTCAAATAATCAGGTGTGAAACCCCCAAATGTTTTGCGGATCCCGGCCCGCCCCCGTCTATTCGCAGTTGGATTTGTATTATTCCTTGATCGGGGACTACTCGGATCCAGTTCAAGGGTATGTGGAGAGGTTGGTCAGCGAAGACTCGGAGCTCGGACATGAATCCTGTCTTTGAATAACATATACCATGCGCGTCCGGTCCAGGATAATTCATCAGACAAAATCAGAAAGCGAAAGAACCGAGGAGTGCGCGATTCAGAAATCGACCGTGATATTTTTGAAGACCGGACACGATGATCAGCAACGGGCTGTTGAGCGGAAGCATCAGGAAAGTGTTTTTCTCTTGGCGGGATCTGGCACTGCTGCAGCATCTGACGCACCTGGCGATGTTGATCGCCAGTCGCGCCAGTTTTGGAAAGCTTGCCAGATTTATGTTTACCGCCAGAATATGCTATTCGGTCAGAACACGTCCCGCCTTCGTGGTCCTCTTAGTCTGGTGGTCTAGTAACTTGCGGTAATTCAAACTCTCGTTGTTCATGTGTTCAATACTATTACTGTCTTTTTTGTAGTGTGAACAAATGTCCCCGCTCCGGTAACTTCTGATTCACGGTCCCTGGAGGGCACGGGAAAATGCATAGATTCCGAAGAGTGTGGGTCAGTCTGCAAGAATGGCGGATAAAAATGCTGGGTCTCACGAGCCTGCCGCGGTAACGCCGCGCGGCGGCAAGACGGACGTTCAAATGTATAGCTCGGAACAGAGCCACGGCGGCATCTCGACAGTGGAGTACGCCACTTGTGCCAAGTCGCTTGGAAGAGCCCCACGGTGGAGTAGCTGAGGGCATCCTGAGGGTGGAGGATACGTGAAACATTTGGTTTTGTAGTGTTGCTGAATTTGAATGTTTTCAGTGTTTGTCCTCAGTCTACCCTTAGCATCAACCATTAAACACGTACGAATGTAATCCATGAGCTAAGGAATAGAATCGCCACTGGGCTTAAGGACGGGAGAACCCAGGACTACATTGATGAACCTTTTCACACTCAAACACGCACGAATGTATGGAATATAATTGCCACTGGGCTCAAGGACGGGAGAACCCAGGATTGCATTGGTGAAGCTTTTCATGTTACGTTGGTCAGATACACTCTGGCTCCCTCTTCGCCTTACACGGAGCTGAGATGGTCCCACGCGGCTGACTCGCCTTTTGCAAAGGTCCATTCTGGCTCCCTCTTCGCCCTACACGAAGCTAAGATGGTCCCACGCGGCTGACTCACCTTTTTTTTGCACCTCTGGGGTCCTAGAGTATTTTAGGGCACCTGTTTTTCAGAAAACAGATAAATAGCCAGTGTCGTTCTGCAGGCTTTTCCTTCAGCTCCTCTTCCGACTTTCGATCAGGTTAGCATACGAGCCCTTCTCTCTCTCCTACACTCCCTCCCCTCGGCCGCCCCGGCATTCCCCTCACCCTCCACTTCGGATCATCTCTCACTCACTTCAATATTTTCCCTCCAGAAGCTACAGTCTCAAGACCGCGAATACTACTCAGAATGCACTTCAACCTCGGCTTCCTCGCTACCGCCCTGCTAGTGTGCACCTCCCCCGCGATGTAGGCCACTGTCGTCGCGTTCGCAGGTGCTGACTGCACTGGCGCTCAGACCGGCTCGGGAACTGGAGGCCCCGGAACTTGTCTCACCGAAGGCGGCGGCTCCGCGAGGTCCTGGAGCTATTCCGGTGTCACCAACCAGATCCAATTCTTCCAGTCCGGCGGTCCCAACGACAATTGTCGGGGGACGCCCTTTACTACCCGTGGAGCTGGGTCTGGATGTGTCACTGCGCCTACCGGGTAAGCGCTCCAACTTGCATTTGGTGGATATGTAACTAATACACGTCAAATCTAGATTTAACATTGAGAGCGCCAGGCTTACTTGAATTCCCGGTGCTTCGAGCTCGAAGAATAGCTGTTGGCTCCTGACGTCTTGTTATGTGAATTGATTTGTAGTAAACTGTACCATAGGAGGTGTTGTCAAAGAAAATTGTTTCCCCAGATATCAGAGTCATCGCGTTATACCCGAACACCACTGAATATTCGGTCGCCATTCTCACAGTGACCCTCGTAGATGCTCATTTTGGTATCAATCCGGTCCTGAAACGCCTTTGAACTGATCTTCAAGCGGCGATCCCGTTCCCACGGTTCAAATCAATGCCGGTCCGGTCTTCCGATTCCATGTCTAGTCGAGACCTTTTTCCTTAAAGCTCTATCCACGTAGTCACGGGAAAGTTCGGTTCAGTCCAGGTTCGGGGTACTTCCTCCCGAACCCTCGTCGTCTTACCTGTCTTTGCGTCAGCCGAAGACAAGCTCATCGAGCATACCGGTTGCATTTGTTTTTATCTTTGTCCGTTCAACTCGCATCGTGTTGAGCCCAGATTGAAAACTCAACGCCTTGGATACACCAACGCTGTCAACGCAGAAACATGGGTGCCGCTCAGAAGCACCTACTCGGCCTATCAACGAAAGGACCAAGTCCGCGCTGACGAGAAGGAAAGTCACCCTGGCACAAGGGTTCAATTATTTGGGCGACAGTGGTCCGATTCCACCTGCAGACCTGAAACGCGGCGAAGGACTTAATCCTTTTGTTTGCGCACGATAAGCGCAAGTTTCGTGTTGAGCTTAGTTGCATCTCACCTCGAAATCCGTTCAGATTTGACTTTAAAGGACACATCTACCCGGCCTGTGAATACGTTCACGGCCCACGGGCCGAAGGAGTCGTAATCTGGTATGCCTTTTCCTTTTTCGTATCATGTGCACGATGAAGCCGCGGGAGGTGACATAGAGTCCTCAAGGGGGGGGTTCGCGTTGGATATATATATATATATATATGTAGCTGTAGGATTCGACCGCGAGCGAGGCTGCATAAACATAACGTCAACGTTCAATCCGTTCAGCTTCGCCTGCGACTCACTCACCTACCCGGCATGCCCACAATATGAACAAGTCCCTATCAGGCAACGGCAACACGTTCGATAATCGCCACGCTCGTGCTTAAATTTAAACGGGGGAGGCCGGTGGTTCGAATCCACCACCCGCGGACCTAGAAAGCGGCGAAGTAATCCTCTTTTTTGCTTACGAAAGTCTCGCGTTGAACTTCGGTTCAGTCGTATCTAACCTCGAGGATTCGACGGCGCGAGTTTAAGCGAGCTAAATGAAAGAAGCTAACATTCAATCCGTTCAGATTCAACTTTAAAGGACACCTATCTAACAAGACAAACAAGTCCCTATCGAGACAACGGCAACAGTAACTCGCCCAGTTCGATAATCGCCACGCTTGTGCTTGAAAGCTTGAACGAAAGCCGGTGGTTCGAATCCACCCATGGACCTAGTCGCAGGCATCTGATATCGCGTTTGGATTTTTCTCGTGCACGATGGAGCTGCGTGCAGGACCTGACCTAAAGTCATCAGGGGGAGGGGATGGTTCGCGTTAAACGTAGCTGTAGAATTCGGCGGCGTGTGCGAAACTGGATTACAGCTATTTGCGGAACATAAGATGCGGATCACTTTTCTTTCTAAAAATGGCCACTTTGATCATTTTCACTGCTGCCCTTCTAATGCACTCAATTCTGCCTCAAATACCGTGAATCCTTCACTAAACATCTTCGATAAATGTTCCACAGTGCGCCATCTGCTCAGATTAGTTCTCTTGCTCGGTGATGGCTGAGTAAGTGACATGATCACAATTTACCTTGCTGCCCCTGCTTCAAAGGAAGGATCCATTGGGGGGTGCTGAATATTTGCCTGTAGCTTCATAGATGTGTTTCCAAGTGCGCCGGGTGCTTCATGCTGCAATTATGCCCTAAGAAACATATTAACAAGCACATCAATAAATCCATTCATTTTATTGTGGTACCTGTGCCATAGTAGAAATGTATATTGCCTGGAAAGCCATACTATGCACTACATGAGGCACTACATGAGGCACTTATACACCCACAGGCAAAATTCTAGGTCATCTTCACATGAATTCCTCTTTAAGAAGGGTCAGCAGTTGGAAGTCACCGGCATGTGCTTACAAATCCACCCGCGGAAAGGAGACATTTGGGGACATGCCTAAGCACTGGAAAATACCCCCAGAAATCGATTGAAAATGGTTTCAAGGCTACAGGTGAAGAACTGAGCAAGATATCGGGGTAGCAGTCAAAATAAGCTTTTTTGATAAAAATTTGATCCGCGCCTTATGTTCCGCAAATAGCTGTAAAAGATGAAATAACGTCAACGTAGCAAATAACCTCTCCATCTTTGGCCGTAGCACAAACTGCAGACTGGTTATAATTACGAGTCTAAATGTTAAACGTTCCACCTGCATTCGGACAGACGCGTACGCACCTACCCGGGCTATGAACAGGGTGGACAAGTAAGTCCCTAGCGAGAGGAAGGAAACTCGCCTGCGTCCAAAATTGTCACGCTCGTGCTTGAAGGGGAGGTGGTTCGAATCCACCGAGGAACTTACGTATTGAATGTTTGAGATTTTTTTCATCGTTCCTGTCCGGCATACCCTACCGTTTTGTTCGCGATACAGTCAGGGTGAGCGCAGGAAATAGGGGTGCCGCATACCCAGAGTAAGTATGCCCATGTGGACAAAGTGGCGGAAATCTAGAGTTGCAATTGGATTAGATTCAGACGAAAATGGCATTGCGCACCTATCCACCAGCGAATCACGTCCAAGGACTGCGTGGAGCAACCGGCGGCATCCCCTCAAATGGGCTTAATGAAGAGGTGAGTTGCGGGCCACGGACTAGAGTGACGGAGTTTTCGCCGTTAACAGTAGACACAGTGAAGTAAGTCAGTTCGGGCGGAGAAGCGCGGGCCTTCCGTAGTCAATGACTCGAGGGAACGCGGACGATAGATTTTGTTTCCTTCGCGCCGGACAGTCCGAGTCGTGCGTTAATTAAGGCCGCATGAGAGAGAGAGAAGACCCGATTGCGAGAAATATTACTGTAATGCTGCGCTCGTCAAATCCAACGAGGTTAGCCCAAGCAACAGTGCGCAGCGATGATCCAATCTAGTCAAGGGCTGCGAGCCGTTTACGAAGATAATGTTCAAGTGCGATTCGGCTATCGTCAGCCATCCTATCGCCGATGAAGAAAGGCGCAGTGAGCGAGGGCCATGAGCTGTCGTAGCGTTATAGAGGCCGCGTCAACCCAAAACAGCGCAAAGCACGAGGGAACCCAAACCAGGACGAAGCACACGAAACACACGAAGCAGCGAAGCAGCGAAGCAGCGAAGCAGCGAAGCAGCGAAGCGATACAGGAAATAAATTACCATTCCGTTCGATTGGGATTACGAGTAAAAGCCGAAGAAGTTCCACGCGCAGGTCTATCCTCCGATCTAATCTGAGCGTGCATGGGTAGACGGGAGTCATTGGAAGAGTAACGGCAAGGAGGACGATCCAAGATCCAGGAATAGCAGATACAAGCTCAGAGTAGCGCCCCGCCGGCGGCATAGGACGCGCACAGAACGACGAATTGCGCCGCACGAAACCGTACGTGGTACCACCATAACAGTAATCGTATCTTCACCGCGGAGCGCGTTTTGGGTGCAGTTGCCCGCGCGTGCCAGTGGTGCACGACGGTGAGTGGGTGGTGAAGTAGTGTTCGAATCGCGTTTGGCCCGCGGAAGACGGGGAAGGGGAGGGAGGGTTGAGGCGTTGAGGGAAGAAGAGAAGGCAGAGTCGGAGTCGCGTTAAGTCAGCGTTGGCATCCAAGGTAGAAGAAATTCCAGAGTCGGGGGCCGAGGCGAGTGAGAGCGAAGCTTAAGGAAAGGTCGAGTCGAGTGGAGTCGAACGTAGGTAGGGTGGGTGGAGTCGAGGGAAGGAGGAGTCGGAGTCGGCGTTGGTGGGCGTTGAGTCCAGTCGAGGGGAGAGCGAAGGCCAGGCTGGAGTGAAAAGCCGAACACGGGATGGGATGAGAAAAGAAAACTCACGAGCACCAGTCGAACGCAAGAAATGAGTTCAGCGCACCCTGTTAATCGTATTCTGCCAATCCACATCGAAATACGTCGGGTTGTTTTCGGGTCGTTGGACTTTGCCGTCGCGGATGGCGAGCGCGGCGATGGCACAAAGCACACGCCGCAACACCCGAACCCAAACCCCAAGCGCCACCAAAAACGAAGCAACGCGCACACACCTTCCCCTCCATCAGCCTTATCCGCTCCCGAAACCACGCTCTGTTGATCCCCTCCACTGGTCGAAACGGCGCAAAGTCCTGTTGCGTTATTTTAGTCGCTACACATGGGCGTGGAGGACGACGGGGACGCCGTGAGCACCGCAAAAGAGACACGCCGATTTGCTTGGGCGGTGCAGAATTGGTCCACCAATGGATCTTCCTGGGGTACTGTACTATTTCGCTCAATTCGTAAGTCACGCGTCACGGGCCTCAAAATTTCAGAAAATTTTCGAACGTGTCACAGGTCACCGAGAGCATTTTCGAAAGTGTAAAAGAAGTCACGAAATCGTTGAAAATGAGTTGAAACATCAAATTTTCTTCCCCACAATACCTTTTGGTTGAAAAAACTGTGCTGCTTACTCAAATGCTAAACCGCAGCTCAGTAACATCAAATAGCTGCTTCAGGGTACTTGTTTCCTGGTTATCTGCAACTTCTCTGGTCAAATATTGTAATGGTGAGTAACACTGATTTCACTTTTGGTTCAACCATAGCAGATCAAGCTGAAATTGGTGTTTCTAGCAGTGTTTCAACCCCATGCCAACAGGCCAGTCTCTGCCACATTTTCGAACTTTTTTTCCCGGTTACGGTGGGTTCGGTGGATTTTCGAACACTGAAGTTCGAAAATTTGTGTCACGGGTCACAGCCGCGGAGAATTGAGCGAAATAGTACAGTAATGGGGGGAAGCATCTGCATTGTGGCATTGCGGTCCGTTCAGTGAAGAAGGAACTGGAGGTAAGAAGCAGGAAGTGATGGCGTGAAAAATACACAACGACAAAGATCAATTGAACATCGGCACGGCACACCGTCGGCCGATTTCTCCGACGTTCAATTTCGATTTGAATAAACTCGTCGACCATCAAGATTTGGCGCTGTGGTAAGTCGTGGGAGGGAATTTGTCGAGCAAATTATTGCTCGGTTGAATCGGTTCAGCAACAAAGGGGCGAAGTCAGCGCCAGCCGGGTCAGCGCTCGGCCTCTGCGTATCTACAAATACATTAAATACTAACAGGTGCCGCTGAGGGCCAAGGTGCAGGCCAACCCCACACGGTTCTATGGGAATGCACCACGATTGGGTTCGACTCCCGACCGCACCGTGGCGTGTTGAAAATCCACTTTCTTTGCTCGTTTTTTGGGTTTCTGGTCCGCCCGAGAATTATAGGTTAGACCTCTTTTTGAGGCGGGTGCATTGTGGAGTCCCTCACGTCCGCAGCGAGATATTTACAATGAAACAAATATGGAATAGTATTTACATCAAATTTAGATCTCGATTGCGAGGTTTCAATAACATTTCCGTGGATGGGCAGCTCCCTCGCTTGTCTGCCACGCTGAGGTTGGAAGCAGATTGAGTACTGAATACCAACCGGTGCCGTTGACGGTCAAGGTGCAGACGAATGATAGGATTGTTGTCGAGATGTAAATGCACCCCTCGGGTTCGACTCCCGGAGGCACCGTTCAAAATGAGGTCTTGTCTTTTTTACCTCCATCTTGTCAGGCGTTCATTATTCCCAGGATACCATGCAACGTTACTCAGGGTATTGATTTGTTGCAGCATAAGACATTAAGTTCAACGGGCGGAAATTAGCATAAATTTGAACTTTAGCTAGGCAAGTTCTGACTCGCCGCTCGTTAGTCGCCCTCCGGAGTGGATATGAACTGGTGTCAACGCACAGCAGAGGGATGTCCTCTTCGATGTAAATGCTTCACCTCAGGTTCGACTCCGTCCAACGTGGCTGGCTGCTATGTTCTCCCTTCAATGTCTTTTCTCACGCTTTATACTAGGAAGGAAATCTCGATGAAATCAATAGCATGTAGTTTATGGATGCACAGCAGAGTGAATAATAATGTGGCGATGTTTACACCGGCGTTACAAGGGTTTTTTCGAGAAAACTCTTCGTGCCTTGAACGCCTTCATTGATTTAATGCGTCTAGGATACATAAGTAGCACTGGTCTTTCATACTGAGGCCAGTAACAATACTCAACCGGATGCAGTTGGGATGTGGCCAGATACACATTGTTGTAATCATGCCGATTACAACATATCAACTCCTTATATAGGCGCGCAGTTGATAAGATACATCTTATCAATTATCTAACTTTTGGTGTAGCGGTTATGAACGTGTCTCTAGCCTGCTTACAATTGTGACATTCAAGAGGTCTCAGATTGTCCGATCGGGCACACTGATGAACTTTTGTAATGGGTCACATTTTCTCGGCCCGCTAGGAATTCTGGCGTGCAAAAAGGTGGGTTCAAGTGAGTGAATGTCAGGATACGACCCAGGAAACATAGGAGCATATGTAGCCACATAGAATGAATTTTGTTTGTACTCTTGAATTTAAACAGATGATTTGACAAATCATGATGAATAAGACAGAAATCCCCAAACCACTCCTCTTGTCACAAATTCTTTGCTGAAAAGGCCGTTTGTCAGCGACAGCCCTGGGTTGGTCTGGCGATGGTGCTGAAACGGAAATAACCCGGCCGGGACCTTTGTGTGAATAACCCGGTCAGAACCCGAGGTGAACTTTGGAGGGGATCGAGCGTCGAAGAGCCACAACAATGGCGAAGTACGATGAGGACCGACCCGAGGAGGAACCCGGTGAGACCCGAAGATGGTATAATACACGCCCAAGTAGCCCCTTTACAGGGTTACTGAAGAGGGGATGAAGGATAGGATACTGAGAGTTCGGAGTTCGTAGTGAGAAGACGCTTCGCCGTTGCCGGGCCAAGGTAGGCTGGTATTAGACAAGGTAGAATCTAATGTACATGGAGATTCTACCAGGCTTATATACTACTTATGGTTGCTACAGATCGAATTATCGCTGTCGATCGGAAACCGTAGATATGGTGATCGTGAGGTTTGAAATACGATCAGCAAACTATTGGCTTTTCAGAGGGATCGGTATATGCAATACCGATCGCGACGTTTCGGGTGCCTCCTGGTGGTCTGGTGTTCAGGGTTAATAACCCGGGTTGTTATATACTATGCTCCGGCGGTCTGTTGCTGGTTTTAGCGGTCAGGGTGAATAACCCGGGCCGCTTCGTGTGATTTCGGGTGTATCGGGGGGAATCGGGTCCGGGTTGAAAAAGAATGAAAGGGGTGAGAAAACCCCGATTCATGACACCGTTGGGCGTCGAAACAGTATACTACATGCTCTGGAAGGAGTTCTAGAGGTCCTTTCTGCTGTAAAGGTCGCCGTGCGCGCAACTTGCGGCAAAATGATGTGCTTTCCGAATTTTTTTTTTTTGGGGGGGGAGGGTTTACGGCAATTGATGAGTGTGCCCGATCGGTAATCGGCTCCAGATCTTACGGTGCTACTGTCGGCCGAGAAAACCCGAGGCAGAGATTTTGATGAAAAAGAGATGGGAGAAAGCACCTGTAAGATCTGGTGCAACTCGTATAGTAACCATGGGACTGAGGCAATCGGTCACACTTGTCACGATCGTTCGTCGTGCTCAGTGTTCATGCAGGGTCGCTCGGAAACCACCGGTATGTTGTAGATAGCATTCGATAAGATTATAATGAGTATAATGAGTGCTGGCTGAAAAAACTCGGGGGTAAACACATGGAAAGTAAGCACTGTGAAGAAGTCAACATTTTGTGGACTTCTTAAGAAAACTACATTTCTGTTGTCTCAAGGTCAGGAAAAATGAGAGAGTTCCGATTGAGCATCCTGGTACCCCTGAGAGTAATCAAAAAAAGTACTTGGAGCCGATTGAGCATGGCAGTTTCTTTGATTCATGAAAAGACCTGTTTTGATGAGGAGGCCAACGATAATCATTATGGCAGTAATTACACAGATGTTTGGGTATCAATGGAGGAGGAATAGTCTCGTTCCCGATGTTCTAGGGCAGCCGTTCGCTCCGCTCACGGACAGAAATCTAACCGGGCTCGTATAGATAACGTTGTACTGTGTCACGCTTTCAAAAATCCCTTCGAACTCCTCATCCTGGACCAAAACAACCTTAATTAATGCTTCTAAACCTTACTGGATGTCCTCCTTCTCCACTGAAACGTTCTAGGGCAGTGTATCACGATCAAATTTCATCAAAACTTCTGCCTCGACAACATCTCGGCATCCCCGGTTGGATTTCTGTCCGTGAGCGGAGCGAACGACTGCCCTAGAACGTCGGGAACGAGACTACACCAGACGTTATAGGGCAGTGTACCGCAATCAAACTTCATCATCAAATCTGCCTCGACAACATCTCTACATCCCCGATTAGATTTCTGCCCGTGAGCGGAGCGAACACTGCCCAATAAACGTCGGGAACGAGACTACCCGATCGGACGATCTGAGACCTCTTGGTGACATTCATCGAAGCGGCGGGTGACAAACAGAGGTCAACAACTCCACGTCATGGTCTTGACTCTATGTCCCTCGTCCGTGCAACGATCAGGCAACTGAGTGGTCTTCCACTTTTCGAGCGACTCTTCGACAGATCCTTGTTAGCGGCCCAATATCGATCTCCCACTCTGATCAGCTTACCAGCGGATGTCTTGGGCATCATTTTCGGTATACTAATGGAATATGCACCCGCTGCTCGCTATGACTGGGAAAGGTGCTTCACTGCAGAGCTCATTCCCTTGTCCCAAACGTGTCGACGTATGCGGAGACACTTAATGCCTTGGATCTATCGGGAGGTGTACAACTGGAGTCGCACAGACGGTGATGTATGGCCAAAAGACCTTTGGCCATACCTGCGGTGCGACGAACAATTTATCCTCCCGAGTTCACTGTTAATATTGTCTGATCATCAGGATAGCACTGTATTATTTCGTTCAAATCGACAGGGGGGGTGACGCGTGACACATTCAACCAATTCGACATTTCGGCACAGGGTGTAGGGCAGCGTGACAAGGGTAAAAAATTCGACACCACCCTAGAAGTTTAGAGTTTTACTGCACATGAGTTTTAAGGCCACACACCAATATCTGGAACCTACTGGCTTGCATCTTCCTAGATTTTCTTGGAGGTTACCACTCCCTGGACGCCCTCGTTGAATTAACGCTCACCCTCTCCGAGTTCCCAACACCAGCAGTGATTTCTGCTGTCGCCTTGGCCATTCCGCAGTTGCGCTTTTTGCAACTTGGACGCCACTTGTATTCGCACGGCAACATCTATCTCGAGGATGTGCGTGACGTATGTGTGCATGTCTTGCCTACACGCCACTGTGGTATCTCACGAACCTTCCTTCCATCTCCAACAGGTAGGGCTGGACGCCGTTACCGTAAAAACGGCCGTATGGTGCCGTATATACGGGACCCGTTACCGTACCGGCAGCCCTGGCCGGTCACTTTTTACGGTACGGCCAATGCCGTACCGTACCCGTAAAATGCCGTACCGACACGGCCGTTACGGCCGTAACGGCGATCAAAAACTTGTGAGCGGCCGCATATTGTTCCCCTCGTGTGGATTCGTCAAGGTAAGGTATCATGATCCAGACTCCCTATCATTCGAATCCTGAATTTGCAATAGGTCGCGCGCTTGAATGGCGGGTGGCGATTGACAACTTCGTGTACAAGAATCGTGAATTAAGCCATCTTGAGCTCTCGGAGGCCGACGGGGATGCCATCACTCTTGTTGCGGGCTGGCTAGAAGCCTTCCGGACCGCAACAACAGAGATGTCCGCCACTAAAACCCCCATGATCTCGACAACCCATGCCGTATTCCGAGGCCTCCAGGAACACCTGCGGGGTATACTTCGTTCCCTGCCGGACAGTACGATACCACAACTCAAACTAGGTATTATTGCGGCGCATACAAAGCTCAGCGAGTATTATACCAAGTTTGACGAGTCACCTCTCTACACCTGGGCCGGTCGTAAGTGAATTTCAGGTTTTTTTCTCCAAGTCTTGTGAGTTTATCGACACCGCAGTATTGGACCCACGCCTCTCGTATGCGGGGATGAAACGTGATTATTCGGGAGACGTTGACCTCGCCGCGTATCTTGAAGATTCCACGAAGAAACTCCGCATACATTTCAACGAGAACTATGCTAACACAGGAGGTGCTCCGACATCACTCTACTTCCGCAGCATCGACGGCACCCCCCGAACCTCCGAAATTCAGCTTCACTGCACGCCACGAGGATCACACTCGAGTGAGCGTAGATGAGCTGACTGATTTCTTTGCGCTTCCCAGGGAAAGCTTCCAAACTTGTGATCCTATTGCGTGGTGGTACAAACACCGGCACCAATTTCCCAAGCTCCATCGCCTCGCCCTTGATCTTCTCTCAATCCCAGGTATTTCGTTTCACCTTCCAGTCTAGTCTCGAGATCTGAGTTCCGGTTT
Source organism: Mycena metata (assembly GCA_029378385.1). Classification (NCBI taxonomy): domain Eukaryota; kingdom Fungi; phylum Basidiomycota; class Agaricomycetes; order Agaricales; family Mycenaceae; genus Mycena; species Mycena metata. Next base: position 404,628 of record JARKIB010000055.1, read on the forward strand.
CCACGAGGGTCGGCCGTTGCTGTTGAAAGAATATTTTCGGGGGGAAGGGACACAATCTCGTTACGGCGCGCAAGTTTGAAGGTGGAGACGATCAGCACATTGATGTTTGTGAAGAATCAGTTGCGTATGCGACGCAATGCACTTAATGTAGAGCTCGGTGACGACTAATAAACTACTTTTCTTGTTTTATTCATCTCACTAATACCGTACACCCGTAAACCCCGTATACGGCCGTAACGGCCCCGTAACCGTACCGCGTGGCCGAGCGCTGAAGGAATTTTACGGTACGGTACGGCCTTTGCCGTACCCGTAAATACCCGTAAAGTATACGGCCATTACCGTAACGGTACGGCGTCCAGCCCTACCAACAGGACGCCATCGTAGATGCTCTCCGCGGGCTTCCACAGCTCACACATTTCCGCATATCCCTCGATTTTTGCCACCGGGAGTACAACCAGGAGGGCTCGCAGCAGCGTGCCGCACGGTGGCTCATGGCGGCGCTGCCCAGGCTGTGCATTGTCGAGTTCTCCTGGGAGCAGTGGCGCGCGTGGATGTGGGTCGGAAAAGTACTGTACCATTACGTTCAATTCGACAGTCACGCGTCACGCCCCCCCCTGTCGATATCGAATTTTGGTCGCGGTCACGCGTCACGGAGGCCGGTGTCGAATAGGTCCAGCGGTTCGTCACGCCGCCGAAGAATTGCGCAAAACGGCGTAAAATATTGCTGTGACTCCCTACCCTTGCTGGGTGTGGTTTAAATCAGTCCCTGGACCATTCATGCTCCCAATTTTGACATTTGAGCATGTGGTTGGGTTTCTGGCCGAAAATCAACCTAAAATGGCCTGCAAAAAGAACTCAAAATAAAATATCAACAAGGACTCAACACACTGTACAACTATTTCTGTGCGATCCTAAGAAATTATCTTCAATAGATGGGTAAGAGTTGCGGCCGATGTCGAACTTTTTTCTTGTCACGCACCTTTCGGGTAGCTGTCGAAATGTCGAATTGGTTGACCCGGTCACGCGTCACCCCTCCTGTCGATTTGAACGTAATGGTACAGTACTCAAAGTAGATTTTCCGCAGATCTTGCTTCGGATTTGGTAAGGTTCACACCGATTTGAGGTAGGTGGATATCACCGAAGAGCTGTTTTTGATACTACTGTAAGGTAACTATGAGTGTTTTGAGGCCATCAAACTCATCCCTCGACGCAATTCCCACGCTCAAAAAAACCCATTTTTTTCTTCACCCTCGCAAACACGTTTTTGAAGAGTTCCGCAACTTTTCCAAAAAGTGAAGTACGGGGTCGGTCGAGGGAGGCACCCACCTAGCCGGTGTCACGGCATTCTCCGGCGGGTACCCCTTGGAGGGACTCGGAACGAAGTCGACGGATCAATACGGGCCGCTTCTTGCTCCTTTGCGGCTGTGTTCGGCAATCACCAAAATCCTTTGCGCGCCCAATTTGCGCCCAATCCATTGGCAATAATGGCTCTACTCGGGCAGCATCTCCAACTGTTCGTTCTCCCTCACCACTGCGTCATAGTTGGCTGGATGCTTCGACCGCGTACCCCAGTCTGGCTTGCTGCCGTGACCAGGAATCCCTCTTTGGGTGAAATGCTGTTGCGTTCGGCGGCGGTGTAAATAGAAAGATACGAACAGCTTTTAATACGAATCGCTTTTGATTGGCAAGGCAAGAGAAACAAATGCATCAAGCATTAACTCACATTCAATCTGATTTCACAGCAGTCGACTTCTGCCGCTCTGATCTTTCTTCAAATTTGAACGTTTTCGAGCGGACCGGCGAGGCGAGTACTAGTGGCGAGTTATTTTGCGCAACTGATGTGATTGGGCAAAGTGGGCACCAATCGGGCGCTAGATGGAATCAAAGAATGTCAACACAGCAAACCCACAGCTTTCAGAAGCTGTGCGTATCTCTACTTCCACCAGTATCCACTCCATGGAACCTCAAGCGCCCTCAGACGACCACTTCGTACTCCAGGAAACCACAGATGATCCCTGTAATACCTCCGCGTCGTGAGTTCAACCGCACGGCGGCGTGCCCTCTCTCACGCCATCTAAAGTCACCGTGGCGGCATTTTCGCGGATGCGCAGCACTTCACAGTGGTCGGCGGTACTTTCACCAATGTCACAAACACCTACGCTCCTGCTCCATCCGTCCCTCCAAGTAAGCTTCGGCATGGTTTCCTCGCACCTTCACCAAGCAATGTACATGTAGGCTTTCGAATGATCTCTATGGGTGATATCGACTTGCGAGCCGAGCTGCACCACCAGTTGCGATTCGATGCTGATTCTGGTGTGGTGGGTCGCCCTGGCCGGCGCGGATGGTTCCGCCGTGTGTATTCTGCTAGAGTCGATGGTCGAACATTCGACCTCACGGCAGCAATTTATGAGGGCCATGGCGCAGAGAAGGTACGATCTGGTTCCGGTTGATTCACAGGATCTTGTGCTTATACACCTAAGGACTGGCGTGAGGAGATGGAAAAATATGCGGCGGTTCGGTACTCTTCTTTTAACGCTGCCCTTTCGATAGCAGCTGAATTCTCACGCAGGCATCCTAATATTATACAGCTCTATGGCGGTTCAAGTGCCGGCAGCATGCACGCGCTACTGTTCCACGGAGGTACGCCCCCGCCTCTTTCAATAGAGTCACCACTTGAGGTTTTGCCAGATCTTGTCCCATACGACCATTTCCTGCAGTTGTATCGGCATTCACCTATCCTCACTGTTTATATTTATGCTTATGCTGTACGTCTTTCATGCTGTTGGTGTGTCGCACACTAATAGTTGGCCCTGAAGCATGCTCAACTCATGGTATAACCGCTCCCCCTTCGTCGGACAACCGCAGTACCTCTAATCAATGTGTACTAGGCTGTAGACGACTATCTTTATTCAAGTTATGAACATTGGCTCGTGAGTTTACCGATCTTGTCCGTGGTGTGATCGGTGCGCTGACGTTTCCACGTGAGGACCCCTTGCGTTGCCTGCTCTGGATTCGCCGGTCGAGCGGCCTTCTGTCTATCGACTTTGGATCAGACTTCAGCTCGGACGCTGGGAACCATATCGATGGTCCGCCCATCCGGTACGCATCCACTGCCACTGGGATGATATCCAGCAGACACTCCATCACATCTTTGAACGCATTGGATAAGGAACTCTTGGCCATTGAGTGGCTTTCACTGGAACAGTTCCATGAAATCTGCTTTTTGGATTTGTCACAAGTTCGAGCCATTAGTGGCGACATGGCCCCGGCGTCGGCAACAATTAAGCTCGGAGCCATCATTGTAACATCCTCCCCAGCGCAAGGCGCGGCTGTATTGCGACAGTATATCGAGACCTCCGATGTCGATCAGGCTGCGCCCTGGCCAGAATGCGGGTACCGCATGGACGATGGGCGAGTACGGTACTTGACTTCTTGTTCCGGATTTTCCAGTTCGCTAATGTGGGGTTTTCAGCTTCGAATCGCATAGGATTTCGAACACTGTTCTGGACCTTGATTTCTGGGCGCCGCGGCCGGAAGCGTGGCTCAGTCAAGCCAATTTTATCTTCAAACGCCTTCAATTAACGGCCCAGGCTGACTTGGAGAGTTACGGTGGGTCAGATACTTAGCAAACCGTCTTAGCGGTCCCTTGACCACAGTCGCGCAGCGCTCGTCGATTGTGTTCAGTTCCACCTCACAATTCCGCCGATTGCCGAGGACGCCCCCGCTGGGTATTTATTTGCCCGACCACAGCAGGACCTTCGGTGCTCTCCAGGATCACTCGAGCGTCCAGATCGTCTGGCCTATTGGTCCCTCCTTCCATCCGGCCTTCATCCCCTGAGTACAGCCGAGGCCGAACGCCTAGGATTCCCGCCTTTTCATCTCACCCGTGAAATTTGGTTGCGCTCGTGGGGTGCGAGTATTTACGCTGGACTGCGAAAATTTCACGCGGCAAAAGGCTTTGATCCAGACAGTCAGGACATGGCGCGTCACCTCGGGTATCCACTCTATGAATTGCCAAGCGATCTCAATTTCACCGTTATCCACGGCATGTGCATCACTTCCGATTCGAGCGATTCCATTAAGCCCTTATCCCAGGTGATCTCCCGGACAACGAGGGTCCAGGAAGTGAAATAATCAGGGCAAGTAAAGGACCTTCCCACGGTTGAACCTAATCTTCAAAGTTAATATGCGCATTCTCTCTTGTTGGGGTATCGATATGAGGCCGACAGGGCTAGTCATAGTGAGAGAGAGAAAACAGCAGCCCACATTTACTTATTGAGCTTGAGGTGCTTCGATAATGATGATGGAGACGTGGAGGACGCTGTGAGCTAAAACGGTGCAGAATTTCGAATCCACCCACGGACTTGGATGTGGCCGTGGTCATGAGAATTTTTTGCCGTCTTGCTTGTCTTTGCGCCAGCCGAAGACAAGCTAACACATCGAGCATACCGGTTGCATTTGTTTTTATCTTTGTCCATTCAACCCATCGCACCGTGTCGAACTCAGATCGAGAACTCAACGCGTTGAATGCACCAACACAGTCAGCACAGGGAAGTGGTTGCCGTTCAGAATCCTTCGGAAGTTCCCTAGTTTAGCTCAGACTCTCCTACCAAGCTTATGAAGTCAATACGTCCCTGTTGGTAACAAGACGTTCGCTCTCATCCCTTAAGGAAGAATTGCGACGAATGGTGTTCAAACCCACGCATTCCACACCCAGGATTCGGCGGCTCGAGGGGAACCTGGATGTTCGATAGAAATAAATTTCGATCCTTTTAGATGAATTTTAACTTCAGGTACCTACCCAGCCTGCGAACATCGTGAATACGTCTGCCTGGGAGAACACACCGCCGAATGGTATAGATTGCATGGCAGGAGGACGGTGGTTCGAATCTACCCACGGACTGGAACGAATCGTTGCGTCCTGAAGGTTCTGTCATTTGCGTGAGCTCCGAAGGCCCGTCCTAAATTTAGTGCCATCTAACCCAAGGTTTGGACGGATTCAGATTTGCTAGATAAACGAAAGAGTCGTTAGTAGGAAAACATGTCCATCTACCCACCACTGGAACAACACGATAAGCAAGTCCCTGTTGAGTGAACGGCAGCTCAGACCCACCCATTAATATGCGGGAGGAGGATGGGGTTTGGGGCTTTTCAGGTTTGCATTTGCTGAATGAAAGAAAGTCAAACCAGGAAATTTGGGGCCTGTTCAGACTCCACACTTACCCACCCTGGTCCCTACGAACAAACTCAATACGTCCGTGTGGACACAAAGCTCGAGGAAACCTTCTCATCCATTCATCGGCGGGAGGGCGGTGGTTCGCATCCTGGACGTGGACGAGAAGAGTTGACTTGTGGGAAACAGTGGTTCGAATCCACCCACAGGCCTCGGGCGCGGCAAAGTAATCTTTCAAGTTTTGCTTGCGCACAATTAGCGGAAGTTTCGCATCGAGTTTAATTGTATCCCACCTCGCGAGCGAGCTGAATGAAGATAATTATAACGTCAAGGTTCAATTTTTTGCGTTCAGCTTCAACTTTACCGCGCCCTAAGTTCCGCAAATAGCAGTAAAGGACACACCTACCCGGCATGCGAACAAGGCCAACAAGTCCCTATCAGAAACAGTAACGCACCCGTCCGATGATTGCTCGGGGGCGGCGGTGGTTCGAATCCACCCACGGACCTAGTCGTTGTGTGATATCCCTTTCGCATTTTTCTCGTGCACGAGATGAAGCCGCGAGAGTCGACCTAGAATCATGAAAACGCGGGTTCGCGTTGACTGTAGGAATTGGGCGGCGCGCTGAATGAAAATAAGCTAACGTTCAATCCGTTCAGATCCACTTCTAAAGGGCACACCTACCCGGCCTGTGAACAGGGTGAACAAGTCCCTCTCGAGACACCGCTAACTCGCCCCCGTCCGATGATTGCTCGGGGAGGCCGGTGGTTCGAATCCACCCCCGGACTTGTGTTTGCGATACTCGCGAGACTTTTTGCGTCGTTCCCGTCGGGCATACCATACAGTCTCGTTCGCATACGCACACAGTCTGGGTGGATGAGAGCAGGAAGTAGGGTGCCGGTCAATGAACGAAGTAAGTCTTGAAGTATGTACGTCCGCGTCCGAGTGGAGAAAGTCGCCCGCCCATCCAGCTTGGAAATCTAGAGTTGGATGAGATTAGATTCAGACTAAAATGGCATTGCGCACCTATCCACCAGTGAATCACGTCCAAGGCTGCGTGGAGCAACCCGTGGCATCCCATCAAATGTGCTTACAGCCATTTGCAGAACTTAGGGCGCGGGCCTGTTTTTTTTAAAAAAAACACTTTTCAACGAGAATCGTTATTTTAAGCTCAGTTCTTGTCCGTTTGCCCTGGAAATATGCTCATTGTGTCCGCAATGCAAATACGGAGGGCACCACGGTCCTCGTTTTTCCTGATGCCATCATAATTGCCTTATTGGGAAAATATCGGCCTTTTTGTACAGAACTTGTTGCATACTCTGTGTTATGGTCGGAATGACGTATAAATTTGAGACAACATACTTGTGAGTATTATTAAGGGCTAGAGATACCGGTATTTCGAATGTGTGCTTTATTTCACCGGTATTCTGCATTCTCATGGTGAGGGATATCTAAATACGTTGTATATGAGAAAATAGATGTGATATAGAAAATACCGGTATTTCTGGCCGTCTGTAATACACCAAAGACCATCCTCTCAAATTTATACGTCAATCTGACCATAACACAGAGTATGCGACAAGTTCTGTACAAAAAGGCCGATATTTTCCCAATAAGGCAATTATGATCGCATCAGGAAAGACGGGGACCGTGGTGCCCTCCGCATTTGCATTGCGGACACAATGAGCATATTTACAAGGCAAACGGACAAGAACTGAGCTCACAATAATGATTATCATTGAAAAGTGGGTAAAAAAAAAAAAACAGCCCGCGCCCTAAGTTCTGCAAATGGCTGTAAGTATCACAAAGGGCTAGAGATACCGGTATTTTGAATGTGTGCTTTATTTCACCGGTAATCTGCATTCTCATGGTGAGAGATATCTGAATACCTTTTATATGAGAAATAGATGTGATATATAAAATACCGGTATCTCTAGCCCTTCGTAATACTCACAAGTGTGTTGTCTCAAATTTATAGGTCAATCTGCCCATAACACAGAGTATACAACAAGTTCTGTACAAAAAGGCCGATATTTTCCCAATAAGGCAATTATGATCGCATCAGGAAAAACGGGGACCGTGGTGCCCTCCGTATTTGCATTGCGAACACAATGAGCATATTTACAAGGCAAACTGACAAGAACTGAGCTCACAATAATGATTATCATTGAAAAGCGGGGGGAAAAAAAAAAACAGCCCGCGCCCTAAGTTCTGCAAATGGCTGTAAGAGGTGACTTGCTGGCCACGGACTAGAGTTTTCGCCGTTAACAGTAGACACAGTGAAGTAAGTCAGTTCGTGCGGAGAAGCGTGCGCCATCCGTAGTCAGTGATTCGAGGGAACGCGGACGACAGATTTTGTTTCCTTCGCGCCGGACAGTCAGTCGTGCGTTAATTACTGTAAGGAAGTTAGAGGCCGCATGAGGGAGAGAAGATCCGATTGCGAGAAATTGTACTGTAATGCTGCACTCGCCAAATCCAACCAGGCTAGCCCTAGCAGCGCCAGGAGCGATGTAGGACGATTCCACTAGGTCTGTTTGATTACGCCGTCTTCGAAGATAACATTCAAGTGCTATCGTCAGCCATCCTATCGCCAAGAACAAAGATGCGATCGATGAATAGTGTCACTGAGCGAGGGCTAGGAGCTGTCGAAGTCAGCGTAGCAGCGATATGGAGGCCCGCGTCAATCCTGCGTTGACCCAAACCAGGACAAAGCACACGAAGCAGCGAGCGATACAGGAAACCAAATTACCATTCCTTCGATTAGGATAACGAGTACAAGCCGAAGATATTTCAAGCGCAGGGGGTTTATACTCCGGTCCAATCCAAGGGTGCATGGGTAACCGGGAGCCATTGGCGCAGAGGAACAATAGCAGTGCGGAGAGGAACAACAGCAGTGCGTGTAGATCAAGCAGTAGCAGACGCGAACCAGAGTAGCACCCCGACGCCGGCAGATGCGCACAGAACGACGTAGGCGCGCCGCATGAAACCGTACGTGGTACCACTGCCAATAATCGTACCTAAGCCTTACGGCGGACCCCTTTTGACTTGCCCGCGGGTGGTGTACAACGGGGTGTGTGCGGCGAAGTAGTGCTCGAATCGCGTTGGCGTTGGGGAAGACGGTGAGGGTCGAGGTGTTGAGGGGAGAAGAAATGCATGAAGAAGGGGCGGAGTCGAGTTGAGTTGAGTCAGCCAACGTTAGCACCCGAGGTAGAAATCCAGAGTGGAGGGCCGAGGCGAGTGCGATTGAAGCTTAAGAAGCGTGGAGTCGAGACGAACGTAGGGAGGGTGCGTGGAGTCGGGGGTCGTTGGACTTTGCCGTCGCGGATGGCGAGCGTGGCGTTGAGAGTGAGCTGGAAAGGTAGGGTGAGCTATCACGTAGCTTAATGCATACGAGCCCATGCCAAAAAGCACCAAGCACATGCCGCAACACCCGAACCCAAACCCCAAGCGCAGCCAAAGCTTGGCCAAAACGAAGAAACGCGCACACACCTTCCCTCCATCGCCCTTATCCTCCCCCGAAACCACGTCAAAGCGGGGCGAAATCCCGTTGCGTTATTTTCGTCGCTAGCCGCGACTGGTCGCCGTGAGCACCGCATAATTTGTTTAGGGTGGTGGGTGAAGAGGCGATGACGTGAGAAATACATAAAGACAAAGATTAACATCGCACGGGCCGCGCGGCACATCATCGGCCGATCGCTCCGTTGACTTTGAACATTTAAATTTAAACCGTGCGACCATCAAGATTTGGCGCTGTGGCAAGTGGACAGGGGCGGGTAGGAGAGCCATAGATTGAGACAGGCGCTCTCTCGAGTTGACGGATGTGAGAGGGATAATTCTAATGGGAAACCTAGTCTCTCGTAGACAGACACTACAAATTTTTGCTCGTACCTCGCAATTTGTATGGGAAACCCGGTTTCCCGAGAAACCCCCCCTCTAAAATTTTGGTGTTATCGGGGAACCGGGTTTCTCGAGAAACCCCTCCGGAATTTTCGGGGGTAGACGGGCTTGGCACCGGCCAATTTCTGAGACTCGGATGCATTGTTTCCAGCACGGAATATAAACACCGTGTATGGTTCCGGGAAGTCCATTAAAGTTATATAGTTATATACACACCGTCTGGACAATTTGAGTGATTATGACCTCCCGTCCGGTACAGCATGCATTGGTGTGTGTCTTTATTGTGGCTGTGGCAGCCGGTGTGGCTAGGTGGGAATTCTCATCTTCTGGTAGCATCTAGCTTGCCATTGTGATGGCGGAGCCGCGCGCTCGGCCCGGCCGGGTTTGCACCTCTATGCCGGCTCTCCCTTGCATTTGTTAGACATGCTCCACATGGCCAACCTGTGTGTGATGTAGCAGGTGAGTCACAAATTGTTCATGACCAGTTTCCCTCAAGCTTTGCTGGTTTAAATCCTGTGCTCAAGTAACAACAGATTGAAGATGATTAAAACATGGTGTTCATTTTAGCCGAACTCGCCATGAGGAGGCTCATGATTGAGTAAAACTGGATATAAAGGTACCAGGCAATGAAGGGACTCATAGGAAAGCATTCATGGCGTCCAAATGGTACCCCCAAAATAAAATCACTGAATATTGAACCGTGGGACTAAGGATTTGATGCAATCAATTTTGGCTATGTGAGTGTTCCGCCTGCTGAGCTGTTCAACCGGGATGCGAGGAAACAGAAAATATTAGTTCAAGCTCAAAGGCATAGAATAAAAATATTCTGAAGGGGCAGTTCCCTTCATAAGGTAGTAGAGTCTACCGATTTGGTTGAACTTAAACTGCTGGAGGATGTAGGGAGCAGTGGGAAGGGAGGGGAAAAATGATTTGTAATCAGCCGCCAAAAGATTGGTAATAATCTGGCGACCTTGCATCAGTGGCGCGGTTAACTACAGACTACACGCTGGGGGTTGCCCGCCACGGGCGGCGAGAAAGAATGGGAGTAGGTGAATCTCCGTTGAGTCTTGACTTGCTTGTAGTGGCGCTGGTCCATGGTACATGCACGGAACAGATGCCTCCTCTAGATTTATGGCTTGGATATTTTCTTGAAAGTTCAACTATACTATACTTGTGTTGTTCATCATGGATAGACCCGCCACCATCTCTGTAATCGTTGAGACGAGCAAGAATAGCATTGGATGCAATCAATCAGAGTGGGAAGACACAATTTGGTGTGGGGTGGACAGATACGCGAGAATACTCTGCCTTCGCGCGATATATGGCCTACTCCGAGATTGCGTGAGAACTGAATACTGCCGCTCAATCATTGAATCTGCCAGATGAATCCGTGGAAATTTTCTTGATAATAGGTTCAGTGCGCCGTAAGTAACACGCAGCGGTTGCGGTTGCGCTCCAACTTGGATTGAGGGTTCGAGATCGCTGCCCAAAGAATGCGAGCCGGGGGGCTCATCACGATGACCCCGGAGATCGACACTTTATCTTGGAGGCTGGAACCTGTTTCTTGCGCGACCCCAGAGGCCCGCACATCAGTGCTTGCAGTCAGACTTCACAGTGATCTTCTGCGTCCGTCATGATAGCTCGGTATGGGACGAGAGACTGAGAGTCGGCGCACTGCGCTGGATCAAATGATCCGAAAATCTCTGGATGTTTCTGACACTCCCACGGTTGATACTGTACGACCCCTGACATGGACCTTCACTACTAGTATTGGGAGTCGAACCCAACACTCCCGCGATATCTCGACCGAGTTTATCACCGGAAGAATCACCGTGGCTGAGGTACCTGCTTGAAAGGGGAGCGATAGCACATTGTAACTCGGACCAGAGAGCTCGGACAGGCGCGCGTAGTACAATGCCGCACGATGCATTGATCTGGAGACTTGGTTTATTGCCATCCAAGGAAGGACGGGTAGCCCGGGGTAGGAGACCCAGTAAATACGGACAGCGTCTGCGCGCCTATAGAGGTCCAATCGAATCTGGGTCCCGGGGGTATTGCTCGTCAAGCCGGACACGATAAGGGCGGAATCAGACGACGCGGGGAGGTGGTCAGAGGTTTCCTGTGACAGGAGGCAGATGTGATAATGACCCTGGGCTAGCCAGAATTTGACGGGTTGACCCAGGGCATAGCCTCGAGTTCCCGGTGGAGGTTTTGAATTGCACAGGAGGAAACGCCGGGGAGACAGCCAAACCGAGAATGGTGACACCGAGAGGCAAGCTCCAGCAGCCGTACGGGGCGGGACTGGCTTCAATGAGAGAACCGATTCGGGGGCGTCGAGTTGAGGGTAAGGCTGTCAGCCTTGGGGGACACCGAACACATCGATTGATGGTGGAGGTTGGAGGAGGAGGCCTCGGGCTAGACATGTGCCGTGATGCAATCACTGGCACTGCCTCATTGGTCCCACGGTTGGCTTTCGTATGCGTGGGTGGAGTCGAACCAGCCTTAAATGGATGGGCCGCTCTGTCATTTTGTAACAAACTGCAGCGGCATGGTCTCTGCGGGGAATCCATGGCGTAGCTAGGTTTTGGTATTTGTTGCGTTGGTCGGAATTCAAATACTGTTCAGAGATGAGGACCAGGTAGGGCCTGACTTGGATGATCCATGGACGATCCATCATCTATTGATCGCGTCCACGGACGTCCAACGTCCAGTTCCCTTGCGTTCTTGTCTTGTTTTCATCCTCCATTCGTTTATCGTTTTCTTGCTGGCAAAGTTGGGCTAACCTAGTTTGCATACTGTTTTGAATGCAATTGCGTCGGCTCTTCGGCACATTCGCGTTTTCATGAACGAAAACCGCCAGTATGGGCCAGGAACATGAGGCGTTCAGACGCACCTATCCATTCTATCAACAAATCTTGCCTCGAAACTCACTGCCATCCATCATTCCCCGGAATAGTTGGATGGCGGGGACAGCAAAATTCTGGCCGAGGTTACTTAAGTTAATGTCCGCACAAATTACTTGCCATTAACTTACCCGCCAAGTTAGATCAAAGAAAGTAACTTAATAGGATCAGATGGCATCAAAAACTTGTATCTTTATTGAACGTTACTTGCTGAAGCAACTTACCCAGCCATAAGTGAGGATATACCAGATGCGGCAGTACGACACACCTTAGAAGCGACACATCGTGCTCAAGTACGACACATTGATGGGAAATGTGTCGCACTTGTTTAGAGGGTGCCGCATTCGCCTCAATTAGCCATCAATTAACGTCCTCCCTGAACAAGTCCCCTTTAACAGCATTACAATATACCTCAGCCCTCACCCAAACTTCTAACCCTAACCACTAACCACTAACCACTAACCACTAACCCGAACCTCTAACCCGAACCTCCAACCTCTAACCAAAACCACTAACCCGAACCTTAACCGCCGCTTCGCGGCAGGGATACGCCGGTTTGATGACCATTTGATGGCTGTCGCGCTTGAGAAAACAGGTGCGACACATTGATGGGAAATGTGTCGAACTTTAGCACGATGTGTCGCATTTGAAGAGTGCCGCACTGCCGATTCTGTTCAATCCCGGCCATAAGTTGGGCCAAGTTAACTTATGGCTGGATAAGTTAGTTTTCATAAGTTAGTTTTATGGCACCATCTCATGGGTACTCCAGCGGATGTGTGGGTTCACTATACCCCATCCCCATGCGCTATAGCCTATTCTCTCCGGTACAAACCTTAGAGAGATATGATCCCGCCGGGGGGCCGGGTGGGGGCGAGGACAACCCTGAAACGGCGGTCTTGGCTTTTTTTTTTTTTTTTTGCTCACTTTTTCTGCTGCATATTACTTGATAAAACTTGGCTACGCAGCGGTTTCTGGAGCGCGTAACGTGCATCTGCGCTGTTGCCGTCCCCGTCGCGGAAAGTCTGAAGTCTAAATTGAGTGGAGAGGCCGATGGAAAGTACGCGAAAAGAACAGGGTAAGTCAGGTAAAGAACATGGGACCCCGTCCATGGGTCTCATCGAGCCGCATGAAAATGGTAGGCAGTGAGGCCAGGCAGTACCGCGAGAGCAGTCCACACCACCACCATCGCTGATGGAGAGAGCACTCAGCGTTCTATGTGGGTACACTCCACAGCAACCCTATAAGGTCAAGTGCGTCTCCATCGCTCGCCGACAGCAACTCAGACATTTGAGAAACAGCAGATACATTGGGGTACTCGAGGCAGGATGATCACCCGAGTCACCGGGAGGACTATGTCGGGAAGACTGCAAGAAGGCCAATGATGTGTCAGCCTTCTTGCGTCGGTGTTCACTGAGGTGTCAGGAGCCGGCGGAAACGGCCGCCATACGTTTCGCATCGCTTGCGCCACCGCCGGACGTTGCTCACAGATACTTGCTTAGTTTCCGCCGCGATCACCATTCCCGATCTGGTAATAATTCTCGGCACATCAAACTCGGCCTGATATATCATCACTCTGCCGTCGCATGCCGCCCATTGGTTTTTTACACTATACGAGAAGAATACGAACTCGGCTAACAATTCAGGTGAGTTTCAAGGCACATTAGAGCTGGGGGAATGCTGGGGGGAACACTGTTCCCCCCAGACCCCCCTCCTTGGGCCTGACGGCTGTCCCTTCAATTCAATAAATGTGTTTTCACACTTTTTGCCACTGAATATGCGTTGAATTTAATGATTGAAGCACGCGGAAACCCCCGTGGAGCCCCGAACGCTCGCCGCGGGGGCCCACTGCGTGGGGCTCTTTCTTCATTCTAACATGCTTGAATTCATGTTTTGCTGCTCAGTTAATTCAAGTGGTGATGGCACATCTAATTCAGCGATGGCCACAACTTAGTTGCAGCTTAGGTGCCCCATTGAACGAAAATAAAAGAAATGGGCGTGAACAGGATCGAACCAAAGTCAGGTGAATACGAACGAAATTCAAAGGTCGAAAGTCAGACCATGTAGCCATGGTACCGATATCGGCAGGGCATTCTAGGGGCCCTCGATGGTGACCCGACGACGGTGCAGCCTATGCCGGCGGATCAGCAAACGATGCTGTGCTGCCGAAAGTTGGTCGAAAATTATTACCAGATCGGGAATTGTGATCGCGGCGGAAAGTCAGGAGTGCTCACAGATGGTGTGCAAAGCTGTGCAACGATCGCATGCCTGACGAACACGATGACACATGCTCGGGTTGGTCTCCACTCGCACAAGACGGGATCGATCGCGTGGTGCAAAAGTAGAAATCCTGCGCGTAGGCGCTCAATGAATAGACATGAAGATAGGGGCTTCACAGCAGCGGGGGAAGATACTGAGATGCGCATTAAATTATGCTTGATCTATCTATGGAGATATAGAATAGGGGTAAGGCGACCCTACCCTTCCGCATCGTCTCCGCTGAGGCCGTACATTCCCCACTGCAAAATTTATCACGTCCAGTAGTTGATCACAGGGATTCGGAGGAAACCAATTAGCACCTGTGCCACATCTGGCCTTGTCGTGTCGCCTCGCGCAAATTCCTCCCGAAGACAACGTGGACGGACCTACCGGCGCAGTAATCTCCGTCCACGCTCTATATCGCCTCGGCACGCCTCGCCGACGCATCAACTCCTGGAATGTGCTGGAATCCTCGCCGCCACCCGTCACGAAACTCTAGCAGTATTTTGTTTTCTCAGCCCGTTTCTCTCTGCAGGCGCCGCGAGGACTCTTGGATCATCCCTCTTTATCTTCCGCGGCTAAAATCCTGTGTTTCCGCCCGGACGTTCTATACACTCACTCGACTTCTTGGTTTTGGTCGAACTACTGTAGTGTTTCGACCAAGTGTTCACGTCACAGGTCACGGAGGTTTGTGAATTGAACACTTTTGTACATCGTAACGCATCACAGGCCTCAAAATCGGGCGAAATTGATGCCATCAATTGAATTTTCGCAGCCCGAATTACCATTTAAGGCAAAATTCCCACGCTGTGAACACTTGGTTTTCTGAACACTTGAGGTCACACATCACAACCTGTGAACAGTTGGTCGAAACACTACAGTACTGGCCGTTTGGCCTGAGAAAATAAATACCCACACTCTGGCCTCCTGACCACTGGAATCCTCCCATCAAAGTCTCTCTAAACCCACTGTGCGCCGCGCTTACTGTCTGCAATGACACTGTTATTACAGGGACTCCGTCGAGCACGGTCCTGGAATTCGGCGAGTTTGTTCGCATATTGACGGATGCCGGCAAGCTTAATTTCGGGGCAGTGTGCGCATGGCCCCGCAAATCTGTTGCTCATTTTGGTACATTCCTACTTCCTTCGCCACACCGGACAGACTCGTTTCGCCTCAAGAAGCCACTGCGTATTATGCTGTAAACCAGTTGTGCCGCTGCTAAGGCTCCCAGCGTTTCAGACACTTTTATTTCTGTTTTGTTTGAAGGTCGGGGCAAACGGTTTTGTAAACAGTTTTTCAGACGGTTTAAGCCATTATTTCTCCTGCAGCGGGTTGCACTCATTTTTCATTGGCTTAGGCGCTAATTCTGGAGACTTGATTCATTTCCGCCTTCCCAAAACACAAATGCAATTTCATCATGTGTTTTGAGGATGGTCCGGCGATCTCGGGCTAGTGCGACCGGCCTGGTTCGAGTTCAGGCCACTTGTCTCACAGACTTTACAGGTCTTTGAGGCCCGGGACAGCGACATAAATGGTGCTCTATGAAGCAGCAGAACAAGAAGGAAGGTGGAAGGATTTTTGCGGGCGCATAGGTGTGATAAAGGTGGTCATTCATATTCCCAAAAAATGCTGTTTTAAAACGGGTTGAAACAGCTTGTTAACGTTTCCGTTTTAGTCTTCCCAGTCCGTCAAACTAAACGCAAATGGTTGGAGCCTTAGCCGCTGCCCTGGCACATCGTCTTGTCAGACGGCCGTCAACCAAAAAAGAAGATCGGCGGGAGAAGATTGATGCCGGGGATAAGGAGAAGAAAATACATTGCCAACGAAAAGATCCGCAGTGGGCGTGACTGTTAGAACAGGCAGCACAGATGTCTGGGTCAACAGTAAGAAACTCTGTTAGATGAATGTGAGAAGAGAACACACCTGGGTCAACAGTAAGAAACTGAGGACCCAGGATAGAACTAGGCTACTTATATAGTTATCTACATTGTATAAGTAAGCAGTATCAGTAAGCATAAGTAATGTCCTGAGTAAGCTATCAGTCAGCATGAGTAATGCTGACTGATGCTGACTAAGATATCAGTAAGCAAGATAAGTATCAGATAAGTATCAAATAGGATCATAAGGATCATGGATAGGATCATATAGGATCTGGAGCATGAGAATAGTAGAGTCCAACCACAGATCCCAACACTCCCCCGGGACGAGACTAGTCTTGCCTAGCTCCCCCGTAATCCCATCTGTGAGCGGAGAAATTGCACAGTGGAACGAGGGAGAGCTTTGGTTAAGATGTCCGCAAGCTGATCCTGAGTGGGTACATACTCAACCCGGATATAGCCCTTGGTCACCTCGTCTCGAAGCCAATAATGACAGAGATCGAGATGTTTCATACGACCATGGTGCTCCGGGTTTTTGCACACCACAATCGCAGATTGGTTGTCCATGAGCAACAGAGATGAACCGGACACTTTGTACCCAAGCTCAAACAGCACATTGCGTATCCACTTAATCTCCTTTCC
Source organism: Mycena metata (assembly GCA_029378385.1). Lineage (NCBI taxonomy): Eukaryota > Fungi > Basidiomycota > Agaricomycetes > Agaricales > Mycenaceae > Mycena > Mycena metata. The sequence goes on from JARKIB010000055.1 coordinate 421,374, forward strand.
AGCATCCACACCGGCAATGTATTCTGCCTCGGTGGTGGAGAGAGAGACAGTGGTCTGCAGCTTGCTCCGCCAGCTGACTGGTGCACCATTCATCATGACCAAGTACCCACCAGTGCTCTTCCCAGAGTCCTTGCAACCACCATGGTTTGCATCTGTGTAGGTAAGGAAGGAAGGAACTGAGGAAGAGGACTTGGAGTAGGTAGGACCATAGTCAAGGGTGCCCTTGATATAGCGCATTAGATGCTTTACAGCCTTCCAATGGGCTTCACCAGGATTGCTATTGAAGCGGGCAAGAACACCGACAGGATAGGCAATGTCCAGACGAGTTTGGTTCGAAAGATAAAGCAGAGAGCCAACAGCGGACAAGTAGACACCGCGATACATCCTAGCCTCTTCCTCCGTTTTTGCACCCATGTCCTTAGTCAAGATAAGACCAGGCTCCATTGGAGTACTGACTGGCTTGCAATCGGACATGCCGTACTGCTCAAGCATGTTCAACGCATATTGGCGCTGAGAGAGATGGATGTCTCCAGTCACGGGGTTGCGTTCGACCTTGATTCCCAACAACCATTCTGTGGGACCAAGATCCTTGACTTTAAATGAAGAGCCAAGTTGTGCAATCACCCGGTCGATATCGGCATCATTCTTCGCAGAAATAACACCATCATCAACATAGATAGGGAGGATGATGCGCACTTTGCCATCAGAGTAGATGTAGCAAGAGCGATCAGACTGGAGACAACGGAAGCCCATAGATAGGAGCTTCGCATTCAGCTTCTTGTTCCACTGACGACCAGCCTGCTTAAGCCCATAAAGGGACTTGTGCAGTTTGAGAAGCTGGCCCCGCTCTCCTTGTGGGAATCCTTCGGGCTGTGTCATATAGACGTCCTCCTCCAGATCACCATTCAGATATGCAGATGAGAAGTCAATGGAACAGAGCTTATGATCATGCTGAGCAGCAAGAGCAAGGATGATGCGGAGTGTTGCAGGTTTGAACGTTGGGGAGAAGACCTCATTATAGTCAATCCCATGGCGCTGACCACGTCCATCTGCGACGAGTCTCGCCTTGTAACGCTCAATGGAGCCGTCCGACTTGTGCTTGATAATGAAGACCCACTGCGACCGAATGGGCTTCACACCAGGAGGTGCATCAACAACATCCCAAGTGCAGTTCTCCAGAAGAGAATTTATCTCGGAGACTGCAGCTTCTTCCCAAAGATGAGCATCTGCTCGCCGAAGTGCCTCGTGGTAGGAGCGAGGATTGCCGGATTGAACTGCCGACTGGGCCAAATGCACAGCAGCTACATGTGCAGCTTGCAGCACAGGGTTGGTCGGATTGCCTTGGTGCGCAATGATAAGAGCACTGCCTGGTTGCAGGAGGAGTTCATCTTCAGACGAATCCGAATCCGAAGGAACATGCGCAGGAGGAAGGGGAGGAACTTTCCACCACTCCCCCGCAGGTCTATGCTCCGTTGTCTGTCCATGCAAGCGGCGTCGTGCAGCAACACCAATGGGTGATGGTTGAGGTGATGGGGGTAAAGGAGGCAAATCCGGTGAGTTTGGGCGAGTTGATGGTTCAGAAGGTGGAGGGGAAGGTGTAGGAGTTTCTGGCTTGGGAGTTGGTGCAGGGGGTGCTCGATGAACACCAGAATTGTCCTTGTCATCTCCCCCGTCATCGCGCACAACTTGCAGCTTGAACGGAGGCAGAACAACAGAATCGGACGCTGGAGACCCGGGACATAGCTTCAGCATCTCTGGCTTGTTCCCGGGAAAATACCGCTCGTCAAAGACGGCGCGCTCAGATGTAACCAGTTTCCTAGTCACAGGATTGTAGAACAACCATCCTTTGTACTCAGTAGGATAACCCACAAAGATACACTTCTGGAAATGAATCCCAGAAGCGTCCCTCTTATCCTTTTGCACATGCACATATGCAAGGCAGCCCCACACCCGAAGGTGGGACACATCTGGCTTCTGCTTAAACCAAAGCTCATGAGGAGTAGTATCCTCTGGTATGTGAGACGATGGATGCATGTTTGCAACATAAATATATGCGTTAACTGCAAGTGCCTTGAAAGATGGCGGCAGGTTCGCTTCATGCAACATTGCCGTTGTGTGCTCATCAATAGTGTGATTTGCACGTTCTGCTGTCCCATTCTGTTGCGGACGGTTTCTCGTCGAATGACGACGCACAATGCCTTCTGAAGCCAAGTAGAGCTTGAACTCATTAGACATGTACTCTCCTCCTTCGTCGTCCTGCAACGCCTTGATTTTGCACCCAAAGTGATTCTCGGCATAAGCCTTGAACACCTTGAATGCATTGAATGTACCACTCTTGCGCTTCATGTGGAAGACCGCTTTGAAGCTTGTATGATCATCAATGAAGGCAACTTGGTGTTTCCAGCCCTCACGGGTGAAGACCTTGTACTCCTTCAGATCAGAGTGAATTAAATCAAGAGGTGCTGCAGCACGATGTCCAGTTGAAGGAAACGGAGCCGCATTCAGCTTGCCTGCAAGGCAGGGCTCACAGATCGGATCTGCAGTCCGGTTTGAAGTAACCTTCGCACCAGTCACCAGTTTCTTGCTCAAGATCTTCTTAACATCGGAATGGTGACCCAAGCGACGATGCAAGAGACTGATATCTAGAGGCAAAGTTCCGACTGCAAGAGCTGAACCAGAAGGAGAATCAACCACCTCTCTTACATATGCCTGGTTCCTCTCATCAATATCCGCTTCAAACAGCAAAGCACCGTCTCGACTGAAAGAGATGAGTGATCCCTCCATGAGAACAGAGTAGCCATGCACGCGAGATAAATAAGTACTAGAGACGAGATTGTGTGAAAGTCGAGGAACATATAGGACATTTGTAAGGAGAAGATAGCGGCGACTATGTCCGTGTATATGTGGTCTAAGCAGTACTTCCCCCACCAACTCGGAGTAGACAATAACTCCGTTTGCAACTAAGATTGGAACCCTGTGTGGGCGGGCATTCAACAAGCGCTCACGATGAGGGGTCATGTGCGAAGTGGTGCCTGAGTCTGAATTCCAACGTTCGTCAGCAAGTGGTGAATCAGAGTGAGCGAGAAGACTTGCATTAGGCGCAACATAAGACTTTGCCCCCGCAGGACGCGGTTTTCCAATAAGGTCCAAGAACTTGAAGCATTGGAGGAGCATGTGGCCTGTCTTGCCGCAAGCTGCACACTTCTCAGCGGGCAGCGGAGGAGCAGCAGCAAGAGCAACAGCAGGGGATGAGGGTGGATTTGAGGAAGGGATGGTTGTGGCCATGGCTAGGCCGGAGAGAGGGCTAACTTGACTGGTGTCACCCTCCTGATGTGCAGTCCTAAATGCCTGATGATTGGCATAGGCCTGCTCAATGTCCTTTACTTTGAGATCGTCCGGAGACTGCTCAAATGGTGCTTTGAGGACAGAGTAGTTCGGGTCATCAGGAAGGGCCATGAGAAGAACCACTGCTTGCAGTTCCTCATCAGCGTTATTCAGAGTAAAGGTCTTAGGCCTAGACTCCTTCAAAAGACGGATAGCAGATGAGACACGACCAGTGAGGGACAAGAGCGTCTCATCCTCCCGAAGATGGATGGAGGTAGGGCTGGAAGATTATGATTAAATACGGTCCCAGGCGGTACTGTAATGTAATCGTAATTTAATCTTGAGATTTTGAGTGATATTTAATTGTACCTGTAATGTAATGTAATGTAATCTCAGGTTAATCCTATTTAATCATATTAATGAAGGAGTATTTGACCCTGGGAGCCGTATTCGAAAACTAGTAGGACATAGCAGTGGATGACGCAGATTTCTAGCTCCCGTGGAGAAAAAGTAGAAATAGAGAGGAAAGTCTCTACACCCGCTTTCCTATAGGTACTTTCAAAAAAAATTGGTCCTCAGACACATGTGAAGGAGCCGTTCTGGATCACCTAAGTACATTGAAAGAATAGAGAACAACTAGGTATGAACTGAGGAGGTAATGTCGGGGAAATTGGTGGTTAGGTAAATCCCAACCGTGGGAAAATCGCAGATACAAACTTCTTCGTCACCGACTTGACAAATTGGAGACTTGGAAACGATCAATCATTACTTTTGAGGGGTAAAACAACCAAGGAGGTTTTTGACTGCTGTCTCAAAGCATCTTCGGATGCTGTGGCCACTGGGAAGTGTGCTGGCATCCTCTGGGGCATGCTGTCCAAAGATGTTAAGCCCCTTGTCAAGCAGCATGAGGACGACCCCAAAGCTTTGTGGGACCACTTGGAGACCATCTTTGCTCCAAGAAAGGCTGGAGCTCACTTCAATGCCTATAAGACACTCACCTCCATCTAAGGCTGGACAAAAATACGAATATATTCAAATATAATAGAATATAATCACCAAAATTACGATTAAATACAGCTCAAGCATATTCTCAGACTAGAAGAATACTTTAGAATAGAATACAATAAATTATAATTACATTACAGTATGACCACTGTATTAGGTCTCGGAGCTTCGTTCGCATTTTGCCCCCAAATTAAGTGGCTCATCCGTCTACAGCCTCCGCCCCATGCTGGTCTTCCACATTGTCGATCACGCTTGGGACATGTTTTCCCGGGCACCCGTACTCATCCTTGGTTCCTTCCACCTCTCGCTCATGTCAGCCATTGGATTCGGGCTGTGGGTGGATCCACGTAAATTCGGCCACCCCATCTCCTGCGATCCAACACTCACTATTGTTGGAAGCCCCGTGCTCTTCTCGTCACGCCCACTGCGGATCTTTTCGTTGGCAATGTATTTTCTTCTCCTTATCCCCGGCATCAATCTTCTCCCGCCGATCTTCTTTTTTCTCGCACTTCATATCACCTACAACAAGCTCCGGTCCTGGTGGAACCAACGGAGCGCCACTAGCACAGACACAGAGTCTGCAATCCACACAGATTCTGTGAACCCATCTGCTCAACCTCCATCTTCTGATCAAGTTGTTCACACCAACTTGCTGATCACTGGATTGGTGCTCCTTGTCGTCATCAACATCATCTTCGTGGTTGATCTCGAACTCACTCTCTCCCGCAACAAGCATCTTCAGTCTGGTGGAGATGGTCTGTGGGGTTTTGGCCAGGTCCTTGCTTTGCTTCTTCTTGTTGTGCCTCTACGGGATGCTTGGAATGCATTGGGAGACATCCAAGCAGGATTGCGCAGGGTTCAGCAACGATCCCAACAGTTATTCCTGCGCGAGATTACAGCAACACCACTTAGTGATATTCTCGCAGAACTGATTGATCAAGAAGCCGATCCTAGGGCACCGATCTCAGGGACCGAATTCGAGAACTTTTTACAGCTAGCAGCATACCACGGGGCGGAAGAACTAGTGAAATTTCTTCTGAGCGAGGAAATACCCGCCGATAAACGTGTGATCGACACCGAACCTAGTAAGATTATAAAATCTCTCACACGGATAACCCCACTCATATTTATTTAGGTGGGACTTATGGAACAGCACTCCAAGCAGCCTCAGCAAATGGGCACAAAGCGGTAGTACAACTGTTGCTTGATAATAGGACTGACAAGAAAGAATACATAAATATTGTGGGTGCGTGCTTCAATGTTGATGGGCTGGGTAGCAAGGCTAATTTCTTGGGTAGGAGGGTGTTATGGGTCGGCACTTTGCGCTGCTTGCACAAATGACACGGTGGAGATGCCCAAGCTGTTGATTGCGGAGGGCGCAAAAGCAGAGCTCAACGGTGAGTAGTGAGACGTGGGAGAAGTGGCCGCTGATGTAGGAATAGGAGAACAGTTTGGATACCCACTTCATGTTGCTTCGCTGGTGGGGAACACTGGGATGATCATGTTGCTACTGGAGAAGCTGGAAAACAAAAATCGCAATGTTGAATGTCAGTTGGCAGGCATTGTGGGGAATGAACACGCTGACATGATGGTTAGGGGATATTTTTGGAACAGCACTCGATGTTGCTAAAGGGTTGAACAACGAGGCTGTGGGCCTTTTAACGGAAGGTGGTTTGAAGGAGGTAGCTAAATTGTGTCTCCACTGTGCATGCACTGCTGACTACAGCTTTATCCGAATGCTTTCACAACAGATTGTAAGTCATATTGTGTCTCTACTGTGCACCCGCTGCTGACAACCACCTTTTCGCCCTCCTGCAACAGGCTGTAAGTCACCCTCCGTTTCCACTGTTCCCATGCTGCTGACAACCACTTTTTTACCCATGCACAGCAGCCTGTGAGTTGCCCTGCACTTCCACTGCCCCCATGCTGCTGATAACCGCTTTTTCACCCTTGCACAACAGTGGGTAAGTTGCCCTTGTCTCCACCGCCCCCACGCTGCTGACAACCCCCTTTTCACCCTCGTGCAACAGGTTGTAAGTCATCCTCTGTCTCCACTGTTCCCACGCTGCTGACAACCGCTTTTTTACCCATGCACAGCAGCCTGTAAGTTGCCCTGCATTTCCACTGCTCCCATGTTGCTGACAACAGCTTTTTCACCCTTGTGCAACAGCGGGTAAGTTGTCCTACTGCTCCATGCTGCTGACAACCATATTTTCATCCTTCTGCAACAGCCTGTAAGTTGCCCTGCATCTCCACTGCTTACACGCTGTTGATAACTACTTCTTCATCCTTGCACAACAGCAGGTCAGTCGCCCCGCGTTTCCACTGTGCCCATCCTGCCGACAACTGCTTTTTTGCCGTCGTGTAACAGGCTGTAAGCTACCCTCCGTCTCCACTGCCCACATACTGCTGACACCATTTTTTTCACCCTGGCACGACAGGAGGTAAGTCACCCTCAGGGGCATCTCCACTGCTCACCCACTACTGACAATGGCATTTTCACGCTTGCACAACAGATTGTAAGTTACCCTGCGTCTCCACTCCCCACATAGACCCACATAGACGCCATAGATGGTATAGACAATGGGCGTCTATGATAGCAAGGTGGCAGGGGGGGGGGTCAACTCCATAGACACCCATAGACACCCATAAACCCCTGTTTTCTATGAAACTGGCCTGCTTTCTATGAGATTTTGTCTATTTTTTTTGGTTCACAGTGGCTTAAAACACACACAAAAATGACAGTAAAAACACATATCATATTGCATGTAATGCAGAGATACAAGGTTTCTGTCACCACCACTCAGCCTTTGCTTACTGTGCTTACTTACTGTTCAAGATGTTTTCCATGTGAATGTGAAGTGAACTTAGTGACTTTTCGCTGAGGGACATTATATCACGACTTGGTCAAGGTATCTAATGTAATTAAAGTTCTAATTAAAGTAAAGTGCTTTTCAACGGGATCGAACTCGCGACCTGGCGGGTTCGGACAAAATATGGAAACTGAGCTAAAGGACCATATAAGTGGATGGACACTATTCTGATAGGTATGTAAGTTCTTATTCTCCAGGTCAGTTTACTTCTCTCAAGTTCTTGCCTGTCCCATCCACATCTCCTCTGCTGAAAGCATCTGGGCATGAATACTTTTCTAGCAAGAAACTCAGCAAATTTCTCACAAAGGCATATATTTGCAGATGTGAAAATAGACCCCAAACCAAAAGCTCAAAAAGAGCTATAAGAGTTGTTTAGTACAAGTTTTCCTTCAACAGCTTAAGTGAAGCACAAAATGTGGAATCATTTACTGGATGTGACAGTTTTGAAGACCAGAACAATTCAGAACAAGGACTTTCCAAAAAAGGTGGTTGACATATATACATTCATAGACCATCAGAGACCTTCATAAAAGGCTGTGTTTTATCATAGCATTTTAGTTTTCCTGATGCACGAGCGTGGTTCAATGCAACTCACCGGCTAGCATGGTTTCACCCTCGTTAGACTATGTATTCACAATCATGTTGCATCAATCAACAGCCAAAGAAAGTCATAAACAGTGCAGGTACATTGAAAGACATCCATAGCTCCCCATAGACACTCATAGAGCCGGGGGTTGCCTCATAGACACTCATAGACCATCAAAGACCATCAAAGACCCCCATAAAAGGCCATGTTCTATCATAGATTTTTGGTTTTTCCTGATGCAGTCACCGGTTGAATTCCTGCTGAAACTCAGGAACCTATTCAGCTAGGCTGAAATTTCCTGTGCAGTTGCCAGCTCAATGTCCACCTTCTAAAGAACCCTTCCCTTCCTCCCTGGTAGTGAACGGTCCAACATGCATTATATATACATCCGCCACTCCGGCTATAACCGACTCCAGGACGGGAGAAGGCATCGTTTAAGCTCTTTGGTTCGTTCTCAGGAACGTTCAAATGCAACGCTCGTCCCGCTTCCATCGCGATTTTGTCGGCATGCATTCCACAAAAGAAAGGTCATTTCTTTATGCGTAGGTGGTACCCATTCATCTATTCATTTAATTTCAACCCTGTGCCCCCAAAGGTTTACGTAGAAGATAATTCAATCTCCATACCACAAACAGGGAAAAAACAGATTGGATATTTACCCAGTTCGGACGTTGGGAATCGAACCCGAACCTCCCGCAATACTTGCCCGCTTTAGCATGGAATAGCGGGCGTGCACCGCGCAGCATGTCCGAGGTGTTTACTCGGAAGTGTGGGCCTCTTTGTGAGCTTGTGAATTCAGGTATTCGCGTCTGGGATTAACTGTTTCGTCTACGACTTGGGGTGAGCCTGTCAGAGTAAGGGCCGATCGAAGGACATCGAATCGGACTTCGAACGCACCGAATGTGTGGCAAAAGAAAGTCGAGCCAATGAACCCAGGTCAGTTGAATTGCAACCCCGCGCGGAATATGACAAGGAATAACGTGCGTCAGGGTCCAGAGGAAAGGGGGGGGAGAGTCAACCCATGCAGTATTGACCCTCATCTGGGTCGTTGAATGAAACCCTTTCCCGCACACTTTTCGGCTCCGCCACTCGGCCATGAGTTGGTGTGCCTACCTTTTCATTTCCGCGACTCGGGCGAGGATCGCGGACGACGTAATGGGTTATCGCGGTTCGTGGGTTGAACTGAACACGGGGTCCTTGGAGGACTAAAGGAAGAAGGATGACCTACATTATCCGCCAGCGACGCGCGTGTGTGGGGAACATTGCGTCCATGCCCGAAGGAATTATTCACAAGGATACGCGTGCGCATCCAGTTTTCTCTTGTATTTATTCATGATTAAAATCCGCCGGAGTCTTTCACCACGTCCAGAGCCGTGTTATACACAATTTGGAGGCAGGGAGAATCTGACAACGAGGGAAAATCCGACATCCGGGAGTGCATGTAACAGCCACAGATTGATTAAGGCGGTGAATCCAAAGCGGAGAGGGGTGAGGTGATAAGCAAATGAGAACAAGAAGGAGCTTGATTCCGGAAGAATGGGGGACGAGGGCGGGGAGCAGACGTAGCAGAAGAAAGGCAGAGCCGCGTCATTAGAGGGGATTGAGCGAGGATTGGTTGGCGCGCGCGTATTTGAGGGCCAGTAGGGACAAGGCTGCGGTCGGAATCCATAGCGGGGCACAGATAATTGCCCACCGACGGGACAGTGGGAGAAAAGGCATAGCGCAGCAGCATCGGGTTTGGATCTCCAGGTAAGGAGGAGGCCGACGAAGGTGGTATAGCCAAAGGGAGTTAGGGCTCGTGATTTGGTTTCGGCCAAGTTGAATTGGAGAGCACTATGAAAATCATCATGGCGGATACAGCACCAAGGATTACATCGAGTGATATGCGGTGGGAGGCGTGGAACCTGCGTCAATTGGAGGAAGGGAGAGGCCCGGACAAATGTCAGATGGGGTGACCGAGGGAAGCGTACTTCAAACCAGCAGCCTTGTTTCCATTGTAAAGAGGACTCCGCGAATTGACGGGAGCGGGGAAGGCTGGAAGGATAGCACACTGTAACTTGAACCAGAGAACTCGGTCAGGCGCGCGGAGTAAAATGTGTCTCAAGGCGGCCGCACGATGCTGGAGATTCGGTTTATTGCCCTCCAAGGAAGCACGGAGATCCAGTAAATACCTCAGGGAACGGGCAGCGTCTGCGCGCCTGTCGAGGGCCAATCGATCTTGGGTGTCCCGGGGGTATCGCTCGTCAAGCCGGACACGATAAAGGCGGAATCAGATGGCGCGGTGGGGAGGGCCGTGGTCCGACCCAGAGGTTTCCTGCGACAAAAGAATGACCCCGGGCTAGCCGAGATTTGATAAGTTGACCCAGGGTCTAGCTTCGAGTTCCTGGTGGAGGCTCCGGAGTGCACAGGAGGAAACGTCGGGGCGGCGGTCAAAGCGAGAGTGGTGGCATCTTCACATCTTCTTCCAAGGGCCAGGCTCCAGCAGCCGGACGGGGCGGGACTGGCTTGTATAAGAGAAAAAACTAGGCCCCGATGAATCCACGAGAAGCCTGAAGGTTTGACACCGAACACATGAAATCCGAGGTGGAGGTTGGAGGAGAGAGGGCCGCCGCCTCGGGCCGGACATGTGCCGAGATGCGATCACCGACACTGCCTCCCTGGTCCCACGATACGGTAAGCGGTCGCCACTACTCGTGTGAGTAGTGTGGGCCCAAACTCAAGGTGGATACCTAGAGTATGGGGTGTGGGGGAAGAGCCGAAGGCTCTGTGCTGGGACCGCCCTTCGGGCGGGAGTGGGATGATGAGATGGAGAGGGGGGCGCGCTTTGCGCGCCGCCGCCTCGTCGCGTCAACGGATCAAACCCGCGCCCCGAGCAGCAGAGGGCTCTGAGCGCGTGGCTGGAAGAGGAGAAGGGAGCGGGGAAGCGCGCTTCGCGCGCAAACCCAACTCTACCACACACTAACGCGGAAGGGAATTGTCGGCTGGAAAAGTCGGGTCTGAAGCAAGTCGTGTCATCCGAGTGGAAATTCCCAAGGGTAAGTGTCGAACAGAAGGCTGAAACACGGTGTATGACAAGGTGTATGAGGTCGGTGCGAAATCTTATCCTGGAACAGTGGAAGTGCAGACGAAGGTGAGGACAAAGATGATCGTTGATCAAGCCGCTCTGGTCCGGCGCGGCGCCGGCGGGCTGAGAGTAATGAAAACCGTAAAGGGCGGCAACCAGGCGGCGACTTGTTCAGCAGTTTGGGTAAAGATAGAAAGGGTTGAAAGAGGTTAACGCCAAATGCTCTGCGCGGCGCGATACGGGGCAGGCAGTTTCGTCTGGGAACCACGGACGATTGAACGATAAGAAATGAACGTGCTGGGTTACGGGTAGAAGGATAAGAGTATGTTCTCTAGTATGGTTCGAGTGAAGACGACGTCTGATGTAGGCACGAGACGTATGGTATGGCCACGTATAGGCGTCAGAGAATCCGTACGAACAAGATCCAGTCCCAAGGTGAAGGTCCGGGTGTGGGTAGGACAAGGGTAGGATGGGCTTCAAAGGAGTCGGGGCATCGGCTGAGCTGGAGGGACTAGACCGGCGCCAAAGTGCACCATGCCGCAACCAGTCAAGGAAAAGCAGGCCTCGCTGCATAATCGAAACCAAAGGGGGCGGGAGAGACGACGAAAAATGTAACATGAAGCAATGCCTCAGTGACGGAGGAAGGATGATCATATAAAAATAAAAATAAAATGGAAAGGTGGGAGGAAGTTCGAGACCGGAACGGTTCGAAGGTGCTCGTTTGGAACCGTGAATGACAGGAAGACCGAAGAAATGGTAAGAAGTGAGCCGTTGCAGACGCGAGCCATGCAAGGTACCGGTGTGGGGACAGGTATGATGAAAATCAGTAGGCAGGCTCCCCACGCCGATGGGCCACCGTGTTATGAATATTAATATGGCCGAGCCAGGAACCATTGAAGTGCACCTACCCCTTCGACACCGCAAAGAGGAATGTGGTGTGAATGTCCATGCCAAAATAGGGTAGTATGAAACTCCAGATAAAGAAAGGACGAAAAGGACGCCCACGCCGAAGGGAATGTGACGAGCCTCTGGCTCTAGTCGAGACCGCGTCATCGTTGCAAGAAGGGAAGAGGGAAATCAAAAAGATAGACAGTAAAGACAGCGTACTACGCCCTTGCGAGGGTGGAACATTGAGTAAATGGAAAGGAGTTGTGCTGGCCGACGGGCAAGGACGTAAACACCTTCGCAAGGGGGTGCAATTTGCATCGCAAATCCCAAGGAGCGAAAGGGACGGGCACCCAAGATGCGAACCACGGGGGTGAAAAGACATGCAACCACAACGCGAAGAAAGATAGAGCGCTGGAAGAACACCGAAAACCAATGCATTGAGAAAAAAGGGGAAGGCACCAGCGTTCTCTGCATGCTGCCGAATGGCAGTGAGCCCCTGGGAGTCACATTGCGGCGTATCTCTAGCCTTTGGCCGCGAGGAGGAGTAAAGGGAAGAGAAACACATAGAAAAGAAAATTGACGGAAGAATAGGAACATACCATTGGCGATAGGGCTCCGACCCGTTGCCGTCACTGACGGGTACGGGTGCCGTCGCGACGGGACGGGACCCGGCCGACAACCCATCTGGACCTATTTCTGACGGCCGGGTAGGGGACGGCTGGACCCGGCAACGGGTTAACCGTCAACGGCCGTCGACGGCTCGCCGGGTCGGCGAGAATGCAGCGCTTTAGGTGCCGCAGCACGGGTGAGCGGGCTTGGAGAGTAACTGGAGCAATCAACTACACCGCTTCATTTCCATGCAGTGCATTCCTTGCTTGTTCTGTACCATTTAAATAGACTTATGATTGGATCAGCTGGGTATTATCTACCAGTGGCTGTACTCTAAATTTCTCTAAATAATACTGTGTGGTAGGGTGGGCATATCTAAGCCTTCTGTGTCCTTGGACGTCTCCGAAAAGCCTTGGGCGGACATCGTAGATAATTCCGCGATGGCAGACATTTTTGATGGCATCAAAATTATCTGCCATCCGCCTCTTTTCACGCTCCCTCCATCGCTCTGCATCTGGGTACCCAATATTTGTCATATAGGATCATACTCATCCCAAACACTGTTGCTTTCTGAGAGGCTTGGGCCCAGAAATCTCCTGCAAGACCCAAAACATAATATTCGTAGCTAAATACCACCCGTCGACGGCCGTAACGGCTCTGATGGCCGGCACCCGGCCGTCAAGGCCTCTGGGCTCGCGCGCTGACGGCCGGGTTGGCCCACCCGTCGAAAAAAAACGGCCGTTTTCCACCCGGCCGTCTGACGGGCCGGCCGGGTCGGAGCCCTAATTGGCGAGAGCGGCGCCTCGCGCCCAGGTCGCTTGGATCCCAGTGTTACGGGCTCTAGATCTGCGCCCCGTGGGATGGAAAGTAGGTAGGAAACCCCCGCGCATGGCGAGCCAGTGTTCGTAGAGTCAGTGAGTCGAGCAGGTACGGTAAGAATTGGCTATTGTATTGATCGCATGGCATGTATGCCCGGCGGCGCATGGCGGATCTGGTACGACAGGGTAAGTGAACGAGTAGGGTACGCGCGGAGTAAGGATTAAGCTCGGTGCCCGAGGGCACGAGCCCCGATACGACGCAACGAGTATGACGAGTATGGCGCGGGGTATGTAAGGCGCGGGATAGGGTAAGGATAGGCAAGGGTACGCCGCGCTGGGAGCGACGCGGGTGGGGTATTGCACGCAAGTAGGTCGTAAGGTATCGCACTCGGGGTTTTCGGATACGCGCAAGTGGTGGAATCTGAATTTTCCGGTACGGTCCTGGATTGAAGAAACTCGAAGGACGCTCCCGGTTTCCCATCCCGCAACAAAATTGAACGGCCCCGACCAACCCGATTTAATAAGTCAGGGCGCGACGAGAGTGAGCGCGCTATGCGATGTCAACGACACCTCACCTTGAACGCTACGACTTGCAAGCTTGAGGTTCCCACCCCCGAGGGGACGAATTTGAAGCGCCGCGCACCGCAACGAGAGCGCGCCGCGACCGAAAGGGCGACCGAAAAAGGGGCAGTGGTGGATGCAAAACCCAGCGGCCCTGGTACGACGAACCACCGCTTGTGGGACGGAGCCCAAAGGGTAGGTACGATTATTGATGATCATGGCCTGCGTGCCAAGCGGCGCATGAACGATCTGGTACGGTAGGGTATGCGTACGCACGCGGGTAAGGGTACGCTCGGCGCGCATGGGTGCAAACCACGGCGTGCGCGAGGGGTAAGGGTAAGGCGCGGGGCACAGTAAGGTGTGGGTACTATGCCGCACAAGTGAGGTCAGGGGTAAGAGTGAGAGCGCGCGGCTCCCGAGACAAAGCCGTGGGGGGTGCCATGACGGCGAGCGCGATGTGCGACCAAGCCAACGTCCGCAAGGTAAATGAACGTCCCGCGGCGGGGTCATATACGCCCCGACTCGCGCGGCTCCGGCGAGAGCGCCGCCATGACGACAGGACGCGAGGGCAGCGCCCAGACGGCGGGTGCGTGCGGCTGTACGCACGAGGATGTCACCCCTGTCAATGTAACGGGCCGCGCCAGTAGCGACCAATACCACACGAGACAGAGGGATCCGAACGGATTAACCTCGGATACCGGCGGAAACACGAGTCAAGTGCGCAGAAAGCCACGAAAAGAACGAGGGATAAGGGAAAGATAGAAACCTTGAAATCAAAGAAAGAAAAGGGCCCCCAAACGGCCGCCTCGATTACACACGAAAGCTGCGAGACGGGATGGAACGCGCTGGTAGCCGCCGTGTATGCGCTGTAGAGACGTAGGGACGGACATACATCCCGTCAACCGACTACGGTTGACGCGCCCAAACCCAGACGGGAGGTGCGGGCGGAGTAACCGCCGCGAGAACGCACGAAATACCCGGGCCCGAGGACAGCCTGGCCCTGGGCTGAGAAGACATGAAAAGGTAGAGGAGGGAATCCTCCGGGCATCATTTGAACGTAGAGAAGGAAAAAGGGGGGGAAGCATGGACAAGTTGTGGCATAGTGCCTTGCAACTGTGTCTAGCGGCGTCCCAATAGTGCAGGACACGAGCTAAGTCGCGGGCGTGTGACGGCACCGCAGCCTCGAGCAATATTCGGGGTGTATACACGCCTATAGACAGCCAGGTACATCGCCGGCCCAAAAGTGACCTCGAACGGTGTCCAGCATCGAAGAGGCCTGGGCGCGACACGAGAGGTTCGCTCCCGGTCCAAATCAAGATCCAAAGAAAGGGAACGAAGCGGAAAAAAAAAAGGAGGGAAGGGAGGAGATCCGCCCACGTACGACTGCCCCAAAACCCGTGAGCCCTGTCCTCCGCGGCGCTCCTCGTCTCTCCGGGGTGGTGGTCGCGGTCCACGGTGTAGTTTGAAGGCAAATTGGCGCGAAACGACGCGTTGTGCGCTGTGGTATATGGGCGATATGCGTAGGTGACGTGGCGTCATTCGGACGCGTTCTCGATCCTCTCAGTGCGCTTCGCGTTACTCTCGTTGTTCATCGACGCGGTCGCGGCATTTCGGAGTCCTTGGTGACGACGTGCACTGACTTTCGTTGACGAGATAACCCCGTCTCGTCGTATCTTGCGCTAAGGGTGTATGAAAGGCCTCTTGAGCGTATTGGGCAAGCGAGAAGGGTGAATGTGCGTGTAGTGTGACAATATGTGTGTACAGAGGCGATAGACGATGCAGAAAAAGCGAGAAAAGGTCGGAGAGCGAAGGCGAGGTGAGCGGTGGAAGCGAGACGCGGAGTCACGCTGTCGCACATGTCACCCTCGAATCCGCTCCGCCCTCGATCTTACCGTATCCTACGACAAACCCAAGCCGTTCGTACCTCACGTCGGGGTTGTCTCGGAGTTCGCTTTCGCCTAGGTGGAGTCGAACCAGTCCTAAATGGATGGGCTGTTCTGTTGATTCGTAACAAGCTGAAGCGGTATGGTCTGCGGGAAATCGATCGCGCAGCTAAGTTATTATTTGTTGCGTTAATCGGAATTCAAATAGACTGTCCAGAAATGAGGTCGGAAACGAAGGTTGAAAGCACAGGGCTTAATGGAGAAATTCATATCTTGTTTTCATTGCAGATGCGTTGATCTTTCTCCCTCTGCCAAAGTCAAGTTAACCTATCCCGCATACTGTCTTGAATGCAACTGCGTCTCTTCGGCACATTCGGTCATGAACGGAAATGGCCAGTATGGACAGGGAATACAACACGTCCAGACGCCTCTGTCCATTCTATCAACGGAGTAACGAAGCCCGCGTCGAAAAATCCCTTCCATCCATTATTCGCCGGGATAGTTAGATGGCGGGGGACAGGATGGTGGTTCGAATCCACCCACGGACCTAGAAGGTCCAGCGACTTCAGCTTTTCCATCTTTGTTCGCACGATGAAGCGGTGACTCGTGAGTGTATACACGAGGGGGAAATCGAAAGAATCGAGGGGAGCCTGTGGTTTTGCGGTGAACGCAGGTAACTCCAGATTGTGGGAAGCCGAATAAACCTCACCTCAAGGTTCAATCCGTTCGCATTAATTTGCAGAATGCATATACCCAGCAATGGAATAAAGTCAGTGCGTCCGTGTAAAGATACCCACTACTCATTAGTACATTTGTTACGGTAATACGAGAGAGATGGTGCTTAGCAGTACTAAAACTAATCATACAGGGAGAATCCGAATAACAGCGTGATAAGCCCAAGGTGTACATAAATGAGGATGCTCGAGCCTGGGGAGGGACAGAAGGATTCCGTTTCGTTGAGATCATTCAAGGCCACGATATCAATCACTGAAAATGTGGTCAGAGATAGTCTCTCTCAACAGACGCTCTATCAGTACGTAGCTCGTACCTCGCTTGATAGAGTCTGTTGGTTACCGCGTAACTTACCCGGTGGCCTGCGTTATTACAAATCATCCGCTTTCGGACATCACGTGTAGGATTAAGCGACGCGACTTGGACGCGTTTTGAGATACCCATAATGTTCGAACGTGAATTAAATGTGTCAGTCTTCTTCTACTGGGCAAAGATAACCTCTTGAGGGTTTTCTGGAGTTGCCCGAGCAACACAACTCCAATGTAAATATCTTTTGGCGGTTTTGTTCCATTTTCGGTCCACTTCCCAAAGACTGTGCTTTGACAGGAGGGAAAAGGGTGGACCCACCATGAATAACATTTATAGCAAGATGGGGCACCTCTGGGGCCTGTCTGAGCAAAGAAACGCGTCAAGACGCGTCTCGCTAAGGGGGTGTTTGGCCGTGCATCCGTGATGGTTACATAATAACGCAGGCCACCGGGTAACTGACCGTGGTAACTAACAGACTAGGTCAGAGAGGGCATGCTGCCGGGTCCGCGTAGCGTCAGCACCTGCATCATCACATGTTGTTGGATAGGCTGAGATCGGGTGCGGAAACAGTGATCGAATGCAAGTAACTTACCATCTTCTTTCCCAGCCTCCGTCACTCCTTTAGAAACAGAGTGATAATGGCCTGCCGCTTCATAGTCCCCATCCCCAACTTCTAGTAAATATTCGTTCCCAGAGACTCTGTCAGGAGTTGGATAATCGTCGTCTGTTTCGATCTCTCGCACTGCTCCACCGTCAGACAAATCACGACTGGTGGATGTGGGACTCACAATAAGTACGTAAATCCTCGGGTTCACAAGATATTTGGAAAAGCGGGCAGTCAAGCTCCATGGCCACGTCCTCGCTGTACGAATCAAACCCTTTGCCTTCTTGGAACTGACGAATTCCGGCGTAGACACTGCTGTCCCAGGAGCTTCCGCAAACTTTCACAGAGACGCTAATATCGGGAAAGCCGTTGTCTTTGGACTCCTGGGCACTTAGCCGATTGGCACCTGAAGGATCCACTGACCAGTACGCGGGGTATTCAGGAATTGCAAAACAGGCGGGAACATCCGTTTCAAAGTCGACCCAGGGACAAAGGAAGAGATAGCCGGGAGGCAAATCCTCGATCGGTCCCAATAGCTGCAGACAGCAATCCATAGCATAGACTAGGACTGCCCAAATGATCACTGAAGTGTTCACTATGATTAAGGCGAAGCTCACAATAATCTTCGAGACTCGACTTGATATCGAGGGAGTTAAAAGTGTAGCAGGCTTGTGCCAGCCAACCCTCGGAGCAGATATCATCGGAGTATACCCGACGGCGATCTTTCTCCGCGACGCAAGCAGAATTCACGCTAATTTGATTATGAATAGGCGAGTGAGGAGGTGAAAAAGCGCACCGAATCCAACCATTCCCTAGAACTGAGGTTCCTTCCTCCAGTGTTATCCTGAGAACTCGAATGAAATGACAGCGATAAATTACTGAGCTGAACCCACGATTTCCAATAATCTTGGATGTTTCGGTCCTCCGTCAACCAGCCATCATCAATCATCCTGAAATCAGGCGAAAATGCAACTTCAATCGAACTTTCGTACGCCCCGCCCGAAAAATGACGGACAGATCCCAGTTTGATTGGCATGTTCGTCGGAATTGGGAAGCTGCGAAACTGGTACAGATGCCAATAGCAAATGCTGTGATAATGTATCAGAGGTATTGAAGCAATTATTTCGGACGTCGATGGCAGATTCAGGAGTGAGGTGGGGAATGGTCGAACATCACCGCGAGGAATGACGAGGGCGGTAATCCAAGCTTCAGGCGGCGTGAGCTCAATGCTGAGAACACCTGTCGAGGGCCGTATCCACGATGTGTAGTCAGACCAGTGCTACCGCCCTCCGTGAGCTACATGTATTTCGTGGGTGAATATTGGATTACCGGCTCTATCCCGCAAACGGAAGATATATATTGTTTAGCATCCTGGATAACGGTGAGCAAGTGGGCTCCCGAGGCCATAGAGAGTTTTACATGCAGTTGTGCATCCTGGGCGCCGGTAAGCTGTGTACTGCAAAAGGAAATGTCGGACGTACGAGGCATGCCCAGAAAAATACGGTAGAGAAATGTGATTGGTTATATTTCTCCAAAAGGTCATTGTACGGGACCAAATCTGTGCAGGCATTAGTCTCATCAGAGGTTCTGGCCTGCATGACCATTCTGACCGCCGTGAAAAATTACGGCGTGCACCCTACCTGTGCTCGCGATACCGTAGATTTGCAGGAGGTTCGGGTGCCTGCAACATGGTGCGTCAAAAATCAACCCCTCAAGCCACGAGTATTCTTACCGGAGCTCGGAATATTGTGCAACTTCCTTGCGCCATTGCTGGAACGTAGGCGATATAATTAAGCTAGACCAAGAAAGCTGCCCATGTGAGTCCCCATCGCACCTCTTCAGCCGTGTCATCTTGATACACAACGGCCGTCATGCAGGTGTTCGACCCATAAATCCGCGCAGCGTAGACCTTCCTCCCGGAGCTTCGCATTCGACGACGAGCCACAGTGGATCCCCCCTTATGCCGTATTTCATAGAGCAAATTGAGATCTCCCATGGGGATTACTCGGAAATCTGTCAACTCGTAGTCAGTTGGATGGTGGAGCGATGTGTCCCAACCGTACTAGGAGGATACTTCGGAGCTGGCTGATGTATCATCGTGAAGTTTCCGCCTGTAATGGTGAAATGCTTTGCATCCGAGAAAAAAGCGCTCGTGTATCTGGGGTCATGACGTGAGACTCTGCCCGTGTCAAACCAATAGAGCACGCCCTGAGACGGAGGTGACTCATGTTTGCCATCAATGAGTTCATTGGCGATTTGAGGCTCGGCAGGGCGGTACTCGTCCATGGGTAGTGGTGGTAAGAAGTAGAGATAACAAGCGCTCAATGAGTGCGGGGGGGCTGGGTTCTAAATGTATGTGGGACGCTGTATATATACCAACATTGGTGCTTGCAAGATCCGAAATGGCATACACATTCTCCCTAAGATGTTTACCTTTAGAATGATGAGAAAAATGTATCCGAGCCCCGAGTGACTGGTGTACCGACAGCATCCAGTGGAAAATGACATGTATCGCCCTTTGCACCTTTACAGTATCAATATAACCGAGTAATATACCCGGAAGTGGAAAGTACATTGGCGTATGCCAATGGCGGCCAATGTGGCCATCAAGAGATGTTGTTGCGCAATGGACCGCAACAGTTGATTTTCATTCCACTATATCCACTGATTCCCGACGTCTTCCCCTGATTCACGGCATACACTGTTGAAAATTGTTCCTCTGCGACCATCAAAACTGACAGACCGCAAGGCTCTAAATCCAATTATCCCGCCAGCTACCACTGGAATCGTGAATGATTCTGTATTTCCGGGGAGGAATAGCACCACTTGGCCCGGCGGTTCTACACGTCCTTCCGTGGGCTGTAGCTCACGATGAAGGTTTACCCCTTCTAATACAGTTGCAGGTCAAATATGGACTCAATTGAACAGCAGACCATAAGGCCCGGGAGTACATTTTCCTCCCTTGTAAGGCGGATTATTGAAGGTAATCCTCAATTATAATCGATGGGACTCAGTGAGAGTCTTTCAATTCAACTTGCCCCTCGAGGATGATGTTTTGCAAATTTCAAAAGACTTTGACCGGATTTCAACCAATTTTAGTCACACTTCATGGTTCCTCGAGGATGGAACCTGTTAAATACCGCTGGTTACCAGTGTAGTCCACCGTAGTCCACTGAATCCCACTGTAATCCAGTGGAGGTCCCACTGGCGGCTAATGGTATCCGATGCTGCACAATGCTGATTACTGCTGTTGCATTGCCGCGTATATATTACTGCGGGAGGGTTGTGTTTTAAGTTTATGTGGGACGCTATGTAAGCTCACATCGGTGCTCGAAAAATGACATTCTAAATGACAAAAAGATTCTCCTCACAATATTTGCCTTTACACAAGCCGAAAGGCTTGCCTTGCGACCCTTTCATCTCGATGCCTCTTGTCATCCGTTGACACTATAAAGCGGCAGTTCGGCACGGTAGGTAGGTAGGTAGGTACACGGAAGATAAAGTTTGACCTTCCAAAAAGGAAGATCAAACCGAATGTAGTTATAAAATGTTTGAAAGGAAAAAAAAAACTTTGTCCAAACCTCCAGCGGCTGATGCCCCCACAGCATTTAGTGGAAAGTGACATACACCGCCCTTTGCACTTCCACAGCATCGTGGCTGCCCCCACAGCATTTAGGGGAAAGTGGCATGCACCGCCTTTTGCACTTGTACACTATCGGTATAAATCAATTCAGATAGATCATGAGAGATGCCTCAGGGGCACTAATCGTCTCCAGGGCGGGTGGCGGCCCGAGGTTGCAGTCGTAAGAAGCAAAAGGAAAGCGTGATAATACATTCCCTGATCTCGGTGATGTTGATTTACGCGCGCGCGTCATGGTGTGGCAATGAGTTGGGTCACCATGTCCTCCGCATCAGTGCTAGTCTCAGTGCCAGCCCGTCATGACATCCCAATTTGGGAGCCCTGTCATGACGGTCTGGGTCCCAACCGGCTAATTAGCCGTACCCTTGCGTTATAGTTTTTTTTCACCCGCCAAAACAATCATCAAAGGTTCATCACGCCAACCAGCACTGCCACCCAGCAAATGTTCGAGTGCTCTGCGACAATGGCGCACTGATTGGAGCACAATTCTGGGTAGGCAGAAGTCCTCTGATTCATTTTAGGTGATTTTCCCTCTCCAAAGCTGGGCCAATATGTGTGGAGAAACAGGAGAACTACGGTAGCTAAAATCACAGAAATCATAGCGCAAGGGTACGGCTAATTAGCCGGGTGGGACCCAGACCGTCATGACAGGGCTCCCAAATTGGGATGTCATAACGGGCTGGCATTGAGACTACATCAGTGCACAAACGGTCGTAGAATGTGAACCTCCCATAGCCTGCTCTGTACGCCATGGCAAGTTGAACCGTGGGAATGGTTTGATCAACACTTGACTTCACACTGATATTGGGTCACCTAGGGTCAAAACAATGCTCAAACTCACCCATACACCGGTCGTAATTGACAAAAGAAGGAGGCTTGGATATGCAGCACGAGAAAGGAAAGCAGAACGATGTTTTCGAGCATCTACGCGAAGGCAGTTCGTTTCGAAGCAGACCGAGGGCAATTCCCCGTTAGTTCACCTTTTCGATTCGGATTTTTCTTATGACTACCCCTGCCAATGATATCGAGCTAACCTGCCGTGGGATAACGTCAATATGAATAAGTCTAAGAGACATTGCTTGCCGCAGCGGCAAAGGCTGAATATGTACATATATGAGCCATGGATGGATGAAATCTCAATGCCTTGCCTGCTGGTCGCATCTTCGCACAATTCTACTCACAAGGTACCCGCCGCGGCCGTGGTCCACGCCCAAGGGCTGGGCCGGAATTTCAATGTTTTGGCAAGGGCCGATCAGTGCCGAGCCATCAATTTCCCGCCAAATGTGACTCTTTTACAGTTCTTCCTCTGGGGGATAGAAAAATATTCTAAAGAGACAGAGCTCAGGATTGAGGATTACAGATGACTGATTCTACTTTTAAAATCTTTTAACTAGCTAGAAAGCTTGTTTCTGGTGCTGCCGGCCATTCCCGGTAGGACGGCACATGTCAAACGCGTGCCGTGCCGTTCCGTCGGAGCTCTCGGGGGTCACGTTAAACAACGGGCCGTCACGGCAAGACCACAGCAGTAATATACGCGGCAGTGGAAACGGCAGTGATCGGCAATGCTCGGCATCGGATACCACTGGCCACCAGTGCGACCTCCAGTGGATTCTGTTGGTAGTCACGGGTATTCAACAAACTCCATTGAAGCTTGAACCACTGGAGGAACCGCGAAATACCACTAGAATTCCTCGGAATCAAGTCCAAGTCTCCCGAAATATGTTCTCACCGAGTTCCGTCGATTAGTATTGATTGCTGCTGCCGCAGATATTCTATGAGACAATGCCCGTGCCCTCGGCCTTGTGATCTGGTGATCTTCTGCTGTTTAATCGACCCATATCCAGCGTGCGGCTCTCAGAATTTTCATGGCAAGCTAGCAGACACGGAGGTAAGTACAATTCTGACATCACCATACGCCGACTGAAGTTGTTTTATTCCTCGCGGTAGTCATTGATTGATGAGACCAGTCCTCAGTGGTTGGCGGGACAATTGAAGCCGGAAAAATAGTCCAGGACACCGAGGAACATATCTTACCAGTGTGTTCTGTGAATCAGTGGAAGACGTTGGAGGTTGGTGAACAGAAATCAACGTAGGCCAATGAAAATCACCCGAAGACATTATCTTATCTCACCGGCCACTGTGCAACAACATCTCTTGATGGCCACCAGTGTCCACCAACATCCATTGGCGACCATTGGTGTACGCCAATGTGCTTTCCACTTCCGGGTATATTACTCGACCACAGCATGTGTATACCAGGTATTTTGGCATCAGATAGTGCTCTGTGTGGGTGATTGGCCCACCTTTGTCAACTGTCAATCCATTTTGAGTTTTTCTCAGGCTGCTGTGATCTATTGGGAGGAGGCTGAGTTCAGTTGAGGCTGCCGGACCAACACCGCTTTCGGAAAGACCCGATATTCAACTCAAAAGCTTGTTTGGTCGGTCCCAGAGGTCCATATTGCAGAAGGGAAAACTTGATTAATGCTGGTGCATCCATAAGCATGAAGGCCAAAGCTCAGATTGAGTTCAATGTTGAGTTCCAAGTCAATGAAATATTCAGCAAGAAAAAAGTCCTCGTACATGCCATGCAGAGCAATGGCCCCACAAGACAAGTCTAAATGGGTGAGTGGTCGTTTGTTGAAAAATATGGGCGCTTTGCAGCGACTTAAACACCCTCCCGAACCGAATTGGTCATCGACACCGACAGATCCGAGCCGCTTCAAATTTGATACACGAGAGGACCGCCCTCCGCCGTGCTGAACGAGCGTACGGATTGCTGACCCCGTGATTTCCGACACCCCGCGCCGTTCCGACGACACCGTGAGCGGTCTCATTTCCTGATAATGGTTATAACCGAAACCTGCGTAGTGTGGCAAAACTCACAATCTTTTACGAAACATCGTTCAAGATCCAAAGAGTGAGACTTAGTGTTCATGGGTTCGTGGTCTGCCGCTCTGTCAATGTTATACACGCCAAGGCTTCCCGTTCGACTCGGGAGCTGGGCATGATATCCAAGTAGTGAGGACTCTTGCTTTGGGCCCCAATGTCCAAGAGGCACGTTATGTTGAGCGCGCGGAGCAAGCCGTTATACCCCCAATTCAGTGTCGAGGCGAGATCTCGAAAAGTCTTCAAGACTCTGGTTGTGAAAAGTAGACGCTCACATTGAATGGCGGAAGGAGTCAAACCTTCAGGGCTCACGGGGGTAAATTTTTGAAGCGGCGACGATGGCGTTGAAGACAGAGGGCATTCATATCTTGGTGATTTGGCCTGGAATTCACGGCCATGCGTCAAAGGTTCAAAGTATCTCGGTCCACCAAAACGGCTCGTGGCTTGATTTATGTAGGTTGCACAAGATAATCAAAGAACGGTTGTACAAGTACCAGAGTAAAAGGCAACCTGGTAAAATGCGCGTCAGTCGTGTACCGATAGAATATGATGCCTGTTTCGTACCTTCAAGAAAGCATTCGCCGCAATGCCGCTCCCTGCTCCGCCCGTGCGCGCAACTCGCTGTACTCGCCCACCCGTACGGGCCGACGGTAATGATGATCCTCCACAATCGAGCGGAATCTGACGAACTGCAGGAAATCGACCTTCACCCACTCCCACCCGAAGCTCTCGAATAGAAGCCCCGCGTCGGGTTGGAATTCGGTCACCTTGAGCTTGATCGCCTCCACACCGGGCATCACCTCGGCGTGACGGATGACCTCGAGAATGAGTCGAGATGCGAGGCCGCGTCGCCGGTGTTTCTCGCCGACGATCATGTGTCTAATCTCTGCTGTGCGCGCGTCCGTTTCCGGGAGGTATTCTGAGTAGAGAGCGTTGCTTTAGAATTTGCATGCTCAAACAACAACAGCAGACGCACCGAGGGCAATGCATGCTAAAACTTGCTCTGGTTGCTCTTCTCCGACTGTCAGATCTGCGTCGCTGTGCGGCTTCTCCGTAGGGCGCACCGCCGCGACAAGGAACACTGCGGGTGCATTGTAATGTGTTGGGATATCGCGCATGTCCGTGGCCAGCGCTTCCTTGCAGATGCTTCTCATCCAAGAGATAATCGTGGCCCGCAGAAGGATGAGCATCATGCCACCCAGAGTAACGAGTGCCCCAGAGATGACCGTGACGGCAGTTCCAGACATCCATTCCGTGGGAAGGGATTTCCAAGAGAGAATAAGGCCGACACCGATGAGCAAGTAGGCGACGATCGAAGGCGCCCTGAAGCGGAATCTGCGCTCTACAACACTGCGGACGCTGCCCTCTACCGTGGCAAATCGTCAGTCGGAATCCAATGCAGACCACAACCGATTCACTTGCTGCCAGTAAGAAGGCCTTCATACAGGAGATCCCGTACCTGGGGAAAGTCGGAGGGGCGAAATTGGCGGACGTAGATTTCGCTCATCGATGTCGGGAAGCAAAATTTTGTGTGGCGGTGCCAAGGCAGTGCCGGCCGATTCCGGAGCCCCTAATCGACCTTTGTGATGCGCCGTTCTTCACCACCGAGCAGGCCTCACTGGAGCACAGACGCCTGCATCCACATACATATCTGTGCTGAGCGCTGAATCCTCGTGCTCAGGATTCACGTGCAACAACAACTTTCGAACTGACAGAAGTTCGAAAGTCATGCAATAAACTCTTTCAGAATTGAACCATTATCGGCGAAGATATATGAGTATAGAATGTAGAGCGAAGAGTCACAACGAATGGCATTAAATACACGGTACGCATCGGGTAAGTGCATGACGAGTACAGCGAGACACAAATAGAGAGAATTGTGATCCCTAACTAAGACATGCAAACTCGCTCCCATTCATTAGCTTGTGGGTGCCAATGGTTCGAATCTATGCACGGACTTAGGAAATGCGCGTGGGTCAAGTTTTTTGTAGTTTTGCATCGGCATGAGCCTTGAAGCTATCGCCCCACCGTGTTCAACACCCACCCAGCATGCTCCGCTAGCCTGTGAACAACGTAAATATGTACGTCCCTGTGGAGACAAAGGGAGGCTCGCTCCCCTATTCTGCCCAGGAGTTAAGGGCGGTGGTTCGAATCCACCCAGGGACTTAAGGACGAAGGCAGGCGGTATATTGATTTTTCGCGCGATAAAGCCGTGGCTGGGTAGGCGAGCGCAAATGCGGAGGTTCGTTGGAGACCCTGTCGACAAAAGGAAATCACCCATCTAGTCCGAGTCGGAAAGTTGGGCGTTAACCAGGAGTGCAGTCCGGCCGGTGGTTCAAATCCACGGGATAGTTAAGTCTTTGGTGGGTCCGTCTTTGCAAGGTAAACTAATGCAGTTGTATCTCAGCTCGCGGATGAGGGATTCAAAAGCTGAATGAAGATGAGAATGAAAATAACATGCAATCTGTTCAGATTCACCGGCACCCCTCGAAGCACTTACGCAGCAGCCTATGAACAAGGTAAATATGACCATGTCAGACGAAGGAAACTCGCCTCCACCCAATCTACTCAAGAGTTCAAGCGGCGGGAGGACAGTGGTTCGAATCCACCCACGGACTTGAAGGAAGAAGGCGGTCTAATGACCTTTTTGCACGATGAACCCGTGGGTGGGTGTGTGAAACCGGAAGCTGAATGATCGAGCAGGGGTGTGGATTGAATGCAATCAAGTTCAAGTTCAAGGCGAGGCTGGATGAAAATGAAATAACGGGCAATAAGCTGTTCAGATTTACTAAACGCGGCGAAGTTCGCGATGATAAGTTCGCGTTGGGTCTTCCGCCAACGAGGTGTTGGAGCCGGGGGAAGGTAAAACTACCGTAGAACGGATGCTGCTCCAATCGAGAGTCGATAAATTGCCTGAGTATGTAACATATGTGAACCAAAAACCGGCACTGCTTTGAACTACGGATAGCTTGAGACCTGGCTGAGGTAGGGGATAGGGCGGGAGTACAGATATAACATTGTTGAACGCGGGATAGAGTCAGCGCGAAGCCATAAGGTTTCCTGCTTCCCGTGCGCTAAAGATGTGTGTAGAAGTGAGGGTGATAGTCCATGTGATGCACTTGCACGGCATTCCGGGGCAGCGGTTCGAATGCGCTGGCGGACGTATTCGTTCGGCGAAAAGCCGGGGGAGGGGTGTTGAATAAATACTTCACCTGTGTTCTGAACCCAAAGACGAACCAAGACCCACACAAAAGAAGGCACTAGGTACAAGCAAAAGATTTCGCAGCGCATTGCGATAGTTCGGCGCCATTATAATTCGGTGTAAGATGTTCCAAGCATAGGTCTATGGTGCAGTCCATGCGCGTGTAGGCGGTATCCACAAAGAGCGAATAGCGAGGTGTAAGCCAAGTCCTAAGTGCGCGTTGTCAGAGTCGTATGAAGTCGTGGATTGGGCCGGGAGGAGGAGTATGCCGAAGCCGCCTAGAGAACGACGAGCGCGCCGGGTAACATGCCGGAGATGGAAACCGCGAGTCGACGCCGCCGCCGAAGCCGGAGGCGCATTTGCACTTTCACATACACTACACTTGCGCTTGAGCCGCTAGAGGTTGACGATGACATGGACGGCCAGAGGAGCCGCGAAATACCACGTTACGCCGAAGAAAACCAGGACTCGGAGTGGCACCCGCGTGCGCTGCGGAGCCCGTACGTGGTGTCGTCGATGTAGGTGTGGACGCCAAGATCGAAGGCACGGTCGCACTTGTGGATTACAGTTGCAGTTGCGCCGATACCAGAAGAAGAGGGTACGGCGGACGTAGAGGATCGCCGCAAGCCGCAAAAGAGAGACTCGTAGATTTCGAAGCGGCGTAGGATTCTTCCACGGGTGTTTCAGCGGAGGGGCCGTCGGGGAGGGACAGGCGGCGATGCACGTTAGGAGGGCGGTGGTGTAGATAAGGTTCGCGTTGTATTACCGCTTAGATGCAGAGAAAAGGGGAAAGAGGAGAAAAGAAGAGGATGACGCACACAGATCCACCGCCACATCGCTCGCGCACCCGCCGTGCCTGCGTCCGTCTCCACGCAGGTCGTCACGCCACCGCTCCTCTCGGGCCGTACCGAGCAAGTACCGAGTCGGAGTTCGGGTGCCGATGACGGTGTGGCTGCCCTTCCACCGGTACTTGCACCCCCAGTTCCAGTCCCACTTGCACGAGGGGTGCCGTAGCGTCGACGCCACCGTGTGACTTCATCCTGAACGCGGCGCCGTTTGTTCTTGAGTTCCTGAGCTGGCTGCGAAGGCGCCTAGAGCGAGAGCGAGGGTGAAGCCGAGGACGGCGCGACCCATTTTCCAGCCTCTCGGCGGGGAATATCTGCGGCGTGGTTAGTCCTTGCGTCAAGTTTTTCTGTTGAAAAAGAGGGAAGCGCATGTCGCAAGGAGTGAACTGAGAGAGAAGAAGGTGAAAGCAGGAAGCAAGGGCAATGACGTCGGCATTAGACAACGACAACGATCAATATCGCACGGCATCGGCCGATCGGCGATCACTGTTCAAACTTTTCCAATCAACTGCAGAGAGAATTTCACTGGCCGAGAGATTCATGTTGCGGGCTGCGGGAACGATGCAGGGAACGCCGGCTAGAGCGCTTCAGCGTGAAAGAAAATTATCCGGCGAGCGAACCATTCCTTAACGAGGTTGGAATTTAGTCTGTAGTTTACCGCGGGATCGATACAAGGAGGGTCCGGTTATTACATAATCGTCGGAGTTTAAAATTCCCCTGTCACCATTCAGTACCTTCAAGGCATCAATTAGCTTAAACTAAGAGGCCATTCCTCTGGTAATTCCATTCACCCGCATTCTACCTCCTCAAAATATCCCCCAGGTCGTGGGCTATGCGCAGAAGAAATCTTCAGTTTGGTCAGCGGCCAACCCCTGAAAGCTCGGCATCGTGCTTCTCAACTCTGACACAAAACTGCAGGAGAGGAAGTTCATTGAACCCACCCAGGGAGTATCAATCGACGATAAAACACGTCAAATACACGTCTTGGAGAGCAATTGAAGTTTGAGAATTTTGATAAGGGGACCCTCCGATCAAATGTCAAGGGGAATCGACAGACTACAACAAACGAGGTACGAGTTTTTAGTTGTAGCGTCTGTTTATAAGAGACTAGTTGGAATTTATGGCTGAGCGCTGAACGCTTGTGAAACTTGTATCGCAGGTAAATTGAATGAAACATCACTGGTGCCGTTGACGGCCAATGTGCAGCACAGTTACGCGCTCCTTTGCAAGCAAATGCACCACCTCGGGTTCGACTCCCGACGGCACCGTGAGTCCCCAGGATGTTCACCTTTTTGCGGCAGTTGTCGTGAACCAGAATGATGGGTTCTGCTGCCGTTCAATGTCGCAGATTTTTCAATGAACCACCTCGAATACAAACTAGTGTCGTTGAAGTGGTCAGGGTGCACTGGGGGATATCAGACCTCGGGTTCGATTCCCGAAGGCACCGCAAATCGTTGTGGGGCTGATTTTTTCTTCCTATTTCTGGGATGGAGGCTACATGTGTACGATCTGGAGTTTAGGAAATATCGTTCAAGGCTTATCACACCAAGACAGGCGGACATACATAGATGAAATCTTGACAGTGGAAAAGATAAATAACTGTATTGCTCCGGACGCAGGAGGAAGGAATAATCTTGACATGCCGCGGAGGCAGGCCGAGATCGCAATTGTTTGAACGAGAAGAAAACCCGACAGGTCAAACTGCCTACAATTATTTTTACTGTATTGCTGAATCGGGGAGTTCCGGACTGTCTTCCCATGGATGAGCCGGATGCGAATTCGACGACAAAGAGCCAAGGCGTAATTGAGGGCTAACGTCTTCAACTTTCACCACCCCGGAAGCTACAACCACCCCTATCCACCGGCCCGCCTCGGCCCAGCGCATCCGCCGCGGGTATCAATCCGAACCCATCACGCATGGCCTCACGGCACCGCGCCTCTTCAACGACGAGCTCACGCTGAGTCATCCAGCCACCTTCTGCACCCCCTCTTCGCCCTGTTCCGCATTCAACAATCCGGGCACCGCCTACAAGAACTCGAAATCTATACCTAAGCACCCACCTTGCCCCTCGTGTGGGTTGCGTGTGGGTGCTGGATAACTCTAATCTACTACGAGCCACTCTCTCCTCGCGGCCGAGTGTTGTCCTCCGCGGATGCAGAACTAGAGTTCTCCGCGTTAGGGCACTTGTGGATGAGAGTCAGGCGGGTGCGTTCCTGTACTCTGTTACTTTGTTTTTAAATGTCGGGCCGATGGACCTTGATCCTCTGTTTTCTCCAGCGGACACCGCTACATCGTGGGCTGGTGTGCAGACACTGCGCGTCGACCAGGTGTCCCGGCTTCGAACGCGCTGGGGTAATTTTGTCAACTAGGGGCACCTCGCGCGAATCAGTGCGCGCGGACATGTCTTGGGCGGTGTGGCAACCTTTCGTTCCTTTTCTCTTTATTCTAACTGCATAATAAATGCGAAGCTAGCACACCCCTAGTAGCTCCCGACGCCGACCTCCAACGGTTCGTACGCTGGATGTTAAGCTGTCGGCACGGCTTAATATTGTTGGGGGTTCAGAGGTGTATATGTAATTCTCACTTTTTCGCGCGTTGCTTTCCACGCTTGGCGTGTGTACGCGCATACGCACCGTACGGGACAGGAGCAGTTGCGTCTCAAGGCGGCATATACGTCCTCGTCGCGTCCGCCTCGCTGCCATTCCATTCTGGCAGCGGCCGCCTGCGCTCTTCTTTCTCCTGTAGGACGTGTAACCAGATAATCCCTCAGAGGTGCACCCGACCTGGTCCGACCACAGACCCAGTGACCACGGCCCGACCCGTCACAACCATCGTGCACATCCAGCTCTCGCGCTCGACACCCACAAATCCTGGACGAACGTGCGCCGAGTTGCATTGGTGCGCGCTGTGTGGCGGATGTGGAGGCGGTGCAGTACGCGCAGGCTCTCGTTGGCGCATGGGTGCCGTGCGGAGGATGGAGCGCGTGGCCGTGTGCGATACGATGGCGAGGGCGTCGAGCAGCGGTGCGGCACCCATATGGTCCGGTGTCATACTATGCGGAGTTCGAGGGTACGTCTCCACACGTTTTCTTTCTCGGTTTCTTTGCTTTTCTTTGGCGGTTTTCTCTCGCCCGGGCTTCGCGTTCCTATGCGAAGCCCGGCGTACCCGTGAATGGTTTCCCGCGTGTGCGTCGCTGCTATTTTTTTTCTTTTCTGTAGGTGGATGGTGGATGTAGCCGTATAGGAATAATGCCGCCAGTGGATGCACCCTTCGCGCGTTGATGCTGACTTAGCACCGTCCTCCTGCTTCCTTCCCACCACCATCGCGGCGCCAAATCTCCGTCCACCCTCGATATCGCCTCCGCACGTCTCGCTGACGCGTCAACTGCTGGAATTTGCTAGAACGTCCCTACCAGCACTCTCAGCCCGGGGAGACCTTAGACTCATAATACCGTACAAGACTTGAGGACCCAGGTGCGAGTCGTATGACCCCATTCCCGCAGAGAGGCCGCGTCTTGCACGACTGTCAGCTTTCTTTCCATCCGCTCCCCGTGCCAAGAGATTTTGACCCAACTAACCAAGAAATACGAGGTTGCCGAACTTCTTCGCCGTGCCATGGCCCATCTCGCATCTAGCTTCCTGGTGACAGCCCAGTCGGCGAATATCCCAATTCAGCACCTCAGCCAATACTGCCGTGACATCGCCTTTACATGCAACGGGAACTGTTCTTGGACTGTATTCACCGGTGGCATTCGGCGAAATTGCGCGCAGAACAGTGTGCAACTCAGCGCCCTTGCGGTGATCCGAGTCATGTCAAGGTAAGCGCCTCAGATCTGTTATTGTGCTTGGAGCAGTCACTGGCGCTGAGGGGACCGGCTGCAGTCGAAATTTGCGACTTCTTATTCAGTGGCGGTCATCGGATATTCTGATCCAGAGAAATGTATGTATGCGTAGCCGGGTTTCGTTGCGACCCGGGGCTGAATGATGGAGATATGAGAAGGACATCCTGCCTCTTCCCCTGTCGGAAACCGATGGTTTGGAGCGCCTCGAGGGGTCGGTGGTGCACGAGAGCCGAAGCATTGTCGTAGAAGGTAGGCTATTTTGGATGTGACATTCTTCTTCGTTGACAAAGAAAAATCCCTCCAGTTTCATTCGTCCGCGCTCTGAATTTAACGTGCCAATAAAGTCTTCGTGGTTGTAGCAGCTGGTAAGCACCGCTGCTAAACACATTTTGAGTTTGGGCTTTTGATGTCTCCCAGGATGGCTGGGCGTAGTACCACAGCTTTGGAATTAGCTCTTGTTCAGTATCCCGCAGTCGCACGACCGAGTGACTGGCAGGTGTTTCGTCATCGGTATGGATGTCCCCGTGCTTTCGAGAGCCACTTTCGGCTCACATAACGGGGGGAGACGAAAACGTGGTTGAAGAAGCGGGAAGAATTCGGTACCGAGACAGGCTCAGCAAGACGGAGGTTGACAGTGCGCAAAGTTTTCAGCTTCTGCAGCTCTTTTCCCTTCTTCTAAATGCGACCGGTAATCCAATCCCATTGTGACAATTTCGCATGGGAGGGATGGATATCACTTCTAGGCAAGTCGGTACCGCAACCAAGATTGTGTTTATCAGGTTCTTCAACGGCACGACGTCTTGCATGTGCAGTCGGCGCTCGGCCACTGAATCCGCGGTTTCTTGGAGAATTCGCGCCATTTAATTGACCGACAGTCCGCAGAGGTTATGAGCTTACATCTGGTTCTTTAAGGCCACTCACACGAGCCCTCGGCCCTCGAACTTCGCCTCCGGAGCAACTGAGGTAAGTCGATGTGGAATATGCTTGCATATAAATGAGGCATGCACTTTCTCAAGTTATACACTCCTCACAAATTACAATGCAGCTCGGCGCTCTCTTCCTTCTCGCCATCCACAACTTTGTACCATGTGTGTCCGCTCTGGCCCCGGCCGCGCAGCCGACGCAGTCACCCTCGACATCGTCAATGGCCCCGTGGCGCCCGACGGTTTCACCCGGAGTACGTCTCTGTGTTTTCAATTAATGCACTTTTCATCCAGTCGGTGTCCTGGCTAATGGAACGTAAAGAAGACACAAATTGAATTTTGAGGTGTTTCTGAACATGCTTTCGCCTTCACCAGCTTCCCTGGCCCCCCCATCGTGGCCACCAAGGGCCAGACGCTGGTCGTAAAGGTTAACAACAAGCTGGTCAGAATCTCACGGGCATACAGCCATCTTTCCATTGTTTTTCGACTGAACTGCATGATTAGACAAATGACACTATGCGTCTCTCGACATCAATGGTGAATTTGTTTGCTCACATCCGATGGGCCCAACTAGCTGCTTATATCATGTAGGACTTTGACGGGGTGTTCATCGACTCTGACAACGTTTTCAACGGCGGATCACCCTTCGTCACGTTTGTCATCTTTCATCTGCCTTCAAGGCGATACTCATCCGAATCTTCCAGCACCTTCCCCTTCGGTCCTGGAGAATCATACATTTACAGTGAGTTTAACAGGTTCCCTGGTAAGCTTTAAGCTGACAAACATATTAGCTCTCCCTCTGTAATCACACGTCCACTTGGTGTACCTCGATATTGTCTGACTTTCGTTATTTAGCGGCAACCAGACGGGTAGCTTCTGGTATCACAGGTATGAATTCCGGTTTCATCCGTGTCACCTCCTGTCCCTGATCCGCAACCACAGCGCACTGAGCGTGCAGTACCTCGATGGTTTGCGTGGAACGTTGGTCATCTACGGTTCAGCATTTTTTCCCCGCTGGAGGAGAGTTGTTTTGAGCTTGCAAACGTAGATCCCGATGATCCCCTCGCGCACCTCTACGGTACCGTATATTTTCTCTCTATACCTGCAAAGGCTGATCAAATGTGCAGACATTGACGACGCGAGTACGGTATGTGGCTATTTTCTCGCGGATTCTTCCCTGAATTTCGGCTGTTAGGTTTTGACCGTCGGTGAGTGGGGTAACTGCCTTGGGTAGTAGTCATCGAGGCTGATACTTCCGCGTAGCCGACTGGTGGCATAACACTTCGACGTCCGGACTGGTCTCCTACCTCGCGACGCAAATCAATCCGGTGGCCGACTCTGGCTTGTTCAACGGAAGGGGTGGGTCGCGTCTCTAGTTAACGGAATCGAGTTTCATCAATATTTCTTTTCTCAAGGCCGATACAACGGCGGACCTGAGGTCGAATATTCCGCGGTCTCTGTGGTACCGGGCAAGCGCCACCGCTTCCGTCTCCTCAATATTTCTGCGCGCTCTCAATATTCTTTTTCTATTGACAACCGTGAGTCTCTGCTGGTTTGGCCAAATATATACTCACCGAATCCAAATAACGTCGTAGACACGATGACGGTAAAGATACTCGCACCCAACACCCATTTCAGTCGCTGACATGCTGCTGTACAGGTCATCGAAGCTGATGGTGTTGCTACCGAGCCCCATGAAGTCAACATCCTCCTCATTCATACCGGCCAGCGCTACTCCATCGTTGTATGTGTTCAATGCGATGATGTAGCTTGCTCTCACGTCTTTTTCTTAAAGGTCGCTGCCAACCAGGCCATCGGGAACTACTGGATCAGTCAGTGACTCCCGATTCTCATGGATAATCGTTCACCATTCTCCCACATGCAGACACTGTCATCAATAACGAAAGCCCCACACACAACTTGAACCTTAATGTATGCTAAGGGGTTCAACCGGGATTATTAGCTCATGGCTTTGCACTTTAGTCCACCCTCAGCCGTGGTATCCTCCGGTACCAAGGTGCACCGGACGAGGAGCCTCAGACCCCCTTGACAGAGGGCCCGACTGGCACTGATGCGGTCATGCTCAATGAATGGGAAATCGTGGTATGCTTGACGGTTTCAGTTCCTTGTGTAGTCTGAGCAACCAAACACAGCCCCTGGATCCAGTACCTGCGCCAGAGCCTGACTTCAACCTCACGTTCAACACGTTCATGCCGGCGAACGTCACAGCATGGCAAATCAACAACGTTTCCTACATCCCGCCCTCCGTTCCCACCCTCGTCAGGGTTCTCCAAGGCGAGACGCAGCAGATGGACTTTAATAAGACCGAAAACACGTTCTTGTTCCCGGCGAACAAGACTATCCAGGTGGAGATCATCGAGTAAGCTTATAATTGTCTTACTTTCTTTGTCCTGAACCTCGCTGCAGTGCGAGGAACGAGGGGCACCCCTTCCATTTACACGGCGTGGGTTAAAAGTCTCCTTGGTCAAGGACGAGTATTTGAATTTATCTCCCAGATGAACTTTTGGGTCATCAAATCTAACGGCTCCGACATCATCAACACAGTCAATCCCATCCGTCGCGATGTATGAATGCTGTGATAGATCTCGAAAGCCCCCGCAAGATATACTGATATAATCGGTAGGTTTGCAATACCGGAAACGGCACTATCATCCTGCGGTTCAGGACTGACAAGCCCGGTGAGTTTAAGAATCATTTCTATTCAGCTACTTTGTGATGAAGCCGCATTCTAGGCCCGTGGTCCTGTGAGTTTGTTTGTCCAGTCTGAAACTTGAACACTCTTACTGACTTCTCTTCTCTCTATTTCAAGTCCACTGCCACAGTAAGTCCACGCTTGCTGTTGAAATTGCATAACCACAACTAACCGACCCTTCAGTTATGTACCACTTCGCAGTTGGCCTGGGCGCTGTCGTCGGCGCGGGGCTCGATGAGGTTGGGAAGGTCGTCCACCCTACCCAGGCATGGGAGCAGCTCTGTCCGGCGTACGACGCGCTTCCGCCGGGCGAGCAATGAGGCCACGATCTTCAGGAACGGATTAGTGAAAGTTTATGGATCAATTTTGATGTCCACGTGCGAATATAGCTGTTTAGCTTGGCTTGCTCTCGGGCTTTGGCCTAGTGGGTGCGACTTCTTGGAAGCTTGAACCTGATTATATTCAGCTTTAATCACTTTCCGTCCAAGCTTTTTCGCCTCGACTAGTTCCCCAGCTAGGTGTTTTGTCTCTGGGGTGGCATCAAATTTCAGACCAACATGTTTGCACTGGGAAATTATGCATCTCCCACACCATTATTCATTATGATCCCAGATTAGGATACAATTTTGTAGCCAAAGATCGACGCTCCCGCTCGGGATTCATGACTGATTTTTGTATCCACCTTTGGCCTGGTATATACAATATTGTTTCCGCGCCGGGAATTTCGTAGAATGCGCTTTGACCGGTTCCCACGCTCCTCCTCAATTTCGCGGCGACACTCCCGTTCTGAGCTTGCCCGCCGCCAAACCGATTTTCTGTGGAAATCGTGAATAAGCTTGTTAGGTCTTAAACTCACTTTGTAGTGTCGCGTACCATTATCTAGGGTTTCTGTTTTCCAAGCGCAAAAAAAAGAGTATGAGGCCGCCAGCGCGAAACGCGCGTTGAATATTTGCATCCCGAAGTTCAATCAAGTTTCGGGCATCTCGGCGATGCTGGATCTTCTCGAAAACAACCGAAAAATGGAAGTACTAGTTCTCAGCGGTAAATAATCAGAGAACAAGGCGGGTCAGAAGCGGAACGTAGGGTAAGCCTTGAGAGCCCGACCTTGCCAGACCACTCATCCTAATCCGCCCTGAGCTTTCACGGTAATACTCTCTACTTTTTACTCGACGCCGTTGGCCAACACAGCTCATTTCCCACATTCAGAGCCTCGATTCCCCTCACCTATCTGGTCACCTTCGAATGGTTCAATTTTCACCGGCCATTATTTTCGGAATTTCACCGTCTCTTACGTCTTACGGACTTTGAGCAAGCTTGAGACTTTCGCTGTTTCCAATCAGCCTCGACAGGGCACGACGGGATGCAGAGATTTTCACCAATCTCCACCCGGCGGCGGTTTGACCGGGTTTGCGGTGCGTAAACCATACCATCTTACCCGTTTTTTTCTTCACCCCATCAA
Organism: Mycena metata; assembly: GCA_029378385.1. Classification (NCBI taxonomy): domain Eukaryota; kingdom Fungi; phylum Basidiomycota; class Agaricomycetes; order Agaricales; family Mycenaceae; genus Mycena; species Mycena metata. The sequence goes on from JARKIB010000055.1 coordinate 458,140, forward strand.
TCGACCAAGGCGAGGGCCCCTTCCGACTGCAGACCGTGAGTTTATTCCCCAACCCGCCGCATTTAGCTTACCTCTTCCCTCATATACATCTGTAATGAAATCAATAGATCGTTTTTGCTGTCTTGGGGTTTGAATTGTACGCGGTCCGCTCACCCGTCGGACTGAGCATACTGTATTTTTACGTTCAAATCGACAGGGGGTGTGACGCGTGACCCATTTTACCTATTCGACAATTCGACAGAGGGCGAAATTTTGCGTGACACTGCAAAAATGTCAACACTCGAACCGAAAATTTGGTCTTTTTTTCGCTTTCGGAACAGTTTGAGGACCCGCGTGACCGCTTGGAGTTCGATAGAGGCCCGAGTGACGCGTGACCTCGACAAAAATTCGACATCGACATGGGGGTGCGTGATGCGTGACTGTCGATTTGAACGAAAAAATACAGTAATGTCTAGTGGATTCCAGTACCTGTAGGTACCCAGTTAAGCTGGAAAGCATCTCAACCTAGGCTCTTATCCGCCGCTTTTTTCACCCTGCTCTCAAGGTTCTCTCAATTAGTCGAAATATCGAAAATTCTCGCGGGATATTGCCGGCTAACAACGAAGGGACTCCCTTGTAGCTTACCAGGCACATTTTTGACGACTGTGTCCTCTGTTTCTCCAGCGAGTACTGAGGTTGCTCAATTTCGGCGTCGATAGGGGCCAGCGATTTGATTGACACGAAAAGGACTCCTGTAAATTTCCTTTGACTTTCCCGGGAATTCCCTTGAGTTCCTGGAGTTCCGGCCTGGCTAGCGTTGTACGCTGGAACCAACACCAAGTTGGAACTCATGACGGCGCCGCGAACCGTCGGCCCGCGGCCCGGAGCATCACGGCATCCCGCTTTCTCTCAAACGACCAGCGCAACCCGCACCCGACCGCACCCACCTTTCAGTATCACGCACCCACCGCACATCGCCGCTGACGTATCACCACACCCGCCCACGTAGGCTTCACCACGGTTCACTGCCGCCAAATAGGCTGCACCACGCCTCTGCACGACGCCCGCACCCCGCTTCGAGAGGCACGCACCCTGGACCGCACCCCGCCGTCAACGTCACGCCCCCAGCACGCCCGCGCGCCCCACTCCCGCCCTTTCGCATACCGCCCACCTGCCCACCGACGTCTCCACGGCCCGCCCCTCCCCTCCCGACCGCCGCCGTCACGCGCTCCCAGGCTGCCTGCACCCGCCCATATTGCCGCCCCTGGCAGTCTCCCATCTGGGCCCAGTAGCCACCCTCGCTTCCCTACGTCCCCGCCGCCAGTCCCCTGACGGTATCGACGGCTGCGCCTGCCCTCATCCGTTCACGGCCACCACGGCCGCACGGCCTCCCCGCACTTACCGCTCGCACCCCACATCGCTCGGCCCTTCTGCCCGCAAATGCCGCGTACCCGACACATCTCATACCTTTCTACCACCGACTCCCGCCTCCAAGCACGCGCGCTGCGAAGAATACCACGATGGATTAGTATCTGTGGCTCGTCATTTGACGCGTCCACAGCGTGCGCGTCTCAGCATGCATGTCGTCCCGGGCAGTTCCCTATCTCACAGCACATACATTTCGCCCCTCAACCTTTCCTTCCCCCAACTACACTCCTCCCATCCACCACCTTTCTCTCCTTCACTTCCCTGTTTCACTTCTGGTGCACAGCAACGCGCCACCCAGCTCCTGCGCCGCGCAGTTTGAATCCCACAGCCCGACGAGAAACGCAGCCTTCAGGCAACGATACACGGGCGGCTCGTACTTCTTGCACCGCCGTAAGTCTTCCGTTTCCCTTCTGTGAATACTGGCTCATTTTCTTTTCCGGAACGTGCAGATGCTACAGTCTCAACAACGACCTCAATGGTTCAATCCTTCTCTTTTCGCTGGCCGGTGGACGAGGCAGCAGAGTACGGGGAAATGAATTGTCTATACCTGGTGATACCCTCGAAATCAAATGTGCTTCATGATCTTTCCTTCGTACCGTTGGCGGCGTTCTCCCATCCCTCTTGATCCATCCTGCTTGATTATTACAACCTCGCTGGCCTGATCGCTCTTCAAACTCCTCAACCTCGGAATTCCGTTGACAACAAGCAACCCACGTTGGTCACATTTTTGAAATCTTGCTCAATCAATGTTGCACAGACCAGAATATTTTGGTCAGCGGGATTACATTTGATCCGAAGAAAACGTTCGCAGCCTCGGAGAATTCAAGACTCCCGATGAAATATGATCAGCCTGTCTTAAGTTCTCGCCGGTCTAGACCACCACAAGTCTTGAGGGGTAAAAGTCTTAAGTCCACAACGACTTAAGTGTCCCGCTGTTGTATCCCACCTCCCCTTCCGTCCCCCGCCACTAAGCCCTTTGGATGGTGGTCGTTGGAAGAGAAAGGTGTGATGGATGACGTTCCCACAATGGAAAGCCAACTCAATATCCACAAACCCAACCAAACATCACCGACTTGCCCTTCGACTCCCATCTTCACTCCACATACCTCTCTGAATTCTCTTGCTCAACCTCTATAGCTCATCCACATTTCAATCTTAACAAACCATCCAATGTCATGGTTTTCTACTACGGTTCGGTTTCGGCCACGGTTATCGGTGGCAAGACCGGTGGCATACTGTCGCGGGTATGCCACTCTCCCTGTTTGTGTCTCTCCAACTAACTATGCACAGCACTTTCAGGTTTTTGTTTTTTTCTCCTCTTTGGCCTTCAAACCTGAATCCGGGTCAGGAATTTCCCCCGAGTCAAACGGCGACTTTGGGCCCTTGAGATCTTCCCGAGCCCGTGGATACTTAAGTCTACGTAAGAACTTAAGTTCGCGCGGGCTTTAAGTGAGCGGGGACGGATTTTAAGCTCGCCGAAACTTAAGTTTCAAGATTGAACACTTAAGTAGTAATGTATGTATATACCTGTTGCTGAACTTTAGTTTCTCCGACCTCTTAAGTTGCGTGAACATCTTAAGTGTTCTCGAGCAGACTCAAGACCTTATCGTGCAGGGGTGTCCCACCGCAGTACTATAGGTGGGGTAGGTAACCTTAAGATATTAATGTCTTTAAGACCTTTGCCTCTTAAGACAAATTTTGGTCTAGACCAGGTAGGTCTTAAGAGGAGCTAATAAATTAGTTGACTCCCGAATGACGAGCACAACATATTATAATGAAAGTTGTCAAGAATATCAACGCAACTCCCGAAGTCAAGCCCGCTTGCAGTCCGTCAAGCCGATGTGAAGGACGCAACGTGGACGGAACCACCTAGCGCCGTGGTCGCGTAGTTGAAAATCCCATACCGGTATCCTTTTATTGGTAGAAACATCAGTGTCGAGTGAAAATGTACGAATGATAGGAACCCACCCATGAAGAACATCCAGTTATTTTCCATGGTAAACGTCGGGCCGACAGTCGTGAACGTGGTGCCGTCGGTGCTATACGAGAAGGTCGCAGTATGCGGGTCGCCGGGCGCGATGTCAGCCGAGAGCCTCAGCCACTAGGTAAGCGAATATTCTGAGTCGGAGTCGTCATGCAGATGGTCTTGACGATAGACTTACGACTTTCTTGACCGTAATCGGTGTGCTGAACGCGATCGTACCCGTGGTTGCCGTCGTCCAGTCCGCGTTCATGTTGATGCCATTGACCATAGCCAGCAAATACGTGTTATTGTTGCGCATAACGCCGACCCACGCTGACTGGTCCCGCAGCAGCACGAGGCCCGTGCGGTCGCCTGCAGCCATATTCGTGAAGTCGATGACAGCCGTGCCCATCCCCTTCGGCCCGTGGATGCGCTTCGTCAGCGTGTTCCGCGCTTGGTAGAGATCCACCGTCACTGTCGCAGTCGAGAGCGTCAGTCCGTTGTTCACGCTGAACTTGGTTGTGTCGGGGTTGTGGTTCCACTCCCACGCCGCGGCAAGCACCGTGCCCGCGAACGTGTCCGTGTTCGTCGTTGGCGGGAGCGGGGTCAGCGCCGCGGGCGCAGGGTACGATTTTCCCCACGCGCTGCCGACGCTTGTGAGCGTTGGGAAGCCGTCCGTGCCCCATGTGATCGGCGCGAGGACGGGGACGCGCCCACCCGGATAGCTGTCGATAAATGCCATGTAGTACCACTGGCCCGCGGCCGTCTCCACGAGGGACCCTTGGTGCGGGTTCCCCGCGCCCGACACCGGCGGCGTCATGCCGCTGATGAGTACTCTGCTAGTGTACTGGCCCTGGGGCGCGGAGGACTGCAGGATGTACTGCGCAGAGGCGGGCAGGTCGGTCGAGATGATGTATTTCCCATTAACTTTGTAGAACCGGCTGCCCTCGATAGCGCCGATGGAGGTGCCGTCGAAGACCTGCGCGGTGCTCACCATGCTCAGGCCGTCGCTGGAGAGCTTGGCGACATTGAGCTTCGTGCCGCCGTACGAAACGTACATCGTGTCATCGTCGTCGATGAGCAGGCTGCAGTCGTAGAAGCACGTCCCGGCGAGAGTCGAGGAGAGTGTCCAGGGCCCCGTCACCGAGTGCGCCGTGTAAATATATGTGGTGGAATATTCGATGCAGCCGATCCAGTACCACAGCCCATTGCTCTGCCGGAAGCGCATCGTGGACGCGTATATACCCTCAATGTACGCACGCTGGCCGTTGAGGAGACTGTATTTCGAACTCCAACTAAGCGAAGGAACAGCGTGGCCAATGTATTCCCAGTTAACGAGATCGAATGATTGAAGGATTGGCGCTCCAGGAGAGTAGTGCATCGTCGACGCCGTGTAGTAATAAGTGTTATTGACGCGGAAGACATCGTTGTCAGCGAGGTCTTCCCAAAGGACAGGGTTGTTGAATGTCCCAGTGGGAGTCGATGCGGGGGCCGTCGTGGTAGAAACGGTAGTCGTCGTTGACACTGCGCATGTGCCAGGGACGCATTGGGAGTAAAAGTCATTCATGAACGTGCAGCAAGTGCCCGAGACACAAGTTGTAGGACCCGTCCATCCTTGTCCGCCACCTAACAGGCGGTCAGTATCGATTCCTGGAGGATACAATAACTCACACTGTCCCCATTCAACTTGCTGTGCAAGCGCAAAAGACAAGAGCCCAACTAAAGCAACAAGTAACTTCAGCATACGGTCGGGTGATGCAACGCGGCCTCAGAAGTAAGTGTCCAGGTTGCTTAAGAACAAGCAAGGCATTGATATATCGGAGGGGAAGCTCCCCGCTGCACGACTTTTGGGCATCACATGAGGTTGAGTTTGCCACCGGGCGGTGTATTATCGCATAATACGACGGAACCGGAGGGCACGAAAGGAGGGCGTGGAGACACACGCGAACCCACGGCTACCATCTAAAGCATCGGGAAAACCCAAATCCGACTTTTGGGCATCACAAGGCAGCTGACCGTCATATGATGTCGATTTTGCTGCCGGGCGGTGTATTATCGCATAATACGACGGAACCGGAGGGAACGAAAGGAGGGCGTGGAAACACACACGAACCCACGGGTGCCATACCTAGTGATGTTCTGACTTGGCTTGGCTTTGAAACCCTGGCTTTGGCTTGAGGGATCGAAAGCCAAAGCCAAAGCCGCAAGAGCTGGCTTGGCTTGGCCTGGCTTTAGTTTGAGCCCTGGCTTTCGGGTAGTGATTCTCCCACGGTTTAAAATATTCCAAACCATTGGAAAAGTACCGATCTTGACGTGTTCTTGCCGCACTGACACGATGTTGCTCACATGCGCATACTTACACCCCAATCCACTACAAATAATCAAGGATGAATTGATTTTGTGAATATCCAACTCAGTCAACACCGAAAAATACTGATTCTGAACCAATTTCCGAACCTGAGGGTGGCTTACATAGACAAGAAGTTGGGTTTAGCACCATTTATATGGCATTTTTATCAGGCAAAGTTGTATTTAGGTGAGTTCTTCCCCCCTCCCGAAGCCATGGCTTGCTGGCTTGGCTTTGGCTTACTAGACTTGAAGCCAAAGCCAAAGCCGTCCTCAAGCCAAACATTTGGCTTGGCTTGGCTTGAGCAAGCCAGGGCTTGGCTTCGTGGCTTTTTGGCTTCAAGCCAAGCCACAAACATCACTAGCCATACCGATCCCGAGCGAAGAGGCTACCATCTAGAGCATCGGGAAAACCCAGATTTGTCGATCGGCCGCCAACTACACCTAGTGGGTGCGGCCTCTTGGAAGATTAGGGCGCTGCAAGCAACCTGATTATATTCAGTTTAATCACTTTCCGTCCATTTCCTTTTGTCTCGACCAGTTTCCCGGTGGCATCAAATTTCAGACCAACATAATTTCAGACCAACATGTTTGCACTGGGAAAACTATGCATTTCCCGTCGGTTTTTCCCACATCTGACGACGTATCCTCTCGACTCACACACATCCACTCTTCCCTATACAATATAAGCCTTAACACAACGTTATATTTATATACTGCGATACCACACCGAGAGTGGGTAGGGTCAGAATTTAGCCAAATTTGGAGAAATGTGCCGTTTTCTCGGGGATTATGATACTATTTTGTAGCCAGAGATCGACACTCGCCTCTTGGACCTATGCCTAATTTTTGTATTCCATCTTTAGCCTGGTGTACAATATTGTTTCCGCGCTGGGAATCTCGTAGAACGCGCTTTGACCGGTTCCCAGGCGCCTCCTCGATTTGGCGGCGTCATCCCCGTTCCAAAATGTAATTTTTTTATTGCTAGCCTATGCATTCATATTGGCGCCCTATCACGAATGTTCCCCGAAACCCGCCCCGCTCCAACACTTGGGGCAACACCGTGAGCTTGCCCGCTGCGAGCCGCCCGCCGCGGCGAACCGGTCTGCCCGGCCCGTCAATCGCCACGTTGCCGCCGCAGCGCTGCTTGATTCCTTCCACCATGTCGCCGTCCACTTGCGCATCTCTTGTCCCTCTGCTCGTTCATAACCGCTCTCTTGCGCCCCCTATCTCCTGTTTAGCACTCTCCCGTCCACGCCGCTTCGCAGTATCGTCACGTTGGCATCTCAAGCTCGGCCGCCGCATGCGCAATGTCTTCCGCGAACTGCCTTTTGGCAGCCGCGTCCCCGCTCTCCCGACTTCACTGTAGCCGTCCCTATCCAGACAGCTGGGTTGCAAAATCACCGCAACCTACGCCCACTACGCCTGCAGCTTCCGCCTGGTGCTCTGCAGCTTCCGCCTAGTGTCCTGCTTGCGACCACATCCTGCCGCGAATCGTGCCCAAACTCGAAGCAACTGCCGGCTAATCGCTGTGCTCCTAGCGACCGCTGAGTCGACGGAAAGAGGGACTCGGATGGAACATGGCATGGGTTATCCCGTACGTATGTGGTTTTTTCTCTCTCTTTTTTTCTTACCCGGGCTGTCCTCTTTTCACATTTCACTCCTTCCTCTCTCCTTCCCCCCTCCGCTATCCATCTCTATCGACGCCCGTGACTTTTTGCGACCAACAGCGACGACGATATTGAATTCCGCAAGGAGCTCAATATTGTTTCCGCAACTCCTGCCCGCCGCGCGCGCTACTACTCAGCAGTCGGGTATGGTCTGTGGCGCGTTATTCGACGCATTCACAGCCTACTCGTCTATACGTATGTATGTACACGCGTTCTCGGGTGGAGTCTGAATCTCCACACACTCGCACGCGCTCTGCGCATGCTACTCCTCCGGCCTTATTTCTTTGCGCACGCACCACCCGCACACCGCCCGCATTCCCCTATTCGGCATCCCCGTACGTGCTCGCGTTGCTTTAATTCTCGCGTTCACGATTGATGTTCCCTTCCATTTACTGCGCACTCTCCCCCTACCTGTCGGTAACACCGCCTCTGATAATTTCGCAAACAATACGGCGAACCGTCGCCTGAACTTTGTCGGCCAGAGGAAGGTGTTTGAACTAAGGTGAGTACCTTTTGAGAAGTTTTTGTGGTGTTTCTTCGGTGGGGAGAGCACGCTCCGCCGTCGGCTGCTTGAGGCCGCAATCTGTTGTTTTTTTCCCTGGCGAGTCCACGTTGGTTGCCGAGTGCGTACGCAGGCGTACCCGGTTCTGCTTGCCGTCTGTGTGCGACGTTCTGGGATGCGTGAGGAGGGCCGAGCGCCGCCTTTACGTCGAACTCCACGACGGCGTTTGGGTGTGAGATATGGAGGCGATGGCGTCTGTGCCCTCCGTGTGCATGCGTCTGGCCTGCGATGTTGTTTTAGGTGGAGGAATTTACGCTGGGGGTGGACGATGGACGTGCAGCCGACGACGCAGACTCCCTTTTTGGGCCTTGGCGACGCCCTCCCGCGCAAATTGACCATCTACATTTCTTTGCTGTTAACCTGCTTATTTCGTTAACCTATGAACGACAGGCTTCTGATGTTCAGCCATCCTCAAACGTCGTTAGTTAGTTAGCGGAGCGGCCTCGGGTCCGACATGTGCCGTGATGCGATCACTGACACTGCCTCCCTGGTCCCACGGTTCGCTTTTACAAGGGAAACTGTCCTAATGATGGGCTGTTCTGTTAATTAGTAACGAGCGGCAGCGGCATGGTCTCTTCGGGAAATCTATCGCGCAGCTAATTTTTAGTCTTTGTAGCGAATATAACGCGGTCAGACGCACCTATCAATCCTATCAACGCAGCGTCGTCGGAGCCACGAATCCCGCGTCGAAAACTCACTGCCATCCGTCATCCGCGGGGATAATTTGGCGGGAATGGGACGGGTCGAATAGCCACCTCATCACAGGGCCTTTCGTGGTTTTAGCACATGGCATCGTAGATTGAATGCAGCTGCATCCCACATCGGGGTTCAACGTCTTCATGGTGGCCGGATAAAACCTATAATTGCAAGGTTCAATCGGTGCACATTCAACTTCAAAGGACACCTACCCAGGCTACGAATGAAGCGAATCCGTCCGCGTCGAGTCTCGACAAAAGGAAAATATACTCATACCCGTTAAGTAGTTGCGGGAGGCCGGTGGTTCGAATCCACCTCGGACTTGGCGGAGTGATTGATCAAGTTTTTTGTCAGTCTCTTGCCGAATTGTGTTGAATGATCCCGAATCGAGGATTCGACGCCCTGGGTGAACGAAAACTGAACGCACGGAAGGAACAAAGTAAACACGTCCGCGTTGACAAAATTCAGCCCCCCCATTCGATCTGCGCAAGAGCTTGATTGGGGGGAGAGCGGTGGTTCGAACCCGCCCAGGGACCTGGAAGGTAGCTACCTCATCTCTTCCATTTTTGTGCGCACGATGAAGCCGTGACTCGTGAGTATACACAGGAATCGAGGGGAGCCGGTGGTTTTGCGGTGAACGCAGGTGCCTCCAGATCACCTTCACTTCAAGGTTCAATCCGTATTAATTTACAGAATGCACATACCCAGCAACTGAATGAAGTCAGCGCGTCCGTGTAAAGACAGTCCCCACTCCTCAGTGCGTCGGAAGAATTAGACTGCAAGAGGGCGGGTTATCCGCCCACGGCCTTAACGGCACGCCTGCCCGATCTTTTTCTCATCAAAGTCAGCTGAGTCTGTGTTGAATCGAGCTGCAAGTCGTTTTGCCTCTGCGTGAACATCGAAGTACGTTAAAATGGCAGTGGTAGGGCTGACCGTGTGGAACCCAGTTGCATCCGATTCTCAGAGGGGGAATTCTGGAAGCAAGCTGTACTTGACGCGACAAAGCAGTTGTCCTTCCACCGCCCTTTTAAGTTGAAGATCACCAGCGCATAGTTAGGGCTTGCAGGGTTTTCAACCCAAAGAATAAATATTAGTTCATTGGTACGGTAATACGAGAGAAATAACGCAGCAGGACTAAAGAAGCTGATCATACAGCGAGAATCCGAATAACAACGTGATAAGCGCAAGGTGTACATAAATGAGGATACTCGAGCCTGGGAAGGGACAGAAGAATTCCGCTTCGTTGATATGATTCGAGACAAAAATATTGATCACTGAAAATGTGGTCAGAGAGGGCATGCTGTCGGCTCCGCGTAACGTCAGCACCTGTATCATCACATGTTGTTGGATAGGCTGAGATCGGGTGCGGAAACAGTGATCGAATGCAAGTAGCTTACCATTTTCGTTCCCAGCCTCCGTCACTCTTTGTAGAACAGAGTGATAATGGCCTGCCGCTTCATGGTCCTCGTCCCCAGGTTCTGGTAAATCTTCGTTCCCAGAGACCCCCTCAGGAGTTGGATAATCATCGCCTGTTTCGATCTCTCGCACTGCTCTACCGTCAGATCAATCACGACTGGTGGATCTGGGACTCACAATAAGTGCGTAGATCCTTGGGTTCACAAGTTATTTGGAAAAGTGGGCAGTCAAGCTCCATGGCCACGTCCTGGGTGTAGGAATCAAACCCTTTGCCTTCTTGGAACTGGCAAATTCCGGCGTAGACACTGCTGTCCCAGGAGCTTCCGCAAACTTTCACAGAGACGCTAATCACTGCATTCAAGGACCTCCTAGACTCAGCCTGAGGTCAGGGGCCTACATGAACCTACATGGACCTACGCTCAGACCTACCTACGTAGAGTCTGCGTAGGTTTATGCAGGTCTGTGTAGGTCTGCGTAGGTCAATCAAGGTCAGCTAAGGTGAATGTAGGTGAATGTAGGTCAACATAGTGACCTATGCAAGGTGAATGTAGGCGAACGTAGGTCTCCATAGTGACCTATGCCAAGAGCAGTGTACTAGCAGTATATCCAATTACCATCTTCAATGAGCTCACTGTGCTATTTTGCTTGAGATCAATAAAGGTGGGCGTAGGTGATCCAGATCGCCTACGCCGACCTACGTCGATCTAGATATACCCAGTTCAGATCAGTTACGTGCACCTACGCAGAGCTACGTGCGCCTTTATTGATCTCTGTCAAGGTGGACGTAGGTGATCTACGCTGACCCATTGTAGCCGACTACGCCGACCTACCTACACCTACGTGCACCTTTATTGACTCAGTGTAGGTCCCCCTTGAATGCAGTGAATCTCGGGAAAGCCGTTGTCTTTGGACTCCTGGGCACTTAGCCGATTGGCACCTGAAGGATCCACTGACCAGTACCCGGGGTATTCAGGAATTGAAAAACAGGCGGGAACATCCGTTTCAAAGTCGATCCAGGGACAAAGGAAGAGATAGCCGGGAGGCAAATCCTCGATCGGGCCCAACAGCTGCAGACAGCAATCCATAGCATAGACTAGGACTGCGCAAATGATCACTGAAGTGTTCACTACGATAAGGGTAAAGCTCACAATAATCTTCGAGGCTCGACTTGATATCAAGGGAGTTGAAAGTGTGGCAGGCTTGTGCCAGCCAACCCTCGGAGCAAACATCATCGGAGTATACCCGTCGCCGATATTTTTCTGCGACGCAAGCAGAATTCACGCTAATTTGGTTAAGAATAGGCGAGTGAGGAGATGAAAAGGCGCACCGAATCCAACCATTCCCTAGAACTGAAGTTCCTTCCCCCAATGTTATCCTAAGAACTCGAATGAAATGACAGCGATAAACCACTGAGCTGAACCCACGATTTCCAATAATCTTGGATGTTTCGGTCCTCCGTCAACCAGCCATCATCAATCATCCTGAAATCAGGCGAAAATGCAACTTCAATCGAATTTTCGTACGCCCCGCCCGAAAAATGACGGACAGATCCCAGCTTGATTGGCATGTTCGTCGGAATTGGGAAGCTGCAAACCTGGTACAGATGCCAATAGAAAATGCTGTGATAATGTATCAGAGGTATTGAAGCAATTATTTCGGACGTCGATGGCAGAGTCAGGAGTGAGGTGGGGAATGGTCGAACATCACCGCGAGGAATGACGAGGGCGGTAATCCAAGCTTCAGGCGGCGTGAGCTCAATGCTGAGAACCCCTGTTGAGGGCCGGATCCACGATGTGTAGTCAGACCAGTGCTGCCGCCTTCTGTGAGCTACATGTATCTCCTGGTGAACATTGGATTACCGGCTCTATCCCGCAAACGGAAGATATATATTGTTTAGCATCCTGGAAAACGGTGAGCAAGTGGGCTCCCGAGGTCATAGGGAGTTTTACATGCAGTTGTGCATCCTGGGGACCGATAAGTCGTATACTGCGAAAGGAACGGTCGGACGTACGAGGCCAGTAACCATATTAGGCTCGTTTAAACAGAGCACGTTGAGAAGTAAAACAGATTTTAAATTTTGTTCTGTTCAGCCCTTCCAAGGTACGGGTCGCAGTAGTGCACCATTAATGCCCATGTTCAATTTATCGGTAGTCAGGAATAAACACTGTTTATCTGATCGATGATTGAACCTGTTCATCGGGCAACGCGCTGAACGCCGTTTGATCCACTGTTTGATCAAGGCGGACGGAACACTGTTTAAGCTACAGAATCACACCTCAAGTACGGACCCGCACGTGAAACCGGAACAACTTGAAATGAAGTGCACTTGAACAAGGTTTGAACTGGGTTGAACATGAACCGCACTTGAACTAAGGTTTTGAACGATATTGACTGCAGTAAAATAAATAAATTGGTTGAAGCCACGAAAGAATTTCAGAGCCACAGTGTTGAACTGTTGACGGTGAGAACAGGTTGATTGAACTGTTTCAGCAAGATTGAACAGAAGAGATTAAACAGCTGGTGAACAGAGGTTAAACCGCCATGAAGCAATAATGAAGCAACACAGAACATACATATACGGCCGTCGCTGCCAAGTTCAGTCATCGTCTGAGCCGCTGACACTAACCATGTCCCAACCCCTGGTCTCTCGATCAATTTGCGACAGTTTTGAGGTTACCTGAGACATACGGCTTTGGCTTCGATTTGTTACCTTTACCTACATTGGGCCGATTGGAACCAGTTCTTTCGCCGGGCTCTCCTTTCTTGCGGGTGGAGCGTCGGGAAGGAGGCTGGTCTTGCCTTGAAATCATTGAATCAGTCTCAAACCGCGCAGATAAACCTGAAATCCGTACAACTTAGGGGCAGTTTTTGCTTTCTTTTTTCCCGGTGCAGGCAGTTCCGTCTGTTCTCCCGTCTGATCTTTCTCTCCTTCCCCTCTGAAAAGGCCTGAGTAATGTAAATTTTGGAAAGAGGCGTGTCCATCACCTGGTTCTCTTCCCTTTACCCCGGCCACTGGCCCTATTTTGGGGGGGAGGTGGCGGTGATGGTGACTTGGAGTGATCTGAGCTTGGCGTGACGGGGGAAGGAGGTAAACTTTTGGGTGGAGGTTCCACAGGGTTGGGGATCACAAGAGGTGGTAGCGGCGGCGGCGCCGACGGTGCAGCCGCAAAACTCGCCTGAGCGTTGATCGGAGGTGGAGGCGGTGGTGGTAACTGTGGAGCGGGCGTTGAATCTTGCCCCTTGCCACCGGATTTAAATTCAAAGCCAGGCGAACCGGTGGCAGTTAAATAGTCACCAATTGTCAAAGTTTCAAAAGTGGTGAAAGTTTGGGGATCTCTCAGCGGGAAGGGGAGGGAATATTTCCCGGTGTCGTAGAAGCTGGCAGGCTCCAAAACTATCTTGTCCCATGGGGGTCCAACAAGAGACCCTTCCGAGTCTTTTTGTACTGAAAAAAATATTAGCAAGTGATTAGTCGCCAGCGGCAATGTTGGCAGCGGCAGCGGCACATCAAAATCCCGCAGCGGCAATCTGCAGCAGTTGTAACGGTGAAGCGGCACTTTACCCCTGCCCGAATCAGCCGGGCGCGGCAGTCAAGGGTCGCGGAACTTTGGATTTGCCGGCCGGAGGTCAAAACTAGCCAGATGCCGCGAAAGCGAGTAGGGACGGAGCTTTCGAGAAGCGTTGTGGTGGTGAGTCGGCGATATGTGTACACAGAGTCAGATTCCGCCGAAGAAGGCACGCTGCACACATAGAGATGAGCAGGGGGTGAATGTGTCGAAGACGCACCCCGGACAGTGCCCGAGTGTGGGAGCAGTGCGTGGAGGGGGGAGGGAAATGGCGGGGGCGATCATTATTGAATTCCTCGTGCAGCACGCAGGGTGGGCCTGGATGGCCTGGTTAGGGAAAACACAGAGGTGAGGAGAAGATGGTCAAGGTGGGAGGATTGACGGAGGAAGAAAAAAGACGGAGATACACATCATATCTTCCTGGATTTCATATTATTCCACGCAAGACGTTGGTATCGACGCAGGGGCGAGTTACAGATAGGGGAGGCGCCTGCGCGGAAGTAATGGCGAGTATGATGCGGTGGTTGCGCGCGCGAGGCAGTGCAGTTCAGTGTAGCGAAGACGGCAGCAGGTGGAACTCCCGTCCACCGAAGTGGCGCCATGTGACAGCGCCAGAGGCAGCACGATAAGCCACCAGGAGGGATCAGTCATTAGAAGTCTGTGAAAACGCAATGCCGAGTTGAGGTTAGCAACGCAGACCAACGGAAGCTGGAGGGGAAGGGGGGCGAGGTAATCGGAGACCGCCGGCGAGAAGGGCAGAAGGTAGGCTTGTGGCAGAGACGGCCAGAAGACGGCGGTAAAGTTGAGTTGATGTAGTCTTGATGTTGGCAGGGGCGCGCGAGGGGAGATGGCGTGGCGCAGGGAGTGTGAGTGCGGAGATGTGTGGCAGCAGTACAAGGACGAGGTGTCGAATGGGTCAAACTGCTCGAAAGGCCGTTGAGGAGACCGTGATCCGTGTGGGTAGCGGGAGTTGAAAAAGATGGCGGTAGGCGCAGGCGGTAGTGTTGCCGCAGATTGAGTCGAGTCGAGCCGGTGTCACCAACTCGTCTCAACTCGATCAACCGAGTTGAGCCGAGTTTTGATCGAGTTGAGACGAGTTGGCGTTCCCATCAGTCTCACGGGCCTAGTTTGGAGTGAAGCGTCAAGAAAGGTAGAGAAAGTGGGCAAGGAGGTGTAATTTAAGAACCTTGAATACAATACCCTCAGGTACTTCAATTTAGGGAGTTTGTCCGTTCTTTTCTAATTTTTTGGCGACTGAAACTGCCCAGTTCTCCCGAACCATCTAATTGAGGTGCTAAAATGCTCTGGAAAATTTAGGGAGGCAGTTTTATCTTCAAAGAATCACATAGTGTTTTTTGGGGTGGCATCTGAGCTTCTAGGAGGTGCCTATGCTAGAATATCATTCTGCTAGCTGCTTTTGATGAAGCCTGCCAAAATTTCTAGCGGATGGGAAGATGTTGGCATCAAATTGATCAACTCGACTGACACCGGTGTGTAACTCGACTCGGCTCAACCAGTCGAGTTCATCAACTCGGCAGGCGAGTCGAGCTCAAAATCAGATCCAACTCACACCGACGGCAACACTAGCAGGCGGGGCCATTGTGGAGCGAGCCGCGTCCGTCGTGGTGGGCGTTTGGGAAGAGAGCGAAAACGTGGCTGTAGTTGTGATGGCCGGATTGATGGCCGGGAATTAAGTTTGCAGTGTGCACGTACCGCGTAAGAACACTACCGGATACGGCCGTAGAGCGATGAAAATACATTAGTGAAAGGAGGGCCTGTAGAATCAAAACACCGGACCGCTCACCGGAATGTAAGAATTCTTTCCAACCGCGGGGGAAAAAATGGCGTTGAGTTTAAAGGTCGCGTGCAAGTGGGGGAGTATGGCCTGAGAACCCTACGCCTTGGCGTCGAATAAGGCTCTCTGTGATCCCTAGAATAGTAGATGCGCGTTGAGGACAGGTGGTGACCAGTGAACATGAGAGTAGGAAGTTGAAGTTGAAACCCTGGTGAAGGGATCAAATTCTGCGTCAGGTAGGTGGGCGAAACAAATGAAGTGGGGTGAGATTCTGAGGGAAGGGGAATGTGAATAAACCTTGAGGTCTGGTGGAAGTACTTATTCAGGTGTCTCGCTCAACGGAAAAAAACTGGAGCTAACACAGATACCTCGGACCCGAGACGAACGGATGGGTGCTTGCGAACTGGGGGAGAAAACTCCCAAGGGCAGATGCTCACCAGCGATACCGAGGCTTATTCCCTCCAACTCGTTTTCCCGCTGCATGGCCCCGTGAGCAACAAGCGCGAACCGCAAACGAGGGCTACCATCGGGATTTCAGTTCCTCCGCGTCGCCGGATACGATTTGAATGCTCCACTGCCAGGTTGCGGCAGTAGACGTGCTACCAATCTCTTCCCCAGAGGCTCAGGCCTCAGTAGTGGTGGCTTTCAGACTCAGTAGTTCTTTATATCTCACAATAGCTGATGCTATCCAGCTGTAGTCAGGTTTAAATGTTGCCGTGGATGTCAAAATTGGCGCAGGAAAAACGTAATGCATTCAAAATTAAACGACAGTAAGTAGGCGCGGGCTGTCGTACAATTGATACGCCGTAGTTGCGCGGATCGCGAAAGCGTAGACGCGCACGGCGGCGGGCGCAACACGTGCTGCGCCCTGCGCTCGAGCGAGTGCTGCGCGCGCGGGATGTGAGGCCCCGCGTGCGTGCGACACTGGGAGGCGACGTAGATGTTGAAGGCGGGGACGAAGGTACGTTCGCGCCAGCGATCGCCCGAGGAAAAAAAGCTCAGGCGAACAAAAAAAGAAATATGAAGGGAATATGAAGGTAAAACGAAAACGCGAAAAAACGCACCCACTCCCCTTGATATACCAATCCCTCTCCCCCTCCTTCGGCTTCGGGTCCGCCGGCGTCCGACAGTGCACACCTTCGGGGGATAGGCCGCTGCCAAGATCAAAGAAAAAAATTAGCTTCAATTGGATTGGATTGAATGGAATCGCGAAAAAAAGACGAATGGAACTCGCGAAAAAAAAAGACGAATGAAATTGCGAAAAAGACGAATGCAAATCGCGAAAAGAAAAGAACGCTAAAAGCAGAAGAGGGACGCACGTCTTAGTCCCCAACGTCCCCAAACACCCCTCCAAGAACCTCACCCCCGTCTCCCAATCGCGCTGGCCTGTCGCGGTGAGCTCGTTCATGCGCGGCGGGCTACTTGCCCTTAATTTACTTCCTGTACCGCTACTTCCGGATTTACCTCTACCTGGACTCCTAGAATCCGCCAAATCAGCTTTACTTTAGAGGAAGGAAGAAGAAGAAGTAGGAGAACGCACGTGGGAGCAGAGGAATCCGCAAGGTGCACGCTCGTAGCCCCGAGCATGAGCGACCCCGCGAGGAAGCACGCTAGGTGCTCTTGTTTGGGCTGGGAGACCCAGGCGTCGGTGCTGTATATGGGTTAGTATGCGCGTGGTGAACGTTGATTAAGTAAAAAAGTTCGTTGATTGGTTGAGTAGGCAGGGAAGTGGGGATGTATTGGGTAGGCAGGTAGGAAAGGGGAAGGCAGGGAGCGAGGAACGAACGAACAATCGAGCGAGGCAGGGAGGGAGCGAGGGAGGAAGGGATGAGTATCAGGTGGGGAGAGAGTATCATTGTTCGACGTCGTGTGCACCATGTAGTCGTGCACGCCTTGCATCGCGGATGTGTACATCTGCGGTAGGAGTCAGTCGTCGAGTCAGTACGAAATGTAGTTGGAATAGAATTGGGGGAGAGCGACACGAACCTGCAGGTAAACCGGCTCCGTCCGAGTCGACATTTGTTTTACTCAGTTGTATGTCGCGAGCGAGTCGGCTTTCGCCATGAGGAGGGGAGGGACGTACAGTTTGGAGATACTGTTTCCTACCCACATTAATTAATTAATTAATTAGCGTATTAGTGTATTTCCAGGAAAGGAGCCATAGACAGACAGACGCACAATAAATACTCGTAATGCGAGTCCCCATTGCTCCCCATCCCGATTCGCGAACGCACGAATTGGCCGTTGCCGCTGCACGTGCGTGCGTCAGCTATCAATCCCCAACTTACAAGCACGAAAAAATAAGCAAAAAAGCAAAACGCACTAGACCGGCAGTGGCTGAGTCGCAACCGCTTTGGGATCGAATTCCCGGTTCAAGGTTCAAGTTGAACAGACTTGGGTCGAGGACCGGCATCGGTCAAGCCCTGGAATGGCGGGGTTGTGCGAGGCGGGACGAATGGACCATCTGATCGTCCATGAGGGTTGACTTGATAAAGTCATCCGATAACAAGATTGGTACCCGGAATGGTAATGAACATTGAAAACCGAGCGACGCGGGATTGAGTTAAAGTGGCAGCCAAAATGGTTCTTGAAGATACAATCGGATAACTCGGCGCCGTCTGTCACGGAGAAAATGTTTCCCCGAACGTTCTGAGTTCGAAGAGGCTTGAGTATTTGCCGATAAGGCACCGCTGAACTTGAGCACATCCTTTACCAAAGTTTCAGTGATCCAGTGACTACTAGAATTAAACTTGAGCTTGTACTCTGTGAACCCACTTTTCCCCAGTCAAGTCACAAAAATAGACACTCTCGAGGTAGGGAACAGAATTCCTACTCCACATCCCATGTAAAAGTTTTATTTAATGTGGGTCAGTGTCCGGAAAAATCCGCCCAGGCATCTGACATTCGGGCGCCTGGTTGATCAGCCAGCGTTTAATTCCTTTATTTTTAACTGATGTCGACACTGTAACTCCGCGCGAACATTTGACTTGTCTGCGCCTCAGAAATACCTCCCGATAAATGTATAAAGGCGGGTGGGGGAGAGTGGCAGAACTCCTGGTGCCCTCTCCAAGTTCATTTGGTGCGAAATGCCGATCCCCATTTCACGGCCTACTTCCCACGGCCCTCTTCCTTCTGCGCCGCTCTTTATTGCAGTCAATCCCTTCGACGCTCCTCCGCGTCGATGGCGCCGGTCACATACTGCTCAGAGTCGGATTGTTGCAGAACCTACGCGGGCAGAGCGAGCAACGCGGGAGCAGGCAGAGTATGCAGCGTGGGAGGAGGCAGAGGCGGCGCGGGAGCAGGCAAAGGAGGCAGAGGAGCGGGAGGCGATGGAGCAGGAGCAGGCAGCGCGGGAGCAGGCAGAGGCAGAGGACCGGGTATGGTGGGCGCAGGCAGAGGCGAGGGAGCGGGAGGCGATGGAGGCTGCGCAAGGACTGGGAGGGGCGTGGGAGGAGACAGAGTCCCAGGAGCAAGTGGTGGTGGGAGATGCAGGGGACGGGTATTCCATGCATTCCATTTCAACGTCCCTGCCGGTGCTGGCAGAGTCAGTAAGGGATGTAGCCTCTACTGCAGCGTCGGTGGGAGAAGCAGCGTCCCTGCTCGCAACGTCGGTGGGAGATGCAGCGTCCCTGCTCGCAGCGGCGTCGGTGGAAGATGCAGCGTCACTGCTGGCCCCCTCAGAGGAGGCAGCATCACTGCTGGCAGAACAGGCAGCGCTGGCGCAGGCAGCATTGGAGCAGGCAGCGTTGGAGCAAGCGGTGCGGGAGCAGGGAGCGTCGCATCGCACACGCACACCTTCGCCCACCAGGCCTTCAAATACTGGATGGAGGTTGGTCCTGAGCCAAAATTTTGCCCTTCGCCGCTTATCATTCGCAGTCTCTCAGCGTCGAGCCCTCCTCCTCCTAAACCCAATTCACCGGAAAAACATATCGACGGAACCACTTCTGTTATATTTCCGCTTCCCCACCAATCGGCGTCGGTGGTTGCGGAGTCCAAAGTTCACCCTTTGAGTTCTTTCCAAGACTCCATGCCACTCCCCGCTACGTCGAGTAGGCCCCGTGTTACCCTCGAAGCTTTGATATTGAACATGGCCGTCTATCTGCTCAATGCGACCTCCTACCTGTATGACTTCATCCCTCGCCAGATTTATGAACACTGCCTGCTTCGTATTCCCCGACTCTACTTTTTGCGTGTAACCCGCACATTCGAGGATTTACAGCTCACCCGGCGCGACATAACAAGAATGGCGGACGCTAGGGCCGACGAGTGGGACTCCTCCGCCAACCACAATCTGTCTCCAGGCCTACTGCGTTTCCGGTCATCTTGGGAAGACCTTATCGACTCGCTGATGCGGGAGTGGAAGACACTGAATATAATATCCGTCCTTTTGATGTCGTGTGTAACATCCAGTCTCTGCCTCTGCTGTGACTGAAACTGGGCAGGACCATCCTGTCAATGCTCCAAATTGACGCCGCCTCTCACCCAATCACCCGCACGACTGCACTCTTCTCTCTAATCTGTGCACTCATGAGTCTGCTGTACGGCTGCATGTACATTGTTCGTTTTGGGCGAATGCGCAAAATGCATAAAGCAAACCGCTTTGCTGAGGTATGTCTTCCTGTTCGCATAAATTATGCAGCGAGGGTTAAGTTCCTCTAGGAAGCTAGAAAGACCAAAACAAAGATATGGTGGAACGTATGGGTAGTTCTCGCAATGGTAAGCATCGTATCCAACAGTTTTGACCAGGGAATGAACCTTTCACCCCAAGCCAGCCGTTTGGTTAGCTTGGTATGTAAATTGCATATGTCGCGTCATGCCCTTGTGAAACCCACTCTTACAGGTCGATCATCACGTTCCTGACGTGCATTATGTCGTTCATATGGCTGGGCGCCTTCTCGAACGACCTAGTTCACTCCGACGTATCTCCCCGCGTTGTCCTTGGCCTCAGAATCGCCCTTACCGCTGTCTTTTCAATCGGTGTATTCTGCTTTTTCCTCATCATCCGGACATTCCAGCGGTTCAGAGACGAGTAGAAGGGGCTGGACACTGATATTGACAACAAGCGCTCACCGGCGCTCCCACTTACTGATGTTAGTTTTTAGAGCAGAGAGAAGCGACCTCCTTATGTATCTGAACCCAGCATATGGGCCCATATGCCACTATATACAGCAGATTTGGGTATATAGTTCACGTCTTAACGGCCTACCCTAGAATCTGACCATGTCCGACACTTTAGTTACACTTCGGCCGTTTTGGCCAGCATATGGGATTTTTAGTGGCATATGGGATTTCTGGCAGAATCCTAGACTGTATATACTTAGTGCGACAATACATACCCAAAAGAGGCACCGGCAGTGGTCAGGCTGACATTTTCATGTTCCTGACTGTTTATGTTCACCAGTATTCAGGGGTGATTGAAACGTGCGATCCTGTTGAGCAGTGAATGAAATGGATTGAGCCTTAAGGAGGGCCTGAGTCTGCTGCAATGTGCATGGTTCATGGTTTATGGTTGAACCGTGGTTGAATTTGATCTAACTAGGTCGCTGCAAGGCATACGAATTCGGATGAGCACCTGCACGTTATTATTCGCTCCTAGATACATAGCCATCATAACTCAAGAATGCTGCGCATGGTGAACCAAAGAACGGAACATCAAAGGTGCTGTCCCGTGACCTGAACGCGCCGAGCGAAAGAGCCCCCACATGCGCAACCATCCCAGGCTCAAATCCGTTTTTCAATTCAACCTCTGGAAATAATGGCACGATTCACTTATTCTCTTGCCAAACAACTCGCCCGAGCCATCGCCGTGTCAAAGAATCTCAACAACATTCAGCCCAAGCTGGTTTAACCCTGTCACCAATTCTTTGGCCCCTGAAGGCCTGAAGCACCTTCCTCCCCGCCGTCGCCCGTCTTCTCCTGTAGCGCGCGGCAACACAGCCACCCTGCGGCAAAGTACCCACTGCCGCTGCAGCACTTTTTTTTGTCGCCACGGGGGATTTGTGCTTGGACTGACTTTTACTATTGTCTCCCAGGTGCCATGGTAAAGAAAACTTCAGAACTGCCTGATTGCGGGTTTTAGAATCCATACAAGCCCCGACATTGCGCTGACAGTCCTCGGGAATAGTGAGAGCACACCCACCCCATTTTTTCTTGCCTTCATTGACCGGCGGTTATTTGATGTATTCTGCATCAACCAAGGGCGGCCCCCCCTGTGGTTGCGACCAGCTCGATTTGCTCTGAATAGTGAATTTATCAGTGGGGCGCCGGCACAGGGATAGACGCACGGTGCATACGGTGTGTAGCGCCGCAGCAAAGGAAATATTTGGTGTCGAAGTCAGTTGAATGTTGAGGAATCAATATGGGCATGCTATAGATGGTCAACTTGTTAAGTTAGTCCAGAACCTGTTCAAAGTTCAGAAATGCCCAGACTGTATCCTAAAATGCCACGGCTGCCCCCATGCGGCAGTATTGGAAACAATCCCCGTGAGAGGCTGACGTGACACTGCGGCAGTGTGACAGCCAGCGGCAGTCACCAGCGGCAATGTTGGCAGCGGCAGCGGCACGTCAAAATGTTGTAACGGCAATTTGCAGCAGTTGAAACGGTAAAGCGGCACTTTACCCCTGCCCTGTTTTTGGTTAGGCTAATTTAGCAACTATCCACAAGGTATTTATAACGCAGCGAAGGCAAACGAAGAACTCGTTCCGAGTCGGATTAGGACGAAGGTGTTGTCAATCCACGCTGTATTTCGTTGTTTAATCAGACACGTATACATGTTCGAACTTCGGCTGACGATGCGCTGCATGGATTATCGAAACTACAATAATCGGTTCAACGAAAGTAGTTTTAAAGTTCATAACACTGCTTGTACGGCGTACGCAGTTGTCCCCGGAAGCATTTAGTTACGGGCTCTTCTGCGTAGGGCTGCCGCCCATGCCGTGACAGGCATGGCCGTCGAATCCATGGCTTTTGGACGGCACGGGTCGTCTCGAAACGGCCCGTCAAGTAGTTGAATTTTCTTTTAAATAGCTGGCGGTGGTAAAAAGGGAGGGGTGCTTGAATATATTAGGATTTGGTGGCAGCGCTCGTCGTTGTTGCTGTGGTGGGTTTGCATGGATGAGCGGCGGGAATTGCAGTGAAACTTGAGCTTGAGAAAGGGAGGATGAGGTGGGTTGGAGGCTCGTGCAGCCGCTTTGCGAACGAGGCCAAGAGCCACTTGAGTCACCCTCGGACAAATTATCGGTGCGGATAGATTGGATTGCAAAGAAACATCGAATTATGGAAGGAAGAGGCCTAGGAGGGAAGAGGGGCCCAGCACGGATATCGCGGAAAAAGACTTCTTGATGCAGGAAAGCCCAGAGGAGGACATATACGGCGCACCGTGCACGGGGAACCGACATACGGTGTGTTGCCGCGGCCCCGAGAATAGGCACCCTACCAAGCCAAGGGAGAACGAAATGAGGGAGGGGAGGCGTACCGTATTTCCACCTACTGCATTGCTCGGCATGGGTCCGAAGTCGTCCCGCCGCACGGCGGAGGAGAAGGCAGAGTAATACTGCGGCGGATATCTAGGAGCGAGCGTTAGAAACGAGTTAACGTAGACGGGGATGGGAGGGCCTCATATGTACCCTCACGCCGCCGCCAGGGAGAGCGGAAATCAACGTACCGTGACAGCAGATCCAGTCCCCGATACTGCTTCGTCGTCCGGCCGCCGCGGCGCGTATAGATCTACGTGCGCGCGCCTCGTTGCGGGAATGCTGCATCGCGCAGGATGATGGAAGGGGCACATGTAGTTGTGGGGTACAACCGGAGGTATCTGGAAGAGAAGGTTAGCTCCTGGTCAGCGATGAGTAACAAGACGCAGAAAGGAAGGGTGCGAAATGGGGCTGGGGACCGCCAGAACGCGGAGCAGGACAAAGGATGAGGCGGACGGCTGGAGTGCAGCATGCCGCTCAACGCAGTGCATCCTGCGCCGTGGAAGGACGCAAGAAGCTCACGGTCGCATTCGCGTCCGCATTATACCAGCCGACGGCGAGAGGAGGGAGCGATTGATGCGCACCTGCTCGCCGACTTTCATTCGACCCTTCAGTTGCCCAACGCGTACGCCTCGCTAATTATAACGTGGCGGGGGAGGGGATCTGCAGAGTTCTGGGAAGAGGAGGTGAGCCGCAGTTTTCGCAGAGCGGCATTTAGCGATGAAGAAAACACCGTACCATTGCGTCAGCGAGCTATGACCAGCGTAGCGCCCATATCTATACACAGATTCTGCCACAACGCGGTGGCCTGCACGCGCATAACAGAATAATCCCAAGAACGATGCGAGAAAATTTGATAACGCACCATCCGGAAGACGGGGGAGATCACCGCCAGCAAGGAGAGAAAACGACGTATACTAACAGCGCACCCTCTGACTGTGTGAGGGAAGGCGTGTAACGTGTCCGCGCCGCGCGTTAGGGCAGGAGTCCTGCACGCGTGGTATGGTGTATCCCAGCGCGTGTCGTGGTGGAGTACGAGCGGGAATATCTGTAAGGGAATGCAGGCTCCGTCAGCAATGAGTGACGACCAAACGCAAAAAAGAATAGGGAAGGGTGGGAGTGGGAGCGTCGACCGCCAGAACACGAAGAACGACAATCCTGAAAGAAAGGAATCTACGTTGAAGGACCTGGGTGCTGGAGCATCGGGAGATGTGGTGGTGGGAGAGAGAAGAGATCGTGGCGCTGCGCGGATCTGTGGCGGTGCAGGATCGCACGGCCCGTTTCCTACTTCCTTCCCACCACCACGTCGTGTCTCCTCGCGCCAATTCCTCCACAAAAACAACGCGGATGGACTGGCTGGTTCAGTGCTCTCTTTCTATCCTCTACATTGCCTCTGCAAGCCTGGCCGACACGTCAACGACTGGAATCTGCTGGAATCCACGCAACCACCCGTCTCGACTCTCGAATCTCTACCAGTACTTTAGCCCGTTTTCCTCTGCAGGCGGGCTCTCCGGATAACCTCTCTTCACTACTTTCTGGGGTTCAAACTCTGTGTTTCGCCCCTTATTTCCTTTACATTGGACATCTTGGCGAAATATACTTGCTGGCCGTTTGCCCTGGGAAAATAAATATCTACGCTCCGACCTCCTCACCACTGGATCCCAGTCCTCCTAGATCTACTGCGCCAGGTCCGTCCTTTGACAGTACAAGGACTCCGTCGAGCGCGGTCCCGGAAGTTCGGCGCGGTTATTTAATATTCATTCGGCGCGTTTGTTCTCCTCTGTCGGTACTTTCTTGGGGAATGCTTCGGACGAGGTTGGAGAAAGACTGGGTTACTGAGGCCTGCGCACTACGTGGTGAGGAAACGTTTAATGGTGCGTTATATTACTCCTTTTCCACTGCCTTGGCATAACATCTTTCGTAGGTCACGAGTGTTTGCGGATATGATTGACCACCTTTCTCTCGACTACTAATTGCCTAATCGATGGAGACTCGACCGTCGGGAGCTGCTGTATTGTAAAATATACCAGGAACTCCAACTTCAATCCAGTGTCGGCATTGACGGAGTCAGACGGGGTCTGACAGTTCGTCAAGACGATTGACGCCGTTTGACGGTTCGTCAAGTCAATTTCCTTTTTTGGAATTCCCGTTGAATTCCCCTCGAAAAAAGCCACATAGATTCAAGGAAAATCATGGTTATGTTGTAGTACTTCTAATCATTGTTATCTTCCATTCAAAAATCATATAACTTGAGTTAATCCTCCAAATCCCTCACCCTCCCTGCCGATAGGTTCCGAGTCCGTCTCCTTAGAGTCTTCATGGATACTTGAAAAGCTGAACTCTATTGACTCCACAACAACATTATACATCAATATAACAAGTCTTGGTCAACTATTGTGACCATTTGGTGTTCTACTGTCAAGGTGCTCTCGTACTTTGGCCCCATTGACACATAATTCTGAAATTATATGCTCCAACCTCAGGAAATGACTGAGAAGAGGCCACATTACATTGACTACGGGTGCTGGAACAGCATGAGACATTTTTGGGCCCACCGTCAACTGACCGTCAAACAGGGTCAAGGCCCGTCAGACTGCCGTCACGCGTCAATTCCGTCTGACGCGTCAGACACTTGACCCGTCTCTGCCAACACTGCTTCAATCGAATGGGACGTTTTCAACCCAGTGCTCCACGATAGATTTGACAAGCTCGGGCTGGTCGTGGGCAATCTGCAAGTTGATTTACCAGTAAGGGAATAGACACGCCTCAAGAATACCAGAAGGGAAAACAACGCACAAAATGACCTCCTCCGTCGATCAAAATCCACGTCATATTGCCTGCTCCCTTCCCGACGACACGTACGGTTGCGTCCTCGTTTGTGGGCCAGGGGACATCAGGGGTGCGCAGGAACTCCTCCTGGAACGGAGATTGTAGGAGTTTCAGCTGTTGGGGCGGTTTCATGCTTAGAATTTCAAACAAGGAAGGAAAACCAGGCGCACAAAAGACATGATCCCAGCCGGAGCGCAGTTGGCATCCTGAGCACCGACATAGTCTAGGTTGTGATAAGTATGAACTCTCAAGGTCGCAGAATACATGATCTACTCACGCAAAAGACGAATCCCCGCTCTCAGAAGCGGTTCGTACAGGCGGTAGGCCGATTGAATTCTGCAAATGAGAGACAAAACAGCTGCTATCAAAGATAAACTCACATATCTCCATACTTTGCAAACTCCGCGAACACGGGATCGCTCAAGGAAGTGAAATTAATGTGGTCTGGCACACCCAGCGCATCCTGGACATCTGAACGCCCGAAAAAATCTTCTGTCCACCGCAATGCATGCGGGAGGCAGCGCGAATCCAAAGAATCACACTGCGTGTCCTAAATTTGAGACTCCACATGCAGTATAATGTCGAAGAAACTCACCTTCTTGCGAATATCCTCCCCAGAGATGCCGTGGGTGTCACCGTCTCTCAGTGACCAGCACAATTCGCCTGCCGCAGAACGACGCTCAACATCCCACCCTGGCACTTGTTCTGCAAACCGGATACTGTCCAGGCATTTCGGCAGGGCCTGGAACTTTTCTGCACACGTTGACGCGTTGTACATAGGGACGGGACCAAGGCATAGCCTGTCGAGGAGCCAGGAAAAGTGGGATGTTGCATCCTGTTAAGGATACATGGGTGGAACATTGCACAGAGTGAAAAGGGAATATGCGGGCACTCACCGACATCGGATTGCTGACCATTATCGACTCCAAGTTGATGCGGATGGCACCAGGTTGGCCTCTTCCGGCAGCGACCGCGAGATTTTGTTGGTGAATCACCGTCGCGATGTGGGGAACATACGTCCCGCCATAGGAGCCACCAGACAGAATGAATTTATTCCTCGAGCACATCTTTCGTTAGTCTGTCATTGAGTTCTGAAGTCAGATCACACACCGTGAAAGATGAGGAAAAATTCGGAAGAATTTTTGCAGGAAATCGTATGAATCCATTGCACCATCACGGCTGTTGTTGACCATGGTACCGTACGAGAAGCCGACACCGATAGGCTAGATGAGGGGGAAATCAGCATCGGAAGGACACATCCACGAACAACGACAAACGTGATCGAGAGCTAGCAAATTGAAATGCTCTTGGAGCCCGTTAAAAAGGCAATCTCACAACTGCGATGCGTAACGAACCGGTCCACCGGTTGGGATTGGGAACAGTCGTTCCGTTCTCAGCCGATAGGCAAGGACCTTGCGCCATCATTGGGTTCATCATACCGCTCGTTCCAGGGCCACCTCCGATGGTCATTCTGAAATCATATTGTTCGAGGAATGCCATCTGGGCGGTCGAAACGTACATACATTATCGGAGCGCTTTGAGCATCATGCTCAGCTTCAAAGTACCTAGCCATAGATTAACAGGGGTTAGTCCCAATACAAGGGCAGTTTAAATACCAAAAGAATGACCGCTTGGGAGCAGCGTCGCTATCTCCCTTGAGACCGATGTGACCAGAGTGAGAAATCGCTGGGCCGTTCACAGCAGGACAGATGGCTTGAGGGCTCGTAATGTTGGCGTAGAACCAGTCCATCTTTGATTGTTCGGCGCTCCAGATGTGGTATGAGTACCGAACCCACGCGAACGCCAGGGTGCATGCTATGAGCCAGCGTGCGCCAGTCCAGTTTGAGCGCCGCCGAGTGGGTGCTCCAGAGGGTCGTGGATGTGGCAGGAGTGCTTCGAGTTCCGGATCTGACTTCGAAGGCGCAGTGTCTCGCATTTGATAGTCCATGGATGCAGGTCGACGCTGGCGAAAGAGCCTCTTAAGGCTGAGTCATGCTGCGCGTACTGCGCCTCCATCGGTGAGTATTGACCGCAACAATCATGTGCTGATGGGGCTGCAACGCCGAGGGCCGACTTGGGATCAAACGGCTCGCCTCAAGGTACCCGCCGGAGAATGCCGAGACATCGGCTAGGTGGGTGCCTTCCTCGGCCGACCCTTTATTTCAGTGTTTGGAAATATTTCAGTGTTTGGAAAAGGTGCCGAGCCTTTCGAAAACGCGTTGCGAAAAATCGCACTTGATGGGAACTTGGTGAGGGATGCACTTTCGAGCCTTGAGATACTCGCGGTCAGCTCGCATTAGTGTCAGAAGAATTCTGGCTTGATATACACCTACCTCAAATGAGCGCCGAACCCTCACCAATTGTCTGCCGAAATCCGTCTTTGATCACTTTCTCAAGCAAATTTACCATATTTGGCGTTCACGTGACCGTTCCGACAGTCCGTCTGTCCTCCCCGAGCCGTTAATTCACCTTTTAGGCTCACTCAGCCTTCCCAAGTCAAAGTCGAGTTGTGACGGACCAATATGATACATTCCACCGCGTTCCGGCGCGTTTTGTTCGTCAATTCCTCTCATGCACACCTTTATACCTCTCGAAAAAAAATTACCAACTCATTTCGCGGTCCGCCAAACCTAGGTTCACAATTTAATTCAACATCTCCCGTTGCACTGCACCAAATCAAGGGAGCCGAATTTCGGTATTTGGGGATCGCGAACACAACTCCGCAGTCCAGCCGAGCTGTCACCGGTCTTCTCTTCGCACCCCCACCATCTCCTGTCGCCGCGGACAGAGTGTATGACTCTGAATAGTACGCCGCGGCGGCGAGTCAGGCATTGGAAACAAGCGACAACATTGCCGGCGAGACCCTTCCGTGGACGGTGTAGTCTGTGGATAATACAGCAAAGTATAGCACTGTTCCAAATTACTCTGGAATTAACCTTCGCCGGGCGTTCCACCGGCGACATGTGGGTGAAAAACATTTCCTCCGTCAAGAGTCTCCACCTCCAAAGCATTCGAAATGCAAACTAATTTTGGGTTTGTTAGTGCAAACCAGCTGATCGCGCGCTGTCTGTGAAGCAAATGGATAGGTTGTTGGGTTGAATATTTGAGTCTTTTCTGTACGGTCGGGAGTTGGCAGCAGTGCCGGCGTTAAGGGATTTTCACAAGGTTTCGGCCAAGTACGATAGGAACATTAATCTCAGGTGCCATGATGAACGTGCAATGATTTCATTCCGAAGTTGAGGGCTCCACCGGGAGTTGGCAGGTCCGACTTTACGACTTCGAGATGCCTGTCGTCCACCAAGTATATATTGTGGGCCAAAGAATTCTAAAGCATCATTCAACGAGTAAAGCAACTCGCTTCTGCAAGTGAACATTACATATCGCTGCCTACCTCCTCGTACTAATCTCAATTTCAGGGGACAATCCAGCAGCTTATTTTCATAAAACATGAAGACTATCGCCTCCTTCCTCTCCGTTGCGTCTGCCATCAGCCTCCTCCCTACCGCGAAAGCGTTGGTGGGATCAAGCTGGACCGTGACCAACGTGCCCTCCACCGGGCTTACAGACATCACCTTCCCTCTGACCATCGTGGAGGCTGACCACATCTCGGGCTACTACTTTGCTCAGCAATTTGGCTTCGTTAATTCGGCAGACGTTGGGTACACGGGTCTCCAGCCACGCCCAGACCAGAACGGAAAACCGGTCCTCCACGGCGTGTTCTCGAGTTTCGTTGCTGGGAGCACCACGACGGACAGCAACTGCGCCGCTGGGGCGGACGGCGGTCCAGGCGTGTCGTGCAGTGTTGAGTGGAACGGCGTATACGGCCGCACGTACGACCTCGAGGTCAAGAACAACGGGTCCTCGCTGTGGGCCGGCACCGCTATCGACACTGTCACCGGCGCGCGGATTCACATTGGGAGTTACACGTTACCTGCGGGAGCAGGGGGGATTCAGAGCAGTCAATTGGGATTCGTCGAATGGTACCCTTGGAACGCCGGTGAGCCGGCGAACCACTGTGCACTTCTTCCCTACCAGGAGACCATGTTCGGACACCCATACACCACTCACCTGGGATCGGTCGGTACCCAGAGCTTGGCGTACGAATACGGCGACTGTGTGGGGCAGGTAGCATTCAAAACGGAGGAACTTATTGGTGGTGTGGAGAATAATTGTGGATTTAAGGGTCAGACTGGGGTCTAGGAGAACAAGTATTAAGTGGACCGTTGCGACTGAATTCATACCTTTCCCGCGTTGACTGAAAGCAATCTGATTTGAACCATATTTAATGTTGAGCACTTGAAGGCGCTACAAAGCACAGGGTCTGAGCAACAACTATGAAACTCTCGGGATGCGAATTTATGCAGTCACTACGGCCCAGTAGAATCCACACGGACGGAGGAGACTAGTAAACCCTGCTCCCAGCACGCGCAGACCAGGAGCAGAACCAGGAGCAGAACTCCGCACGCGTCTCAAGTTCCAAGAACGACAATGCTGAAAGAAATAAAATTGACCATCCTATCGCGGTCCTGCGTGGTTGAAACGTTGAAGGACGACGTTTAAAACCCTGGACGGGTTCCTGGACAGTGGTGGGACTCCCACCACTACCGTGGGAGAGAGAAGATCGTGGCGGTGCTTGGATCACACGGCCCGTCATCCTGCTTCCTTCCCACCACCATCGTGTCGTGTCGCGCCAATCCGTCCAAGAAGCCGACCTGCCGGCGCTATATCGCCTCACCCTTGCCCACGCGTTAATGACTGGATTGCTGGAATCCACCCCGCCACCCGTCACGAATCTCTACCAGTGAACCCATCGCGCGCATGATGCATACAGAAATCGTACCTCTTCTCGCCCTGTTCGTCTAAAGTCGTACTGGAGGGCCCCATAATGCATATGCGGACCGACCCTTCTGCCAGTGGTTGATACAGATCGCCCTTGAGCGAGTCACTCTCCACTACATCTGACTCTGCTGACTAGCGCTGACTGTCCGTTGCGCTACCGACTGCGACGGCGCCGGTATAATACACCTCCTCCTCCACCCTCACCAATGTCTGAATCGGAGCTGTATGAAGACATGAACACTGTGAGGCTCGAGAACGAGGATGCGGACTCAGAGAACACGTCCACAACACCCGCACCCGCGCCGACGGGCCCGCGCGACGCCGGGGCGCCCTTTGATGATGAGGACGCGGACATGATTCTGCGCTCCTCGGACCTCGTCGACTTTCGGGTGCACAAACTCTTCCTGTCCAAGGCGTCACTCGTGTTCCGGGACATGATCAGTCTGCAAGCGCGCGGGCCCGTTTCCTCCACCCACCCCGACGCCCGCTCTCCCACTGGCCTCCCGATTGTTCCACTAATCGACGAGCCCGCCCCCGCCGTCGACATGCTCCTCCGCTTCTGTTTCGTCTCGCTCCTCCCCACCCCGTCCACTCTCGGCGACATTCAACTCGCCCTCCACCTCGGCGACAAGTTCCAGATGCCGCACGTCCTATCCGCTGCAAAGAACTCTATCCTCGGCCAGATGGAATCCGGTGTTCTGCCCGCAGACCGCGTGTTCGCCTTTGGCTGGCTGCACCGCCAGCGCGACATCGTCCTCGCCGCCGCCTCCCACCCCTCCCGCGAGCCACTGCTCGCCGGCCCGCCCTACCCAGAGTACGACCTCATCCCCGCCCTCGCCCTCCACAAGCTCCTCGCCTTCCGGCGCCAGGTCCGCGCCCTCGCCGCCACCTCCGCGCCCTGCGGCGACTTCTCCTGGATCACGCGCCCGCACATCGAGCTCTTCATCGAGCTTCTCCCCGACCACCCCGCGCCGCGGTGCAAGTGCGACGCGACGCGCTTCCACGAGCCCGCGGCGGACTTTCCGGGCTTCCCGACGCAGGCGGCGCTCGGCGCCGAGCGGGGGCTGGTCGACTGGTTTTGGGCGTTTTTGCGCGCGGGGATGGAGAAGATGGGCAAGGCGACGCCACAGGAGGCGATGGAGGTGGTGAGGGATCCGGCGCTGGCGGCGCCGGGGATCGAGGCGGCGCATGGGTGCGTAGTGTGTGAGACCAGGGCGGGACCAGCGCTTGCGGATTTTGGAGTGGCGTGGGCGCGGGTGATCGATGAAAGGAGAGAGGTGAGTGCTCGTTTTTTCGTTTCTACTTTTGGAGGGGTGCTGATGATCAAGACATGACAGCTTACAATTCAGACACCGTTTTGAGAAGGGGTGTCGTGCGCCGTACTCCGCCCGTCCGTCTTATCCATCGCATCGCCTCGTCCTTACTCTTCCCATGTCATGTCTTATTCCTACCTCTGCCCCCTGCCTCCCTCGCTCCTCGCTCCTTATACCCATGGTGTTGTGTGCGGAGGAGGGCAGCGAAGAGATGGCTTCGTCGTTGTGCGGGAGCCGGAGTCGAACGCTTCGAGGCGGCGCTTGATGCTCAATGGGAATCTGACGGAGTGCTCTTTAGCGCGGCGTGGTTGACTTGGTCTTAATGAAATCTTGTTTGAAGGATATACATGACTACCCATGGTCAAACTGCCCCTCTACCCAGAAACACCTGGCCCTACATTCAACTTCGTTCCAAAAAACCGTGGCTCCTTGATCCCTTCATCCACATCGTTGATTCACGGTAAAGCCAGCCATTTCTCGATTAGAAGCCCCAAATTGGGCGTTCCGACGCCTAAATCAGCATGTCATAGTTCAGAATCTGGCAATGGAGTTTCGTAAGAAGCTCACCAGATGCTGCATCCCATCCCGGTCCACTGCGCGAAACGAATCAGCTGAGATTGGATTACATCCTAGGTCAAACTTACGCTTGGAATCCCCCGCCTCTGTCTCCTTGCCCTGTGGGAGTTTAAACCAGCTACTTAACCCGACGCGAGCCGTAACTCACATCCTTTACACCCCTGACTCGTTCCAGAAACGACATCGTTGAAAGCTCTTGCGAAGTTTGGGGAATAAATCTGAACGAACACAAACGTGGCCTCGTCATTGAGTCAGGTCTCATAAATATAATGTGGCGCCTCACAGTAGGATTGATGAAGCCTGTGCTCATGATCGATATAACCGAACGAAGACGGAATTAACTGGGTCACTCACCAACGGGGGATTTACCCACAGCCAGCCGTGCATCATTGACTAGGGTGATTAGCGACGCGACGGTCGGCGCAGCGCCAGACGTCCCACTATCAAGGGAAAACACGCCGTTCTCCACCGTGACGAAATTGTTTCTGCGAAAAGAGTCAACTGCGTCCGGGATATATCAGCCGTGCTTTTGGACGACTCACGCGTTGGCACTAATATCTGGATACGCACGCTGAGGAAGTTCGAATTCAGCCCAATGCATTTGAGGTTGATGACAAAGAAGTAAAGAACACGCACCCCACCAGGATTAAAATGCCTTAATTGTTCCGGATTTGTCTTTTTCAACTTCTCTAGGAACGAGTTCACCGCTGCTCTCTGATACTGCGGCATAGGGAACCGATTGCTGAACCCTCCGCTACTTGACACGAAAAACCCGTGCGTCATATCCTGGTTCCACACTTCCTCCTGTGCGACGCCGGTGGTAGACGCCAACCCGCTTGCGTTGGCCTTCACCTGAGTCCCGCCAACAGAGGTGATCCAAGGGCACCCTCCGGGCCATCCGGGGTTGAAATGCGTCGCGTTCAGGTTGACAGAACCTGAATTAAAAATGAAAACTCTGAAATTTGATAATGCAAAGGGAGCAAACCAACCATTGTCATCAAGACAGTACCCCCTCGTGGTCCCCGCTGCCCCAGCATTCCCCGCGGAAAACAGCACCGTCACACCCATCAGGCCCAGCTTCGCAAATTCGTTGCACTGGCGCGCTGTGTAGAAAGGGGACAGCCGATACTCAAAGTCCGCGCGCGAGTTCGAGATGACGAGCGGGGGCTTGACGGTTCCGCAGGAATGCTCTTGGAAATCGCCGATAGGGAGGTTCGGGAACTGTGGGTCGTAGGTAAGGTCATCGCCGCCGTTGGAGGTGCAGTACAAGCCGTCGACGGCGTCGAGCCATTCGTTGAAGGAAAGGAAGTTTCCTGTTGGGGATCATAGTTGAGTCGTGGGCGGATGAAAGCCTGACCAATATCGGTCGTACCTGTAATCAAAGTCCCGACCTGCAGCATCGTAACAGGCTGTGGCTCCACCAAAGACATCGTGTACTGCAGAATCCATCCGTCCTCCCCGACGTCCGTGCCATTCACCGCCTCGACGATTCCTGTGAGATTCGCATTTCGCATTCACATTACCATATAAACGAGCGTCGGGACTCACCTCCATCGATCGAAACAAACAAAGGCGACTTGCCTACGAGGCTAGGCGTGAAGTTCGCAAAGAAGGTGTCCAGATCTGATTGGAGGTACGTCGCTGGGGCCTGACTGACTGGAGAAAATTGGAATGAGGTTCGAGCACCAAAGGTACGATAAGACATACCTATCCCAAAGCTATTCCGATCCGTCGCCTTTGGGACGTATGTCACGTTGTACAGGGAGTGGATGCAGGCCGGGGTGAATGCCTGGTCACACCCTGCCGGAACATGAAGAGGAAAAACTGGAGCTGGACCTGTGCGCTTCGATCTTTTTGAACATCGAGTTGAACTTGATCCAAGTTTAATGTTGAGCTGAACGGTGGGTGTAATAATTTCGACGTGGTGAGCGATGTGAGCAGGAAGGGAGTAGGAGTCGCAGGCTATCGAGATGAATTCATCTATTAGAAAGAAAGAAATCGGATCAACAGTGCGTCCAACTCACCCGCATGCTCTTCGCCAGACTCATGGTGATTGTAGACGTGGTATTCCGTGCCGAGCAGCGCCTCCACCTCGTCCACAGTAGCGTTATCAACATGAACCCAGGCCTTATTGTGGCTCATCCTTAGCCTCTCCTTATCGAATCCTGCGCCAACAAGCCACGCGGCGACAGCGTCCCGGCTCTCGTTCGCTGGCGCGAACACCTGCGCAACCTTCTCGGCGGACCAGTGTTGTCCGAAATGGGGAGACTGCGGGTCTGAGACGGAGAGGAGGTGCAAGGGGAGGTGGCCAGTGTTCTGCTGCTTCAGCCCGATGCGGAGCGGGACGGCTACATGGGCTTCGAGGCGCCGAGAGTGGATCAGGGATGGATGGTCGACTCTCTTCTCGTGCACCACAGTCGGGGACAGGGCACAGGCAAACTTTGTGAGAACGAGGGCCAGAAAGAAATGGCCTGGATGCATGAGTATGTGTGCGTCGTAGACCCAGATTGGATTGGACTTTGTGGACCCTTTATGGGCAACTTGGGAGTAACGGTAAGGATTTCTCCACTGATCGCGGCATCTTTCCGCAGGCTGCCAGGAGTCGCTGCGGATATCAGTCAGACAGCCAGCGTGGCGTGGCGTGTAGCATAAGTGGCCGTGTCGGAAGCTAGAGCTCTAAAGATACCCATCTCGCAGCATATGCTCGCCTCGTTTGGCAGAACCAGAATCACTTTCGGCGAAACAGATGACCAGACTGGCATGAACGGGACTGCATTTCTGTAAAGCCGTCAAAGGGAGCTGAACTACGGCCTTTCGACGTATGGATAGAGGTGCATTGGCACCGTATTCAAGGAGCGAGGTCGGAGGAATGGAAGGTGATTTTGCCATCGGAAGAAAATAGAAAACAAAGCAGGTGGATTGAGACCATGGTAAATATGGTGCCTGGAATTGTTGAGGGGGTATCTGAATCTCCGATTCAGTTCGGATCCCTTGATTTGCCGCAGTCACCATAAGGGAATTCAATCGATTCATTTGCGAACCTAGAGTGGGTGAGAATTCTGAATGGTAACTGTTCGTTAGGGTTACCGACTATCGCGGTTCTGCGTGGTTGAAGGACAACGTTGACACAAAGGGTTGCTGGACGGTGGTGGCAAGGTGCTGGGAGAAAGAAGATCGTGCGTGGCGTCCGGATCACACGGGCCGGGCCCGTCCTGTGCTTCTTCCCACCACCATCACGTCGCCTCGCGCCAATGCGTCCACGAAGCCAACGCGGACGGACCTTCCGCCTCAGTAATCGCCGTTCTCCCTCTATATAGCTCTCTATATCGCCTCCGCGCGCACGCCTCGCCGACGTGTCAGCGGCTGGAATCTGCCGCCCGTCGCGAATGTTTAGTACTTTGTTTCGTTGGCCCGTTTCCTTCTGCAGGCGCAGTGAACTGAATCACTCTTCAGTTTTCGCGGTTCAACTCTCTATGTTTCAGTTCTGACTCTTCTGGCGTTCTATACACTCGAGCTCTTGGTTCCTGTCGAAATACTTACTGACCGTTTGCCCCGGGGAAATAACGCCTACGCACTGGAATTTCGGCGGCGCAGTTCTTCTCGATCCGCTGTGCGCCGGGCCTACCCTCTGTAATTACAGGGACTCCGTTACACGCGGTCCCGGAAATTCGGCGCGTTTATTCATTCGGCCGTTGATTCTCTTTCGTGGATACCTCTTGGGCATTGGTTCGGAGGAAGCTGGAGAAAGAATGGGATATTTAGACCCCTCGGCGGAAACTCTAATTGGTGCGTTACTGATTCTTTTTCCACTGCCTTCGTATAACCTCTTCAGTAAGCCACGAGATCCTTTTCTCGTCGGCTTCGCCCCGCATCTGGAACTCCCTCCCGTGCGCATGCCGCCCTGGTCCTGGGGATGCCGGTTGCTTTTGCGTGCAATCATCTGCGCACACTATTTGGACCTTTTTCTGCAGCGAATTTAACAGCGTGCGCTTCCTAGACCCTTGAACCCCCTCACCACTTCCGCCGATTTATCCTCCTCTCCCGCGGCGTTCAATATTCGGCCCTTCTAAGGTGCCGAGCATTTCTGCTTCGATGGGTGTCTAAAGACGTGAACCCTGTATGTCTTGGTTCACGCCGTTTGTTATATTTCCGTTCGTTGGCACAGTTTCTCCCTGTCCTTTAACTATAACTGTTCTCGTAGCCATCGAATCACCTTGTCAACTGCGATGGACGTCAACACAGGTGTCCGTCCGGAAATGCACAGCCGGGATTGAGTCTGCCTAAGTGCTCCGGTATTTTATCTCGCTACTACTGACAGCATCCTTGATTCCATGGTCATTAGACCTCGCGCTCTCACTTTCGCGGTTTCGGGAATCACCCTGTGCGCAGGCTAAAAGGTTTTATTCAGATGTAGGCCCCGGGCGAACCAGCAGCGGCAGCCGACGCGCTGTGGTTAAGGAAATCTTTGATTCCGAGGGGACCCGTTCATGATTCAGGAATTAATACTGGCTTCCGTGGGACGTCAGGTAGGCCCGCGAATATTTTATAGTTCCTGGGTTAAAGGGGACAGCGACGCGCGACAGCAGGACTCACATACTCGCTTAATATTCCGAAAATTCATCAATTACTGCGAAAGACGCCTGTCCCAGGTCGCCTTCGGCAGATACCGGTCACTGAACCAAAAACCTCCTTTATGTGCCATGTGTCTGCATTGGATCAAATTTTCCGGTAGTTGGTTACGTGACATCTTATTGAAAGTTGCCACAGCTGCAAGGAGCAGCATCCAATTCAAAGAGCTTCCCTGCATGCCAAGCCGTGATCCATCGTCCTGAGATAGGGGTGCGTTAGCATTCAAAGGCTGATAAAACCTGGTTCTTTCTCTGATTTCTTCGGCCATGTCTACCGTCAACACCGTAGAATACCGCGCTGTGGCTCTCATCCTGGGCCCTTGGGTGCGGTGTTTCTATTTTGTCTGTGGATCAAAACTAAACGTCATCGCAGCTGATAGGATTCGGTTTGGATATCTTCCTTCAAGGAATACTGACGTCCCAGGTAAAGTGTTATTCCCTCCGTTTGCAGATCCCTGTATTTACCTAGTTAGTTCTTCAACTATTATAGCTGGTTGGTCTTGGCTCAGTTTACGAGGATTTCTTTTAACTTTTGCCCTAGGTATAAGGATGATCGCCAACCCCTGCAAATAATCGTCGCAATCCTTGCCATTGGCACATACCTCAAGTCATGCCAGGCTTTGTCTCTGCGCCCTTAACTTTATATGCGCACGCTGACTGATCTTCCCCAGTGCCGTCGTGTGGAATATATTCATAGTGAGGTACGGTGACTTCGACGGCGGCTTCCGACTATCCTTCACGGCGTGGTGGGAGGCGGGCAATGCGCTAATGGTAATTTAACTTTGTGCCTCTGTAGGCGAAGTTGCTCATATCGTCACAGGTTGCAGCGATAGGCCTCTACGGTACTTTCACCCTTCATATTTCCTCCCAATTCATTCAAGTTCACCCTCCCGCACAGTCCAATCCTATTTTTGTTACCGACTCTGGATGATTTCGCGACGATGGTATATCGCTGCCATAGTTGAGACAATCGGCGTCTTTGCTTTTAGCGCTGCCGCAGTGGTGGTGTGCAATGCGGCCCCACACCTCTCGACGAGATTTCTAACCGCAACAATAGACCTACATCAACTCCGGAACCGTTTCAACTCCCAATATCAAGTTGATTTCTTTTTGGTGTGAGTGTCTACGTACCAACGACTGTTCGTTTCTGAGTCCTTGCTTCTTCAAGTCTCCTCACATATGGCTGCTGTGTTCAGTGAGTCCGATTTGTGTTCGAACGACTTTACTTCATATGGAGATTCCAGTCACCGATATCTTGATCAGCGCCTTAACTGCGTACTATCTTCTTCGTGCAAGGAAGGATGTCCTTCCCCAAACTGCAGGCTCCCTCAATGCGCTCGTGCGCTTGACATTTCAGACTGCTGCTTTAGCGACACTAGGGTAGCCCGTGCTTTTTTCTCAGGGATTCACAAAAGACTGAACTCATCGATTAGCGCCATGATTAACCTCATATTCACCCAACTCAACATTCCCACGGGAACACCGGAACCAGCGTCCATCCTGAGCTTATTTAGCATGTCCTTGGCCAAGCTGTACCCCGTATCCATGATGTGGACGCTCAACGCCCGGCGGACAATCCGCGCGCAGCGTTCGCTTTCGGGTGAGCGCTCTGCGCGCTCCGCTGCGCGAGCGCGTGCAGAACTGGGCGATGTGGAGCTCAGCAGGGTGCAAATTGTCACGCAGACGACCCACCACATTGATGTCAGTGCCTAGATTTGTGCCGCGGTTCGTGCTAATGAGACGCTAATAGGTCGACGACATGTTCCATCCCAATCGCAGTGACCAGAAAAATGTTCTCACCAAGTCGTCAACGAGAAGTGGATAAAATATATGCAATAAAACTGGTTCAAAGCTGAAACTTACTTAGCATGTATGCCCTGCCAAAGCGCGGCAGATCTGAGCATGTTGTGGCATAGAAATGCACACTGAGAGTTCCGCCGCCATCTAGAAAGTTCTGTTGCCGTTCTAGGCCCTGCCAGTCGCATTGCTTCTTTCTGGGCTGTTCAAATAAATTTTGATATTGTCTGAGTACCGCAGATTCGGAAAGTACGTTAAAGTCTTATAGGGCCTGCTCGGGTGCTCCGATTCGTGGAGCCGCCCCACTGAAACCCAGCCGATTACGCAACGGTTGTGTAACCATACTTTTGCAGTGGGGCAGTTCCACGAACCGGGTGACCCGAGCAGGGCCTAACCGCTATCTCCGCCCCAACCGAAATGAATACTCCGCTCCCCGCTTCAACCGGTGCCCGCGCCCAGGTGGGTGTGTGTCCGCGAGGTTCGGTATACGGGAACGGGAGCGGCGGTGGCGCGAATGGCCGCTGTGATGTTTGTGAGGATACCGCCGAC
Source organism: Mycena metata (assembly GCA_029378385.1). NCBI lineage: Eukaryota > Fungi > Basidiomycota > Agaricomycetes > Agaricales > Mycenaceae > Mycena > Mycena metata. The sequence goes on from JARKIB010000055.1 coordinate 497,565, forward strand.
GCGCACATCGATAGTTACCTTGCGGGGAACGCTAACAAGGGTGTGAGATGTTCCCGCTACTCCAGTTCTGCGAGGCCAATGCATGAGCTCCCAGCACTTCGTAAGTAGTACTATGGTCAACAGTCCGGGGACTCATTTGCCGCCAACAATCTAGGCCCTGACCCGGAAGATTAATTTCGTTTAATTGAGCACTCAGAACGGCAACCGAAATATTCTTCACACGCGCAATTTCTTTTTGGGATGCGCGCCTATTGTTTGTGATCCACGAAATTGAGGAAGATTCCACAGAATATCGAGATGTGGCTCAAACTTAGTCTCCCCCAGTCAGACTCCACAAAATTATGATAGTCGATAGCTTAGCTCAAACCCCCTAGGTGGCCAGGTTGCCAGCGCAATAATAAAAGACTCGGCTGAGCCCCTGTGGGAGCTAACCGTCGGCTGAAAAGCTGCTACTGTAAGGGCGGGTTCTACCTTTCCCTCCACTACTTGGACTGAACTGCTGCTGGGGGTGAAGATAAAATTCCCTCGGGTTGGGATCGGTATGTTACCCAGCGACGCGAAGAGGACCTCGAGCTCAAAAGAGTCTAGATGCAACGAACCCAGCACCGAGAAGAGGGTGTCGTCACACCGAGGGAAGCGGAGAACCAGCTTCGTCAGGTTATCAAATTGCGGCGATTATCTCCAGGGGGTATGACGAAATGAAGAGATCCCCAACCCTAACGACGTGGATAAGCCGCTCGGTGCGGAGGGATTTAAGTCTCTGTAGCGACGGTTCTAGTAATATGCTAGAGCTTGAATTGTCACGTCAGTTACAGTCAGTATTCAAGTTGACGAATGGACGGCGCGCAGTAGCACCTGCTAGGGTTAGGGTTAGGCACCATAGTGCCACCCTCCATCCTACTTGAATGTATGCGGCCCGAATTTAAGGTCGGCAGCGCGGCGCCCTTTTCGAGACGTTCAAGCGCGTCGTGGTGAGAAAGAAGAGCGATCGTGGCGGTGCCCGGATCAAATCGCTCGCCTTCTTCCTTTCTCCCACCACCAGTATTCCGTTCACCGGCCAACGCTTTGCCTGGAGGACGAGACCAAATTAGCGCACCCACAACTTGAACTTGAAGTCTCAGTTACTCTCCGCCGTTGCTCCACCACCCGTCCGTCTTCGATGCTTTGACGACAGCAGTGCAATTTGCCAATTCTGCGGCGGACTCTGACTGCCCGGCGATGTGCAATGATTTTTTTTGGTCCAGGACCGCGTTTCACCGCTGGAGGGTCTCTTTCACAGTTATAGGATCGATTTTTGCGGGAAACACTCCGCGTTTTATGCCTCCAAAACTTTCCGCGAGTGGAGGTGTTGGTCCTGCAGTGAGAAATTTATCGTCTTCCCACGTGGCTGGATTCCGCCCCCTTTTACGCTCCAAATGGGCATTAGGGCCTCTTGTCAACGCTTCTCGCCGTCAGCTGGCCCGCAAATATTGACCACGGCTCCTTAATCTTGGGCCAGTATATCCACCGCGTTTTATCTCTTATGGCGTTGGTGGACTTTGAAGAAGCAGATGCTTAATATTATATCCTAGAACGTGCCTCTTCATGGTTTCTTCAATTGGATGTGCGTTAAACTTCTCCTCTTATTCGTCTGCACCATGCGATTGAATCCCCTTCCTCTCTCCCTTTGTGCGCATGCGAACTGATTGCGTTGGCACGCAATACGTTCGTACTTTCCGCAGTCGGTCCCGGCGGCAAATTAGTTACAGCAATAGTAATCCTGGGTCAAACCTCGACCTTTGGGTCGAATGAAGTGAAAGGCACGTCCGGCCCTACGTTGTCGCTGAACCTTTAATGATCCAACCCTCAGTTTGTCGCCGATCCAGCCCCAACCTTGCGGCATGCCAATATTCCGCACAACTGGGTAATGTCGATACGTGCTTGCAATACTTCTTCCGCTGAGCACTCAATGGTTCCAAATTGCAGTGGTCCCGGTCTGGACCTTCCGCCGCGGCCACATTTGGTGAAGTCTATATCTCTCTCGCTAACTCTTCTATTTCGACAGCTATACGTTCAGAATCATGATAGGAAGATGATTGTGATTTAATCTAGGACTTCCACGCATTCCACGGTACGACTGATGATCGGGAGTCCAACAGAGCTCACCAGATATTTGCCACAGACTACCACGACATCCGCGTTGGTATTTTCCCATCATCAACACAGCTTCACCCGAGCTTATTTATTCTCTCCCTTCGACGACGTCCTCCTCCCTTCTTCTTTACCCTCCTCTCCGGCTGGCCGCGGATTTCCCCCCGTTTTACTCTGCGAAGATTCCTACGAAGGCTCCAATACTTCCCAACATGCGCCTAACCCCAGCCACCCTCATCGTCCTTACCACTTCTTGCTACGCCTTATCCATCGGTATCGCCCAGCCGCAAATTGCAGATAATCCGTGAGTCGTCGTAACCTGTTTGCCTTCGCTTGTTCCTGGAACCGCAATCCCAAGGGCGACTGACTGATTCTCACCCGCAGAACGGCCACGGCCACTGTCGGCCAACCCACCGAGTGTCCTCCACCGCCCCCTCTTGAACCTCCTACCGCTCCACTTCCCAGCCCCTCCGCTACATCCTCCACACTCCCGAACCAGTTTGCCCCTAGGCTTAACGCCGACATCTCCCCACTGTCCCCTTGCACCAGTTTGTCCCCTCCGCTTGAGCCGCCGCCCTTGCCAACGCCGAGTATCCTTGGGAACAGTGGGACGGCAAGTGGAAACGGGACCAGTAGTACTGTAGGGGGGAGCGGGAACAGCGGGACGACAAGTGGAAACGGGCCTAGTGGTACTGGAGGCGGGAGCGGGAACGCGATCCCCAGCAGCGCAAAGCAGTTGATCATTCCGCTTGTTACGATCCTGGGGGCAGTTGGGTTGGGAATGCTGTTGCGAGCCTGACGACTTGAACTTATCCTGTTTTCCATTCGTCTGATCGAATTCCGTCACAGGTGCTCATGAACTCGGCCTCACTCGCGTCGTATGGCTAAGGAAGGGATACTAAATCTGTGTACTGCTTTCTCGGGTCTTAGGTAGCTTCTGTTGAAAATTTATCCTATGAAGCCAGGTTGATTCGAAGGCTAAAAGGTGAATTCAACCTCGCTTGGCTTTAAGGTGAAGGTAAGCCCCCGCGGTTCAAAATCCCCGAGTTGACCACTCCCCTGCAAAGCCATTCTGGGGGTACAACTCTGTGAGTATGCCTCTTTGTGCCCATATTTATCTATTCACTTCGCTTTCTTCTCTTCTCCCCTCATACATTTATTGGAAGGTCACCCCAGTGATTATCACGCATATATACATACGTCTCTGCAAGAGCAGAAATTCAACACAAAAGTCAACTCTGCCACGAAGCACTCCTAAACTACGCGTACGTCCACTTTATCGCTCAGGGATTCGACCACTCCTTCGACGGGTGCAATCCCCAGTCCTCCAACCACTGCTGGAACAGTCCCGCAATCTTCGCGTGCCCCTCAACGCTCGGGTGCAGATTGCTACAGAACGACATTGATTACGCAGGTCAAACAATGAGGGATCACGCAAAAAGGAGATAACGCACTCAGGGAAGACGTCCGCGTAGGTAACCCAGCCCGTGGTGTTGACGAGGAACATATTGTTATCCCCTAGCGATTGCCTAGAAATCCAACCAGAGGAAAAATGAGATCGCAGCTAAACGTTGCGTGGACTGTCAAGGAGAACACGCACCGTGCTGCCAGAACCGCCTCATAAGCCCCCGGGTAATAGAACGCGTTTGGACCATCGGGACTCGGCCAGCCCCACTGCGCCAGCCGCGTCGGTATTCAACAGACATTGACATACTGAAGGAGGGAGGAACGTACGGGAGTGAAGAGGAAGAACGGCTGGTGCGGGTACAGATTGCGAATTGTGGCCAGAAAGTCGATGTACGTCTTTATTTCATGATTACCATTGAGTTGGGATGTGAAGGGAAAGATAGGTACGCTGACGAACACCGCTTGATCGACGCTCTGTGAGGCGTCATTGGCGCTGTAGAAGGAAAGAGCAAATAATAAGTGTGCGCTGGAACTGACGAAAGACAGGACGGCACCCGATATGAACAACGACGTGCGTACGCTCTGGGACGTCGCGACGGAAGTCCCACGGCGTTGTGAAATTGTGGATGGGGTTGTAGAAGTATGAGGTGTCCTCGGTCTGAGTGAAAGTATGAGTGATTTACCCAGACCAGAGGGGGAACATCAGGAAAAACCAAAATTCTATGATAGAACATGGCCTTTTATGGGGGTCTTTGATGGTCTTTGATGGTCTATAAGTGTCTATGAGGCAACCCCCCGGCTCTATGAGTGTCTATGGGGAGCTATGGATGTCTTTCAATGTACCTGCACTGTTTATGACTTTCTTTGGTGGTTGATTCATGTGACATGATTGTGAATACGTAGTCTAATGAGGGTGAAACCATGCTAGCCGGCGAGTTGCATTGAACCAAGCTCGTGCATCAGGAAAACCAAAATGCTATGATAAAACACAGCCTTTTATGAAGGTCTCTGATGGTCTATGAATGTCTATGTGTCAACCACCTTTTTTGGAAAGTCCTTGTTCTGGTCTTCAAAACTGTCACATCCAGGAAATGATTCCACATTTTGTGCTTCACTTAGGCTGTTGAAGGAAAACTTGTGCTAAACAACTCTTATAGCTCTTTTTGAGCTTTTGGTTTGGGGTCTATTCTCACATCTGCAAATATATGCCTTTGTGAGAAATTTGCTGAGTTTCTTGCTAGAGAAGTATTCATGCCCAGATGCTTTCAGCAGAGGAGATGTGGATGGGACAGGCAAGAACTTGAGAGAAGTAAACTGACCTGGAGAATAAGAACTTACCCACCTATCAGAATAGTGTCCATCCACTTATATGATCCTTTAGCTCAGTTGGTAGTGCACCTCATTCCGTATTTTGTCCGAACCCGCCAGGTCGCGAGTTCGATCCCGTTGAAAAGCACTTTACTTTAATTAGAACTTTAATTACATTAGATACCTTCACTAAGTCGTGATATAATGTTCCTCAGCGAAAAGTCACTAAGTTCACTTCACATTCACATGGAAACACCTTGAACAGTAAGTAAGTAAGCACAGTAAGCAAAGGCTGAGTGGTGGTGACAGAAACCTTGTATCCCTGCATTACATGCAATATGATATGTGTTTTTACTGTCATGTTTGTGTGTGTTTTAAGCCACTGTGAACCAAAAAAAGTTGACAAAATCTCATAGAAAGCAGGCCAGTTTCATAGAAAACAGGGGTTTATGGGTGTCTATGGGTGTCTATGGAGTTGACCCCCCCCCATCCCACCTTGCTATCATAGACGCCCATTGTCTATGACGTCTATGGCGTCTATGTGGGTCTATGTGGGTCTATGGGGCAGTTTTGGTTTTTCCTGATGAAGTCTGAACGATACTTACCCGGAAGAACTGGAACGACATCCCATGGACATTTCCGAAGGAGAATTCGTCCCTGAGGCATTATTGAATGAGCCAACTTGGGGAAACCGATGAATTTAATACGAACCACTAAGGTTGCGCCTGGCTGGGCGACCACCGTCTCTTCGGCCTTGAACGTCTCGCCAATCAGGAAATCCCAGGCATTGAGGATTCCATCTGGCGTGGTGTATCAGTTCAGCACGATCATGAATCATAGAAAACTAACCGTGGAAAATGAATCGCCAATGAATTCAAAAGCAATCTTCGAGGGCTTATACAGAACCAACTTTGCGCCCTGAGAACAATTATGTTACCTCTGCTTGGGTGCATCGAAGACATAGGCATGCATACCGCGTTCAAATTAATGCTTTCCAAGTTCATCTGGCTGTCAAAATACATCTCGGCGTTGATGCGCACGACGGTCGTTGCACCGGGCCGTTTATGCGGGAGCGCGAGGGGAATGACGTTTGCGCCGGCGGAAGCATTGAGATTGAAGAACGGCTCGTAATTGACAGACACGCCGAGTGCAACGACCGGGAAGGTGGTGTTTGGGCCGAGGTTGAGGACCAGGGAGGAAAGGTCCTGGACATTGATCTTGAAGCCAGAGCCGGACCTGTGGCGATGAGGATTTGCCGCAAAAGAATGATTAAATGGACGCGTACCACCAGGTTTCTGGCGCTGTATCCCACCGACCGTGGAAGAAAATTAGGGGGTGATCATTTGGAATGTGGACAGGTGGTGGAACCGCAGAGTCCAGAGGTGCCGGCGACGCAAGAGCAGCGACGAGCAAGCAAGCGAAAAGGATGGCATGGAGCATGGTGCTGTTGAACCTGGTCTCGTCGAAGCTTCAGAAACAGATGGGTTTATATTTGAGGTTGTCGAGGATAAACCTCGGTGCAACATTCACAGCAGCCGAGGAAGCCCCGGAACCAGCCTGGAATAAAGAGGAAGAAATTAGAGTTTCAGCTGTTTTGAGTTTGAGACCGCTTGACGAAACTGTATTTGTTACCACAAGCCCGCCTGAAGATATTGTGAGATGCTTTCTAAACCGACCGCGCAAATTCTGTAAAATCGTGGACAGCAGTACTGAATTCATGTGCAGCTGACGAACGCGGGAGCAGAAGGACATTGCGGACCATAGTGGGCATGAGCCGGACCGTGGAGAAGGAAGGTAAGCGCGCGCTGCACGATACGAACGCGCAGGATGCGGACGCAAACGCGGCGCCACCAAACGCATATGCCAAACATACACGCTCCAATAAACCACACAACGTCCCCGGTGAGCAAACACAAAGATACACAAAGTCAAAAGCAAACCCACCCCGGTCCCGCCTCGTTCAAAATCAAGAAACTCAAGCCAACTGGTCCAGCGGTAGCGCAGGCTCACGCTGGCGTTTCTCCCACCTACGCCCCGTCTTCAAGACGGAAGGCAGGGGGTCTAGCCGTGTCGGTGGTGGGGCGGTCCAGAAAGAACAGGTGCCCTTTGACTTGAAGTGCTTGAAATTGCGGCGACACAACCTTGAGAGTCGTGGCACCGGAGGAGGATGACGGCGTGCGTTCGCCGCGCGGGTGTGAGTTCGATGTGGCCGGGCGCCGAAGACGACATTGTGGCAGGGTGTGAGCTGGAGGGCGGTCAGGATGCCGCCGTGGATTTGGCGGCGGGTTTGATTTGGGGCGGGGGAAGAGGGGGGAAGCGGCCCAGGTGCTGGAGCGGGTGCACGACTCGAAAATTGCGGCAGCATTCCACCCCAACTAACCCTGGTCTGCCGCCGCCCGCGTCAGCGATGCCACCCCAGACGTACTATGGGAGTGAACAGAAACCGCTTAGATGTACAATACAAAAAAAAGCAGGAAACCGACTCACAAAGCACACTGAGCCAAGCGCGACTCTTCCACTACAATAGTAACGGTCAGAGTAACTTTTCCGGCCGTTTATGAGCCGTTTATGGCGTCGTTTATGGAGCCGTTTATGAAGTCGTTTAAGCAAATTATTTGCTATCAAAAGTTGACAGAATCGTGGGAATAAACGACTTCGATCTTTTCTGAGCAAATCAGGCGGATAAACGACTCATAAACGATTGCATAAACGGCTCTGGAGCCGTTTATGCACGCCGTTTATGGTTTGCTGTCGGTTATCCCACGCTCGACACCTCGATAAACGGATCCATAATCGACTCCATAAACGACCCTCCAGGAGTTACTCTGACCGTTACTAATGGATGAAGGCAGGTGGCTTAGTGTGCGCATGTTTGGCTAGGGCGTCAACTCGGACCTCGGGCCGCGATTTCCCCTTGCTTCCAGACCATCACTCTCGCCAACTCGCTCATCCATGGACGTGGATCGGGGCTCTTTGGATGTGGCATGGCCTCGTCGGTCAGTGGTGCCACCTCTAAACGCGGTCTTCAAGTTCACTGGCATTTCATTGCGTTAACGTTCCGGCGGTGCTTTGTCTTTTGGCATCAACACGGATATATTCTCCTGGATCGCGGCGGGTAGTTCAAGTTCTTGCTTTTATTTCAGTCAAACTTGGGTGCCTCGCGACCTTGTAACCCCGGATCGTATTCCTGGACTCCGGCGGCACTCTTATACTTGGTATAATTCTCTTTGCCGCCCGCGACTTACTCGATAGAAAGTTTCAAACACCCTCGGCCTCGGCCTCGTTGCTATACCCTGAAACTGAAGATGCCTTGGCGCGCACCATTGGGCGTCTATTGCAACTCGACACTTACTATGTACTGCTCCTCGCCAGGCTGCTCGTGCGCCATACGAACGACTGCAATGCCTATCGTTTCTCTCGCGCCTCACGTCCTCGGTCCGAGTCTCCGCGCCTGGAATCAATAAATTCCCTCCGGACCTGCATTTCGTTTGGCGTCGTGTTCTCGCCGGTCGTCTGCATCTAGCTCGTCGACGACCGAACGCAGGAACGATTCGGTATAACAAGTACCCAGAATGGCCGCGACTCAAATCGAACAAGTCACCCGTAGATACATTCCGTTGCTGAACTCCACGCCGCACGGGAGCGAACCACCTCCACAGGGCTCAATACTCCTGCTAAAGCGGTCTTTTGCGTTCACGCATTCCAAATAAAAATTCCTCTGCTCCTACCTCATTCTACATAGCAATCGGTCTCGTTGCGCGCCCGGAAAAGGCTCGGCTGGCTTCGGGCGACGACATCCGCCTACATCCTGGGTTGCACTCTGGATCAGTAAATCCCTGCAAACGCTCAATCCTTCCTGGGATCATCCGGCTTGGCCTCGGGCCAACGGATTCAATCCCGTTCAGCTTGCAACGCGGCTATTGTAGCCTGTCGCGTCCTACCCATCCAAAATCGACAAAAAAACAACGCAAGCGCACGTGGCCCGCGCTCGATTAGAAGAAGTACCCCATAGGTATTACTCTAGTACCGATTTGCACAACCCCTGGAACGCGGATGCGGATGCGCCTGTCAAGAGTTTAATCTTTCCTACTAGTGCTAGCTCGTGCTCGATACTCTCGCCAACGGCGGTCACTTAGGTTTCCAAACCAGCGTTTTCTGCTCCTGGTCGTTCGGTCGGAGGCGAATTTGGCGAGCAACGTAGAAAAATAAGAAAGAAAAAAGACATCGCACTACTCAACGGCCCGGACTCGAATCGAACGAGTCACCCGCAAGTATGTAGTGCTTTCTCACCTCATGGTGGAACCAGCGCCACGGAGCCTTCCGACGTCTTGCTAAGGCGGCGATTTTCCGGTTGGCCACTCTAATTCAACCCACTTCCTCCATTCTTACTCAGTCTACAGGCTTCGTTGGCCGCTGCGCCGAGCCAAATCAATGTCTATCTACAATGCTACCCACTGGGGTGCAGGATCTACACACTCTCCGAGTCCCACGGCTACCACGACTAAAAACGACAAGCGTACTCTTGGAATGCGGATGCGGATGCGGGTGTTATATTAAGCCTTGCTGCGTCACGGGTGGGCCATGTCAAGAGTTAGATCTCCCTGCCGATATTTACCGTCAAGAGTCGAATTCCCGAGGGGAGTAGGCAAACAGACATACGAATCTAGGAGTTCGAAATATTTGGCTGAATCTCTGCGTGCCTCTACTGTAACTCTGCTGTCAACGTTGCTCGACTGTAACGCGACTGGCAACCTTGTGTCCTCGGTCTCCGCAACGTTTAGTTTCGTGCCTTCCTGTCTGTTGGTTCGTTCACAAGCGAGTTCGCAGCACGATGGAAAGCCTATGAAGCCAAAAGAGAAATGATCCATCACCAATTGACCATGGGCCCGACTCGAATCGAACGAGTCAACCACGGGATCTCGTGCATGGGTCTCGAGCGCGGGGGCGGACCACCGCTACGGCGCCACCGGGGCTTTATGGACCATATTGAGGCTTGAGTAGATCAGGGAGCATGGCGAAAGGGCTAATTGCGATCACATGAGCACTGCGTATGAAAATCCTAGTCGCGTGTGCTGCACAAGTATTGCAAGAACGGCTGAAAAACTTCTAGCGGCGGATTTTGTCCTTTTGTGTCCGCAATTTTCGCATTTAGGCAAATCATTGTGGAGCGTAACGGTTTTAAACCGTTTATGTGTTTAAATTTAGTTGATCAAAGACTTTGAAAAGTAAACTGAATGTGTAGAGCCCTGTGAGTGTGCCCTGAGGCCATGCAGGTCAAAGGGTCAGTTCTGATTCAAGCCCTACCCACCTTCACCATAAGGGTAACACTCCACAATACATAATATATACTGTTCACTGGTACATCTAATTGCCAGGTAATTAATCCGCAGTTGGTCAGATTAACTGCGCAACATGTTTAAAACAGCCCCAAAACCGCTATAAGACACTGACCCGCAAAAACGACAATAGCTCTCCTTTGACATGTCCCGCCAACTTACTTCCACTGAAGCCCGTATCGACAATCTCACAGCTTACTTGACCCCTATATTGATTGTGCTCAGCGACCTGAATGATGCATTTTGCCCACCTTTCATTCAGCCAATAATCAAGACCACCCAGGCTTTAATTGCTGGTGTACAGGTATGGTGGTCAGGAGAAACAGTCTTTGTGTGGCTGATCAAGCAACACAGAATGTGAAGAGAAACAAAGACCAATGCCTTCAGCTGGTTGAGAGCATTCACCCAGTCCTCCTTGCCATCCTCCGTATCCACCTGGAATCCGAAACAGTTGGGTCGCTGCCCCCAGCAATTCTTGATGATGTCGCAGAATTTACCCAGTATGTTGGACTTAGAGTAGTAAAGGGCATCTACTGAAATGCCTCCAAAATAGTACACTACACAAGACATACACCTGTATTGAGATGCAGCAAGATGGAAACAGGATCAAGCGGTTCTTCCGACAAGGCGAGGCTCACGGATTGCTTAAGGAATGTCAAAACAAATTGGACCAGGCATTCAACGTGTTTACGGTGGGAGCAATACACATTGTGTATTTGAGAAATAACTGACTTCGACACCCAGGGCCTGACAACACTCACAGTGTTGAATAATGCCATCCAGGTGCAGAATGCAGCAGATGCAATGCACCAAGAATTGATAGAGCTCATCTCAACACTTTCCGACGGAACAATGTCAGATCGATCCTCATCGGTATGGAACTGTCCTCGTCTGTCTAAAAAAAAGAAGAACTGATCTGTGAATAGGTGTTCTACAATGGGGCCAGTGGGTCTCAATACAGGTAAAATAATTTTATTCATGGTTTCCTTGCTTACAGGGTTATGCAGCTCAAACTCTTTCTCCTTGTTGCCATCAAAACCGAAAATATTCCATGGGCGTGAATCCGAATTGCAGGAAATTGTGGATATCCTGAGCCAGAACACACCAAGAGTGGCCATTCTTGGAGGAGGGGGCATGGGCAAAACAGCCCTTGCAAGAGCTGCCCTGCATGACGCAGATACCTGTGCCCGATTTGAACACAGATTTTTTGTCAGTGCAGAGGTGGCAACAACAGCAGTGGAACTTGCTGCCCAAATTGGATTGCACCTTGGCCTTGACCCAGGAACAAATTTTACACGCACTGTTGTTCAATATTTTATTTCCCAAGCCACCCCTTGCCTCTTAGTTCTAGACAATTTGGAAACACCGTGGGAACCAGCCCAGGCACGGGAGGGAGTCGAGAATCTTCTTTCACTCCTTGCAGCAGTGGAACACCTTGCACTCATAGTGAGTCTCCGTCCTTACTCCTGTTTGAAGTGACTGAATGTGCAACAGGTCACGCTGAGAGGGTCAGAAAGGCCAGGCAAGGTTCGCTGGAGCAGGCCATTTCTTCAGCCTCTACAACCATTGTCCAATGATGCTGCTCAACAAATATTTGAACAAATCACAGATGATTCTCATGCCAGTGATGAGAGAACTCAGCTCTTGGAGTTCACAGAGAACATGCCCTTGGCTGTTGATCTCATGGCCCATCTCGTAGAATATGAGGGTCTGTCAACTGTGTTGGCTCGTTGGAAGACAGAGAAAACCAGTTTGCTATCTGTTGGGCATGACAGGCAGTCCAACTTAGATGCGTCCATTGCAATCTCCCTCTCAAGCCCCCGCATCAACCCCGGAGCTAGAGAGCTACTGAGCCTCCTCTCAATTCTGCCAGATGGGCTTTCTGATCACCAGCTCACTCAAGGCAATCTTCCAATCACTGACATCCTGTCTTGTAAATCTGTACTGCTTGCCACTTCATTGGCATACAAAGATGCAAAAAATCGACTCCGGTCACTAGTGCCGATCAGAGAACACATCCAGCGATTCTCACCTCCTGCACAACCCCTTGTTGTGTCCCTTCGAAAGGAGTTTCATAACCTCCTGAACTTATATACCAAGCATAGGAAGGCCCCAACTAGCAGTATTACTGCACAAGTAATGGCCAACCTTGCCAATCTGCACAAGGTATTGGGTGAGGGACTGCAACCGGGGTCACTTGATCTCACTGACACCATCCGGTGCTCTCTCACTCTAAATTACATTCATCGAGTGCACATGTACAGTCACAGCCCTCTGCTAAATAGCATTCCTGTTAACCTATGTGATCATCAACTGATGGTACATTACCTGATAGAACAGATGACCCTACAAAAATACACTGCTGTTGAGGCTGAGCGGCTTGTCTGCCAGGGCATATCTCATATGCAGCACCTAGATGATCCAAAACTCGAGGGTGAGTTTTCCACAGTTACATTCATTGTGTTCTTTCACTCATCACAAGTAATGGAACAGCCAAGTTTTATGGAAAAGCAGGGTCCTTCATGGTGCAGTTCATGATAAATCCCACGCAAGGATTCCAGTTTCTTGAAAAAGCCCTAGCATTGTCAAAGTCTGCGGGGGATACTGATGAGCAGTGCAAGGTCTTGCACAAAATGGCTTTTTTCATGGGCAGGCAGGGAAATTCTAGAGCAGCCTTGGCCCTGGGCAGACAGGTTGAACAGATTGCCTATCAGGCAACTGATCTCGTCCAAATTACAGGGGCACTGCAAATAATTGCGGAAGCTTTGATCACTTTTGGTGACTACAGCGGTGCCTTGGTTGAACTCAACAGGGCTGGAGAACTCATCAATATGTGTGGCCTCACTGGTGGTCCTCGTTACTGCAACATCACATATGATCAGGCCGATATTCACATGAGAAAGTCTGAGTATGCTGAGGCCAAAAGTACTCTGACTGCTCTGTTGCAAAACACTACTATAAACAAAAATTCTGACCTATATGGCTATAACTTCCTTTATATTGCTCAGGTTGATGTAATGATTGGCACAACAAAGGAGCTCATTCAACAAAACTTGGTTGCAGCACGAAAGGTGTTGTCTAGAGTGAAATATCCAGTGCCAATGATATATTGTGACATGGTTCTAGCAGACCTCAATCTGAGAGAGGGCAATTGGGTGTTAGCAAGGGCCCAATTTCAAGAGTGTCTCACCTCACGAGACGCGCAGGTAGTGTTATATTGTGTGGAGAGGCTGGCTGATTCCACAAAATGGCCCGCTCATTTTCAAGGCCATGCCAAATGGCCCATGATATGCCTCTGTGAATCACACCGGCTACAAGAAAGATTGATGCTATACAAGGCACTTCTTTTCATTGGGGACTGGTTCATCAGTGAGGATGAAGTCACGGCTCACAACCTGTTCACTGTTGCTCTGGAGGGATTCACATTTCTGGATGTTCATCAGAGCCGAGCTCAGTGTTTCATGCGCTTCGGTGAAATGGCACAGAAAAAAGGGGACAGTTTGAAAGCAGCAGAAATGTGGAAGGAAGCTCGCCCGCTGTTTGAGCAATCGTTGCAGATCAAGGATATGGAGGAAATTGACAGAAGGCTTGCGGCTCTGGAAAAAGAACATCAGAGTTCACTTGCAAATCTCATGACATTGTATCCTCCGACTGCGCAGTCAGACAAAGAGGTTATTGAAGCTTCCACTGAGGTAACACGGTCTAGTAACACGGATAAAGATACCCGTGACCAGGTGAAAATGTTAGGTTGTTGAATATTCCTTCTACCTGTTGCTATTCTCCACACCCCACCACCCTTGTTGAACATACAACACTGGGAGGTATTTACCAATATTTTTCTGTCCTGGTGTCTGTTAGAAGAGCCTAGGTTGAATGTTTATATGTTACCCTTGAATTTAATTTATACAAATGAAACAGCAGTTGTCCATGTTCTCAAAGGGGTGGATTTAATTTTTCAACTGCTAAGTAAATAACCGGCCTTGGCCATGAGTCCAGCAACCTGAACCGAGGAGCGGAGATCATCCATCTTACAAAGCTTGAGACAGGTAGGCATACTCCTATATATTAAGAGGGAAGTCATCTGAGCCTAGGGAATAGATGGCCCTCGGAGGTTCATTCGAAGGCACCGTCTAGATCTCCTATACGATATCCCAAAGCTCAAAATAATCAAAAGAGAGTCAGAGCTGCATCTGTGGGAAGTAAAGGAACTTGGTAATGGTACCCAGAAAGTACCCAGAATAAGTGCCCAAAGCACTCAACTTGAGTACTTCCAGGTACTCCGGATGGAGTGCTTTTCACTCGAAATCGCAGTACCTCGGGTACTTCGTCCGAGTACCTTCCGGTACTCCATCCAAGGGCTTCAAGGTACTGAATGCAAGTGCTCAGGTACTGCCTTATAGTTCATTATCCACGGTCCGTTGTCCCAATTGAATTTCATGCCATATTTCACCGCTATAACTACTACAGAGGATAAATTATCATCGGCGACCCATCCCCATGGTTGCAAGTTGCTTACGCCACTGAATTGAACTCAGAAAAGATGTTGGGAGTTGAATGCCGGTCTGCGGGAGGAAGACGCAGTCAGAAATGCGATGGAAGCGAGAGTGAAGAAAAAGCAGTGTACCTTGGGAGGAGTTGAAGTAAAGATGCGGAAAGTGATGGATACCGAGAATGATGACGACCATGAGGTCAGTAAGAGGGAACAAAATTGAACCACCTATGATGCATTAAGGCAAGTTGAAATCGAACGGTTAACGGGAGTGCATAAAAAGTAACTTAAGTAAACTAACACCGGGGGCAAACATGCCCGCACTTGTCATAAGCACATCCGACCGGCATGCGTAGGCTCGTGAACCAGCCGGCCCGGTGATGACAATTCGTAATGACTCATCAACCTGTGGGACTCGTCGACACGGGCCCGCATGTTATCACGTTGGCAGATGGCTGATCTACCCGTCATTTGAGGCCTCCAACTTAGAGAAAGTGTGCAAACGTCAATATTTTCAAAATTTGGCCTAGGGATGTCTGAGGTGAGGATTAAGGCTAGATAAGAATATAATTATATTCAAGTATAATCAAATATAATCCTGAGATTACGATTACAGCTATTTGCGGAACATAAGGTGCAGATCAAATTTTTATCAAAAAGGGTTGTTTTCACTGCTACCCCAATATCTTGCTCAATTCTTCACCTGGAGCGCTGGAACCATTTTCAATCGATCTCTGGGGTTATTTTACAGTGCATAGGCCGGTTCTCAAGTTTCTCTTTGCCACTGGTGGATTTGTAAGCAAATGCCATGGACTTCCAACTGCTGACCCTGCTCAAAGAGGAATTCATGTGAGGGTGCCCTAGCCTTTTGTCTGTGGGTGTATGAGTGTTCTATACAGTGCATAGTGTAACCTTTTGAGCAATATACCTTCCCACCATGGTACAGGTACCACGATCAAATGGATGAATTCATTGATGTGCTTGTTGACATGTTTCTCGTGGCAGAATTGCGACATGAAGTACCCCGTGCACTTGGAAACACATATATGAACATAGAGACAAATATTCAACACCCTCCAATAGATCCTTCCTTTGAAGCAGGGGTAGCAAGGTAAATTTTGATCATCTAGCTTACTCAGCCATCACTGAGTAAGAGAACTAATTTTGAGCAGACAGGGCACTCTGGAAGAGTCATTGAATATGTCTAGTGAAGGATTCACGGCATTTGAGGCAGAATTGAATGCATTAGAGGGGCAGCAGTGAAAATGATCAAAGTGGCCATTTTTAGAAAGAAAATGATCCGCGCCTTATGTTCCTCAAATAGCTGTAAATACATACACATGGTGTACTTTGTATATCTGAGTATACTTGATTACATTCAAATACCCTCCAAAATAAGCCAAAATAGGCCATAAGAGTCCTGTATGACCTTGCCCCAGTTATATGAAACTACCCTGGCCCATTGGGGTTCAGTATACCTCATATAATCAGATGTTAAAGATCATATCTGCAGATTTGAACCTAAATTTGTGCTTGTTGATACAGAAAATTCTGACGAGAATGGTCATGTGACAGGAGAATACCATTAAAAGCCGAGTGCACAGGGGTTCTATTTTTTTGGCAAGTGCCAGGCCACTTATACTGGCATACTGTACCGAAAAAGGCTGCCCAAACTGCTCTGTTATATTCAAAGAATACGATGATTAAATGCAATTAAATACAATTAAATATGAATAAAAACAGATTACATTATATTACACCTTAGACTGGTTGGGAGATTCAAGTTTTTCAGCACAATTTACGGTGAAAAATATCGTTTGTTTTTCAGTCATTTTTCACCGAAAAAATAGGTGAAAAACTCAAATCATTTTCACTACTTTTTTGAGCTTGAGGTGAAAAGTTCAAAAGAAAGGCAAAAAGTGGTGAAAAATGTTTGAATTTTCCACCTACTTTTTCGATGAAAAATGTCTGAAAAACAAACGACATTTTTCACCGTAAATTGTGCTGAAAAATTTGAAGCACCCAACCAGTGTTAGAGGTGTATTTGATGATGATTTATTAAATATACAATCATTATTGCAGCCAACAACAGTACCGAAGGCGCGGATCAAAATTTTCCAATTTTAGAGATTTTTGATCCCTTTGAAAGAATTACCCATTTCTCGCTCAGGACTACACTGTTCGACCTGAGAGTAGGCCAGAAATGACAGGCTAATTTATGTGCAATTAACCATAGAACAAAATTATCTTATTTTGGGTAAGTTCGCAATTTGTGATTGGTCCATGGTAAATTTGCGCTGGTAGTGCCATATCACATCCGATCAGGGCCAATTTTTGGAAGGACTATTTAGGTCATGTTTCAATGAGCGCTATAGACACAGAACAGCAGATATATCATCCAATAATTTTAAAACTGGACCACGGGGACTCAACAGTGAGAATGTTGAAAATTGTGTAGGGGACTTGATCTCAACGGTGAAGCCCACCCAGTAGGGAATCTTCGGTATGTATCCAGCTTGAATACATGACTAAAACAGTGTGATACATGCTCCAAATCCCTAATTAGATGCGTCGCGTCGCTTTCCATCATCACGCAGTCACCGAAGTCACAACAGACCAATCTCCGAGTCCGCACTCCCTCCGCACCATTGGACGCGTGTCGTGCCTTATCCCTTGATCCCTAATGCAGCCAGCTCAACTAGATTGCTCCTCAACTAGCCAAACAGAACAAGAAACCTAGGTTGAAGGTTGACCTCCACCACACATATAGCCGACAATTTAGATCGATTCAGTCTCATGAAAAGCCGCCCCTCGCAACTTCCCACCAGAAGCGCACCACTATTGACTGCTCTGTGAATTAATTTCTGACCCTTGTCAAATTTTGCACTCTTCCTGCCTAGACTTGCTCATTTCGGACAACACCTGTCTCCCCTTCTGGTATGTCGAACCTACACAATTCCTACACGTCCGCAAATTTTCATTCCACCCTTGACACGGTGTTGCGCCCAATAGCGCGCGTTTTGAAGAATCGGTCACGTGGCTGAGTCGGGCGGCTGATCGCTTAACCGCGGTATGGCTCCGCTCGGCCCGCCATCACCATCACCACGTTGCCTTCGTTTCTTCTTCCACCGACGGTGCCGCGCCCCTCTCCTGTCCCCTCTGCCCCCCTTCAGGCTTCGGTTGCCCTGTCCCCATCGCTTGCCATTCCCGCCCGGCGCAACCGCCTTTTCCGCCCGCCGGCACGCTCGCCCGATCCTCTCTACGCGACGCTGCCATTCGATTTCCACCCGCCTGCCTTTCCAGACCACGCTTACCCCTCTCCCATTCTGCCCTTCTGCCCCACGCCGCCCCTTTTATCCCCCACTCCGCCCCTTTTGTCCCAAACAACACCGCGCTTCCGCGTCGCTAGCGCAGGCTGCACTCACACTCACCCCCCTGTCTTCTTCGCTGTGCCCCGTCCCCACCACAGCCTCTGCCTCAGCCTCGCGCGCCACCCTGGAAACCCTCGCAACCCTCGTCCTGTGCCGACCCTGTACCCCTCCCTTTACCTCAAAGTTTCAAACCTCCCCCAAATACTGTATGCACAATCGCACGTTGAAGCTAAGGATCGGGTTATCCGGTGCGTATTTCCACTTCCCGACCATTTCCGCCCTTCCTTCTACCGCCACCTCCTCCCCTCCCTCCCACCTCCAACCCCATGTTTGTAGCTGCACCCGCGTCCACGACGCAGCCGGCCGCAAGGACGATATCGATTTCCCGCAAAGATATCCATGTCGTCCGCGTCCGCGCACTGCTACCGCAGCCGAGCAGGGCCGGTGGCGTATCATTCGACACGTCCCGCGTGCTCGTCTATGTATGTATGCATGTCGTCGCGGCCACTGCAACACTCACACTCTATACATCTTGCCCCTACAATCCTCCTTTCTCCCCTATGCACCCCCCTCCTCCCCCCTCTCGTTACACCACCGCCATGGACAGTAACGTCACGGTGCCCATCCACGCTTCCGGCACGCCTGCCTGCACTCAATCTCCCACCATCCCGGGGATTTCCCCAGACGCATAGAGCAACGCCACCGCTGACTTCAATGTACTAGTGGCAGAACTCAGACGTTCGAAATCGTCCTCTTTCATCAATCCGACGAGGCGCTTCATCTGGCATTAATATCCGTTTGTTAAATTGCAACACGACGATGCTCATTGATTCAGCATAAACCTCACGACGAGTAGATGCAGGGTCGCCAGTGAACACGGGTTGCGACTCGGGTGAGTACTGCCTGGAATTTGTGCTTGCGTGCAATATCCAAGAATTGCATTTAGATACGGAGCACATATGTGCAACGATGGCTGTTTACTGGACTGGAATGACCTGGTGTTACATCTAAAACAAGAAATTGACTAGAACCACAAGGACAGCAAACATGCTGTTCCACCACATTCGCACCACATGAACCACTGCACCGCTCTGGTTCGTATTTGCCGGAGTCGAAGCCGTGGCCGCCTGGGTAATGGGAACCACGGAACCAGAAAACGAGAACACGTTATCTGAGGAGCCCCCAGATTCAGGGACATGGTCCGTGCAGTTGCCCTCTTCGTCAGCATTGAACTGGCACACAAGGACCCTTGAGGCTTGTGTAGAAATAGTATCCAAAGTGGCAGAACTGGTGCAGGTGGGTTTTGAATCTACACCGGTGGCGCAGCCGAAATTGAAATCGGTGACGGTTTCCGGGAAGGAGATGGTGGAAAAGATTGCGGACTCGGAGAAGCCGCCACTGCTCTCGACAAAGACCCCTGGAGGAGGAGGAGGAAGGAGTCGTTACCTAATGCAGAGAACCAAACTTAAGGAAAAGCTTACAGTTGAAGGTTTGCGGAGAGTCGGGGAATACGAACGTATGGGTGGTTGCGGAAATCGCGTCCACGAACGCTGCGTAGGTCTCGACGGCCTCTTCAAAGTAGGTCGTTACACCGCTTGGGCCAACGCCGGCGACGGAGAAAGACACTGTCTCCTTTATAATCAAATCTGTGTCGTGAGGACCGTACTCGGAGAAACCGTAGATTGTAGCCTGAGCGCGCACTTGGTGCGCGCGACGTCAGGCTGCGCTGTCGCACCAGAGTAAGGTTCACGGCTTACCGGCCTGAATTGCATTTGTGAGTCCAGCCACCAGGAGAGGAGCGACGAGCAAGATCGTGGGCATCGGAAGCAAAGTATGCGAACCCCACCAGCATGCCAGGCTTTTAACTCGCTCAGCGGTGTTCCATCGCACATCAGGTTGCCTGAAAAGCGTTCGAGGCCAGGTGCCCAGTCCCGACAAGATTTTGGATTTTGGACCTCAAACCTAGGTCCCGTTCGACAGATTTGGGCTTCGACAAATCACGGAAACGGCTAAAGATAAGTTAAGTCGACATTGATGATGATCTATCTGATCGCTAACACTGCGTGCTCCTCGCAGCATTTTGCCTTTGCATCCGTTCTCATTCCGTTTTTTCTTTTTTTTTTTTGCGCTCATTTGATTCAGATAAGTAAGGCGCAAGCGCCGATCGTTTCATGCAATTTCTTTCTTTCTTCTAGATCTAACTTGAATCTTCAAGTTGTTCCTCCTGGCTTTGAGTCCTCATTCTGCACGGCACCTTCGACGCGCGGATCTGTTCCTGCTCCGCGAATACTGTAAATAGCGTTATCTCAACTGGTGCCCGTTCTTGCCCGCTTCGTGTCTTCTTGCGTTCCAATGTCGCACGGGAGTGTACATGTCAGGCACGCCTTGATTCCTGATTCCAACCCCCAATCTCCCATGGCACCCGAGGCCGTTTATCAGGTGCCTTTCGCAATTGCGCTGCGCAGTCTACGCAGTTACCGTTGGTGCGCAGCGGCTGCAAGCTTATCTACAGGGTGACGCTGGCAGGATCGGCGTTGCGAGGAGATGCATATGGTGGGGGCGAAGAGAACTTGAAGACGGGTGACACTGCGGACGTGTGTTCGCGTCGCGTTCCCCAAATACACCTGAATCTCAAAGTTTGGTTGGTGCATGCGCAGTGTAAGGGAGGATGTTGAATTGAATCGCTTGCGAACCTAGAGTGGGCGGGAATGATTCAATGCGGAAGACTTGGCAAATGAGGAGTAGTTGAGTTCAATTCCGCAACATGGACGTAGTTCGTTAGGGGTTCCAGGTTAAACCGCCGTCAAAAAAAAGGAGGATTCTACACAGCATCAATGAGAAAATACCCCGCAACAAGCAATGTCCCTCGTACGTTCAGAATCAACATGTATGACACCGTTGTTCGGCCACACAATTGGCCGACGATCTACATCATTCGGCCGCATGAAATACCCCTTACTCTCTTAATTTCGAACGGCACCGGTCCTTCCTGCCCGCATGTCGGTCCTATATCATTTTTACGCGTCCCAAAATTGTTATTCCACCCTTGACGCGGTATTGTGGCCAATATTCGTGTTTTTGTGACGGGAATCACGCAGGATGGCCGATCACGTGGGCGAGTCGATTCAACGGCGGGCTATTTGAACAACGTCGAGGTGATAAATCGACTCCAAACTCACGGTCAGGAAAGGAAGGAGTCCAACTGCGTATCGACATCGAGGCTCCGAAAATATTACTGTAATACAATACGGCCTTGTAGAGGGTAAAGACACATTGACCTTGTAAGATTCGAATGTTGAGATACAGAAATAAGGAAAAGTCAGTTCTCTTGCATAAAGATTCGGTCGGAATTGAACTGGGCTCGTCCGCGTGGGTTGCTCGAGCCAGTTTTCTGGACTGAGTGAACACATAGTACCGTATACTACAGGGTCTCATTCCTGGGGATCATTACTTCGCAAGTCTGCGATACAGTAAGTTGAATGAATCACCCGTCCAACGATGATGATGATGATAATCATTATTTGTGCTGTATGTAGGCCAGGTATGGCTAAGACAGCAGTTCTATGTACTTGGTAGGTAGGTATCTACAATTCGGTGTTGTAAGCTATCGTTTTTTTGAGAGACGGAAAGAAAGGTAATATCTACTGGTGTTGCGGGAAATTGTGTGTCTGTGATGGTCCGCGTCATGGTGGGGAATACTGTATCTAAGTAGGTATCGTAGGTATCGTTCATCTATGTATTGGTGATGCGCACCAGCTCGCGCTGGGCGCGCATACACATATAGCACCTTTTCCGTGCACCATTCCGCAGAACCGCATGGTCTCCGTCTCCGTATCGATAACCCCTTTCGCTACTCGCTGAATTTCATAACGCTCCGCCATCAGTCCTCCGATCAATCCTCCGTTTCGCGCCTTCCGTTTCGCGGCGCGCTTTCTATTTATATCCTTTCGGCGGCGCCTTTCTACTTGGCGCCTTTTCGATTTATCTCCATTTCGCGACAGCACTGCCTCCCTCTTTTACTATAAAACCCCTACCTACTTTCCTGTACTCTCCAGTTTGTTGCCCACCAGCAATACATCTCACCTTTCGTATTTCGTACTTTGCCCTTCGGTCCCTCGTCGCCATCGATGCCCACCGCCTATGTCATGTCCTTCGTCGCCATCGTTCTGTCCTTCGTCGTCCACGTCCACGCCACCGTATCCGCCACAGCTCCCATCACGTTCCCTTGCGCGGCTTTCCAGCTGAGTACTGAACATGGAGTGACCCACTCGCACCCCCGTTTCATGGCCGTCGGAGTGTTGAGTTTGATGTTTGTTGTGTCAGCTCACGCTCTCAGACGCGCCATGAGCACATCATTGGTAAGGGTCCATACTGTAGTTGAGAGAAAGAGAGGAAGGAAGAGAAATAAATAGGAAGATCATAAAGAAAACACGTATCTTTCTACTGCTCAAAACGCCCCGTCGCCCGAACAAACTCCGCCAACGGCTTCAGCAGCTTCGGGTGAGAGAGGATGGGAGGGATGCGAAGCGACCCATAGAAGCCCGCCTCCCGACACGCGACATGCAACGGCTGTCGGAGTGGTTCCCATCGAGGGCATTCGAGCAAATAATGTGCTCGCGTCTCGACTGCCGCTCCACATGCCTCACAGCGAGGGGATGCCACGAAGCCCGCCGTGTGCCGGTACAGGTTGAGGTGCGATGGGCCGGTGCGTAGCTGTCCAACGCCGTGGACCACTTTGAGTTTAATGTCTGTGTAAACAAAGTTTAGCTGTAAAACGAAGATACCAAAAAAGTTTGCCTGCCCATTCAAGACCCCGCCGGGAATCGAACCGGGTTATTCCGCGTAACTCGGACGTGCCGCTGTCCCGAATAGATGGAATGAATACCGTGTGCTACGGGTCATATTTCTGAAGAAGATTCGCCCTGAGGCCAGAAGGAATAAAACTGAATGAACGATGGTCCAGTCGCAATCGGAAAATATATCCGCACCTCGCATGGACGCATTGCAAAAGGCCACCAATCACCGGGCTTAGAACCTGACGAACAGCGTCGGCGATGCGGATAGAGTACGCCACCCAATGCGACTTTGTTTGCCTTGTGTGGGGGTTGAGACCCGAAAGAATGGAGTGGTAAAGAGAAAAGAAAATTGAATTCTCTCAAACCGAGTCCAAGACGCCGCTTGAATTGAACTGGTATTTTCCGCGAGGAAACAAGTCAGTCAAGCATCGTAGTCGAATCTACGAAGACGCAACAATTCGTTATCCGCCGACACCGAGGAAGGTATTTCGGACAGCATTCTGTCTTCCGTCCTGCTATGTCAAACCTCCACCATGCCCACACATCACCAAATTTCATTCCGCCCCTGACGCGGTATTGCGCCCAATAAACGCGCTTTCGTGGCTGGGTCGGTCGGTCACGTGGCCGAATCGGGCGATTTGATCGCCAAACGAGGAAGGGGTGCATTCCTCTAATGATGGGATGCCGGCATGACAGCGCTTCCGGCCCAGAAGCCGTGCCGGGCCTCAATAAAGAGCACCCAAAGGCTTTGAAGCAACAGGAAGTGGTCTAGAGAGTATTTAGCCTTACTTTGAGGTTTCGATGCGATTGGACCAATCACCCAAAGAAAAAAAAGAAAACTTCGCTGTCAATCAACGGTCAATCAATCACGGCTTCACTATGGGATCACGCCTCGATCACGGCTCGAATAATGCCGAACTCAACCCACCTGTCTTCAATGCGCTATTCACCGGAGCACAGCTAAAGAAAACTGAAAAAATTGAGGGCATTTAACTTGGTGTCCCTGTGCAATATGTACCATTCTACATCATTTTTCAAGGCTTTGGAATACTCTGGGAGGATAAATAAATCCCACAGCCCCGGTAGCCACAGATAGTCACTCTCCTGGTCAATATGTATGTCTCAGCTGACTGTGGACTTGGAAGCATGGTGGAATTGTTCGTTCTCAATGTCATTCCCCATGCTGCGGTGACCAGAGGTTTGTTGGAGATGTTGCCGTTCGGTTGCCGCGTTGTCGTTCGATGCGCTGATGGCATACAGCTTCTGGCCGTGTTCTGGGCCAGAAGCTGTCATGCCGGCATGCCATCATTAGAGGAAAGCACCGTCTACTCATCGCCAAACCGCCGGCCATCACCATCACCACGTTGCCTTCCTGTGTTTCTTCCACAACATGGTCACCACCTATTGGTGTATGTGCACTCGGGCACATCACCGAGGTCTGGAATGACTCACGGAATTGTAGGACTCACCTAGAATCAGAGGGAGTCAGTAAGAAGGCAGAAGAAGAACCTGGAATACTATGGAACAATTTAGTTATGACTCAACTGGACTCTGGAATTAGTATAAATACAGTAGATACAGAGGGAGAATCCAAATTTACTAGTCAACAGGCACCAAGTTACTTTGTGCGTCTGGTTCAGGCTCATTTGCTGTCAATGGTGTCCTCTGGAACCTGAGGGAGTGCAAGTCCATGGCGGTCTCTTCGTCCTCGAATGTAACCCCCGCCGCCTCATATAGATTCAGGATCAACCGCGAGAGCAGGGTCACTGAAAGGCTGGAGCGGCGGATCGTCAGCGGTTACAGCGTCTGTGTTAAAGCGTGTGGTGGGGAATGAGAAGTAAGTTAAGTTCACATCCACAACGTAAACATAGTTCGTTTGTGCTACCGAAGTGTTTCAAGTTAAACCGCCGTCAAACGCAAGAACGATTCTACATACCATCAACACTCAATGTATGAGTATGGTGGTTCAAACTTGAACGGTTGGCGGAAATTAAGAGGCTCGTATATTATCGGTGGGTACCCACTAAAAATTCAAGCTACACTCACCCATACATTGTCCAAAATTATGACCCTACTCACCAAAACCGCCACAATCCCACCCACCTTGTGCCTCAAAGAAAACTCTTTACCCTTCCACTACACATTGAGCCGACGATTTAGATCGATTCGGCCTCATAGAATAACCTCCCAAGCGCACCATTATTGAGTGCTCTGTGAATTAATTTCTGACCCTGTGAAATGTTGCACTCTTCCTTCCTATACTCGCTCATTTCGGACGACACCCGTCTCCCCTTCCGGTATGGTGAACCTGCACCATTCCTACGCGTCTCAAAAAGTTTACTCCACCCCTCACGCGGTATTGCGCCCAATACGCGCACTTTTCTGGCTATTACGTGGCCGAGTCGGGCGGTTTGATCGCCTAACCGCGCCATGCCTCCGCTCAGCCCGCCATCACCATCACCACGTTGCTTTTGTTTCTTCCACAACACCACCAACGACACCGACGAGCTCAGATCCGCGTTCCGTCCCCTCTGCCCCCTTCGGTTGCGCTGTCCCCATCGCCTGCCATTCACGCCTGCGCGCATGCCTTTTCCGCCCCCGGCACGCTCGCCCGTCACGCCACCATTCAACGGCCTGCCTTTCCACCTACCTTCCTTCCTGACTACGCCTGCGCCTATCCCTCTCCCGTTCTTCCCGTCCGCTCCACTCTGCCCCTTTTGACCCAACAATACCGCGCTTCCGCGAATACCTGACGCAGGCTGCCCTCACTCACCCCGCCGTCTCCTTCTCTGTGTTCCGACCCCACCGCAGCCTCAGCCTCAGCCTCGCGCCACCGTTGGAACCCCTCGCAAACCTAACTCTGTGCCCACCGTGTACCCTTCCATTTACCTCAAACCTCCCCAAATATGCACAATTGCACGTTGAATTCGAAGGATCGGGTTATCCGGTGCGTATTTCCACTTCCCAACCATTTCTCCCTTCCTTCTACCGCCACCACTTCTCCCTCCCACATCCATCCTTGTGGCTGCATGCATTCGCGTCCACGACGAAGCCGGCCGCATGCACGATAGTGATTTTCCGCAAGGATATTAATGTCGTCCGCGCGTTGCTTCCTTCTCCGCGGACGAGCACGGACACATTCGACACGTCCCCGCGTGCTTGCATGTCGTCGCGGCCGCGCGCGGCTCCCCACTGCAATACTTACATATACTGTATCTTGCCCTTACGACCCTCCTTTCTCCCCTATGCACTCCCCTGCTTCCCCCTGCTTCCCCCTCGCGTTACACCACCGCCGCGTGCACATAGACAGTACCGTGCCTGCCCATCCCCGCTTCCTGCTTCCAGCACGCCTGCACTCAATCCCCGCCCATCCCGGGCCCGGGGACTCACGCAGAACCGCGATCGCTGGCTTTAAAGTCGTAGAACTCTTGTTTAACCTGGCGTACTGTATGTCATTTTCTCGTCCTTCCTTTCCTCTGCCTTTGCCTTGCGGATGCCACGCTGCTTCCACTCTCTCTCTTCTGGGAAGGTGCTCACCGGACATCGAGGCTAATAGCATCTCCACGGCGCGCGGGGCCATTGGTAGGTCGCGCGTCCATGCGCGTATTGCGGTGCGCCTTCTTTCCACTCGCACATTTTAAATTCTTGCTGACCCGAGGTCTCCCTCCGTCTTAGCATATTAGCACATCCATGCATCAGACGCGCGCGCCCTCCTTGTAGAGCCCATGATGCCCACAGCCGCGCACGATGCCTGCCTCCCACCGTCGATCTGCATGCGGAAGTATCGTCGCACGCACCGCATTGCGGGAGATTGGAGGTCGGAGAGACTGGCCAAACCCTCCAATACAGAGTAAAAAGCTCTGTTCAAAAGCTTTGTTCTCCCGCAAAAAAAAAGAAAAAGAAAAAAAACTCCTGTTCTCTGTCAGCATGTTGGCGCTGCGTACGTCTCCCGAATAAAGTAGAGTAGAAAATGATTACAAATGCATTGCGACAGAAATTCGGTACAATTATACTGGGGGTAGTGAAGCAGGCAGCTTCCGAACACCGTTATCCCAAAACGTGTTGAACACACTCATCAGACATAACACTACAAGAAACATAGGTAGAATCTGCACAGGCCCGGTGGTTGGCCTGCAAATGTTGGCACATTTGACATCGTACCTGTCCAAACTGCCACTGGGAATGACTGTCGTCCGATGGTGCGAAATGATTCCGCTGGATAAGAAGCTCGGTATTCATCACCGCCAGACCCCACAATATTAGAATGCTGAGGACTTTGAACACAACCATCCATTCGATGTTGGGATCGTATGGAGTCTACATTAGAGGTAAACAAAATCATCCCACTGGAAATGCGACGAACCGCTCTTTCACTCAACGGAATATATTTCGGCAACGGAACATGTTCCGGCGCAGCTGACGCGGAGGCTAGTGCAGGGGTTGTCGCCAGATGAGGTGTGATTGACCCGGTAAGTGGTGTGGTTTCAAGGCCTCCGGCGTCGTCAGTAGGAGGTTGCTCAGGTTTCAACCGAAGGACAACTTTCAGAGTTCTGTGAATCAATCGTTTTGTGGGTCTCGATATGTCCCTGACGATCAGGGCCGTGTAAGACATGACGACGAGCCCGGTCAAGACAAGAAATAGGATTTGTCCTCGCTTGATAGCAGGGAATGGTCGGAATAAGACCACGACTGCGTTGGCGTTGCACCCGGGGTTGCTGCCGAAGGTTTCTGCGGTGCAAAGCATGGCCAATGCGAATGCGAAAAGGGTGTAGCTTTGTATGACGGAGAAGACATGCAGCATCCTCAGCATCTTCAAGTTGCCGCGGCCCGGAAATCGGACGCGGGAGGGAAGAGCAAAGAACACGGTAAACCATGAGATATTGAGTAGATAAAACACCACCAGTGCACTGCAACAATATTGTGATAAGCTCAGCCATGCTGCAGGGAAAGCACGCACTCGTGGAAGCTGATTTCCGGCGTCGGTTTGAATCCCAAGATCAATGCGGTTACGGCCATTCCGGTATTGGTGGCTAGTAGTGTGCAAAAGGCCCCCGCAACCTCATCAAGCGATGGTGACCGAATGGTCAAGCAACCTAAACGACATCGTCAGGTATTAATAGTCTGCGGCGTTAGAGCGCATTTACCGAGAAAAAGAGTTTGTAGATAAAATGATAAACGGACCCCAATACCGCTGATATTTGTGTTCATGGGCGGCCCGCCACTGGTAGGACAAGACATGATGTGATGGGTGCGAAAAGCCTCGAGATCCGGCCCACTTTCAGAGGGACGAGAGAGCTGGTGTAAGTAGTGGATTGACCGAGAAACGTAACTTCAGACAGCCCGCTGCCTAGGTATATATACTAGGAATCAGAGGCAGTGCATGGTTTTGATGAGAGCATATGGAGTGTGGGACGGCACGGCGTAAGGCATAGGATCAGCAAAAATAAAAACATAAACATAAAAGAATAATCAGGCCCCTCCACGGCTTCACGAAGACACATTTCCGTTACAAGTGAGTAGGGGGAAGCAGTACGTTCCGTGAGCCACATGAAAGACTCCCGCCGGCCACGCTTCCACACGTGGTGCCAAACTCCAGGATCGTTTTCCTTTCACAACCAGTCGAACGTTGGCCGGGAGACAGGCTCCTGCCAGCCACGCTTCAACACGTGGTGCCAAACTCCAAGATCGTTTTCCTTTCACAACCAGCAGAACGTTGGCCGGGAGACAGGCTCCTGCCAGCCACCCTTCAACACGTGGTGCCAGCGTCGGATCTTGAGGTAAGTAAGTACAAATTGCTTGGCACAATTTCACGCTTGCGACGTCTTCCCCTCGCGGCTACGCCTCCTCGATAGTGCCATTCCAGTTTCGCCAGCACAATGCAAAACCCCCACCTCGAAGTCGCAGTGATAGTACCCACAGGGACCTCTCAGACTCGGGCTAGGACCTCTACCACCCAGGATCCGGGCCTACATCTGATGCCAAATATTGGCCTCAATACTTTCCATCCAATGGGTGTTCTCATTCTTAGTCCTTTCCGAAACGGTGCCCTAGGACAAACAGTGGACGAGGCCCTCGATCGTTTGGGAACATGCATGGATACTCAAGTACAACGTTTGGCGACGAACCGGGGAATGGGTCCCAGCCCAGTCGCGGAGAAGATCATATCTTCCTTCGGTATCGGCGAACAGCGAGTCTTGAATTTGATCGCTACACAGACGAGATTGAGAATCCAGAAGGATTCGGACAAAGAACAAACGGTTTCAACGAAGAACCTCGAAGTGCCCCCTAAACTGGAGAGGCGTTGCTCTAAACTCGTGAAATATACGCTTCCGTAAGTACTCCTGGCGCCCGCAATTCATATGCCGAACCATCATTCACAGTAAAGAAGCGCTGCAGACACAGTGTCGAGCGTTTCAGCGGATTGTCCAGCTCACCACCCTTTTCCCAGGACTGCGGCTGCTGTTCATTCGTTCAGACCATATCCAATCATTTATATCAAGTCAGATCGACTTGGCGGAGACACTTTCAAGGTTCTGGGATCGCCCCGATGGCCCGGTGAATGCCGAATGGAATTTTTGGCGCTCTTTCGCCAAGCTATGCCTATCGGATACATCGATTTCCAATGTTATAGAGGAATGCCCTGTTCGCCAACTCACCACTACGTTCGAACGTAGTGGTAGGATTTGCGTGATTGAAGCACTGTTGGACACCTACAACCGCTGCGAGTGAGCTCGCTGTGGTCTTTCCGATTGACCTGAACCGATTTATTCTTGGCAGAGATGCCCGTGATATTTTGGCTGCGCTATCCATCCGATACATGGGCGAAATTGTTGCCTCAAAAGAATTTTGGGCCCACATCCAAACTTCAGATTCCCAGGCTATGAATGCTATTCTTAACAAGTTGTGCTTGATGATGTTCAACAGTTTGCAGGACCTTGAGCCAGCGCCGGCCGTGATTGAGCTACCACCTTTCGATTACGAGGGGGTTGACGTGATTGGCAGACACACCCTGGTCCCCATCCTGGATCGAGTCAAGGAACTTGATACTACACCTCATGGAGAGTTCTGGTATCTTAACTTCTGCAGGGTTGTTCGGGGTCTGCGTCGGCGAGTTCTGCTAGTTCCAACATACTCATGACTAAACCCTCAACTTCCACAGAGCATGGTGTGAAGAATTTTTACCCTCTCCGGCCGCTCTTGCCACCAGTGGGCCGTTCAAGGATTACATACCACCCAATCCGGTCTTCAGGGATGTGGGAGTTTACAGAGAAGTGTGAGGGATCACATCATTACTCACCCATAATATTAACGAATCGAGAGTTCCAGACAGGCTGTCGCGGAGCACGAGAGTGCACAGCCAATGAATGAGTTCAACTCGGAAGAGGTGTACGTAGTCTTGAGATTGACACCCGTTGAAAATCTTTTGATTAACAACGAAAAAGACCCATTGAGGATCATGCTTCTGCCAAGTCACAAACCTCGGCGTGAGTGCCCAAGAGGTATCAAAATCGCATATTGAATGGAAGCTACAGGGAGGCGTCCAATTCGAGTCTCCAACCAGATATTGAAACCGCGAGTGATAATCTGTTAAACAACGTTCAGGAGGGTGCCTCGCATCTTGCGATCGTTGTGTACGGTCTCACCAAAGTTCCCTGCTTGTCGATACTGAACGTTTCAATCTAGTTTACTTGGGTCACGTAGGGAGGGTCAAAAGGTATAATCTACTACTCGACTGAGACACAATGTGGCTCACTTTGTCAATTGACAGCTTGCGACTAGTATTAACCCGCTGCAGGCTGCATATGCAGCCAGAAATGGCAAATCTGGGCAACGCGATATAAAAGTCATCACAGGCTACGGGAACAGAGTTCGCTTTCTCTCCCCTCACGTCGGACAGGATTCACTGTTGGAAACTGAACGCAGTGTCAACGAGGAAATAAAGAATCTGTAACTTCTGCTTTTCCTCTGCAATTTCCTCATTACTCAATGTGCCGACAGCCATGGGACATCTTCCAATGTCGCTGCAATATTTTTCCTGTGCAGTGCTCGCCATGCCGACTCTACGGCGTACCCGTTCAAACTCGACACCTCATTTCTCGGTCTTTCGGGTTCAACCTTGCTCAAGAGGCTCACAGTTGTTCCTCCAGTCCCCGGTGACGATTGGGGGAGGGACCTTCAGGATTTGGTGGACGCAGGAATGTGTATTCTCAGCTTCAAAAGCCAGTCGGACGTCCTTTTGCCCCGGGTTCTGGCCCGAATTTCACAGGGGATGGATGTGGTTCAAGGGGAGATCGGTGAGATCTACAGAAGAGTCGCGATTAAGAACAAGAGGAATGAGGGACAAGCTGTCATTCTTCTCGTCGGCGGAACTCTCCACGGAAAATCGAAGACTATCAATCGGCTCCTAGGGCGAGAACTTCTTCCGGTGATGATTGGGGCGGTTGGCGGATCAACGACCAAGGTGCATATTTCGTCCGCTCTCGCATCCCCAGGATATTGAAATGAGTCGAGTAGGATATTGAACGAGTCAAGGTGTATAACACCACCCCGGATACAGCCACTACCGTCACAGTCGCATTCGATGACACACCTGGGTTCGACAGTACAAGGCGGGAAGATAGAACATTGACTGAAACCCTCATGAAGACATACAAACAGGAATATTTCGCAGGAACATATACCAACGTCATACTGCTGGTGGTAACTTGGGATTCAATACTTCCGAACGCAGACCATGAATCTCCCCACATCAGATCTGTTGTGGGACGGTTGATGGAGAGTCTAAGCCAATCCGGCTTGGTGGATAATGCTCGGGTCAACGTTGTCGTTGTGGTCACTAAATCTTTATCCTCATTGCATGAGTTCGACCATTTCAAGAGCCCGAAGGACAGAAACAGTGCATGGATGGACGAGGCTAACAAACGCCGAGCAATTACCGCAAGGCTTCAAAGCAAGATCCTCCCCAATTCGGTGGCATGGGAAACGGTCTTGATCGAGAATGGTGGTGGAAAGGACATGACTGCCAAGTTTCCGAAACTACCTGACGGAAATTTGAGCCACGAGAATTTGTACCACGCAATTCGCAGGATGGTGGAGTCCCCCGAACCGTATGGCATCGGCGATCTCGCCGGAATTCAAGCATTGCAGGTCCTCGCGGGGGCTCAGCCATTGGGTCCAAGCTTCCGTACAGATAGACAATTCCTTCTTACTCCATCGTAGATCGAGCTTTCTGTGTTCAGGAAAAAACTGCTTTAACGAAATGCCACCTCCACTCTCTAGATGAAAGGACAGGGAAGATAATTGATTAAGGCTCCAATTGTGTTTCCATTTGCGACTTTCCCGTAAACTAAACAGAAACATTATCAAACGCGTTTACAAACGATTGTAAACATGTGAAAACGGTGGGTTTGGCGTGATTTTTCTGGAGCAAGAGTACTGTATTTTTTCGTTCAAATCGACACAGGGGGGTGATGACATGTTCAACCAGTTCAACAGTTCAACACCGGGTCTAGGGCAGCATGACAAGGCAAAAAATTCAGCATAACTCGGAAATTGTGAAGAAGACAAAGTGAAGGAAGTTCCTGGATAGCAAGAGGATATTTGGTTTCATTTTAAAACCCTGGTGAGTGTTTCCTGGTAATCTTGGATTCCAGGCCGATTTTGGGCATAAATTAAGGCAAATTCTGGAATTCTGAGCTTACAGAGGCAAAATCCCAACAGAAGGTTGAGAAATCGTCCAAATCTTGCTGGAAAATGAGGGCCAAATGCAGGGATTTTTTTTCTGCTATTCTATCAGATTTTTGGCCCGTGTGACCAACCACTGAACCTATTCGACAGAATATTCAACATCGACAGGGGGGTGCGTGACACGTGACTGTCGATTTGAAGGAAAAAATACAGTACTCCCCATGAATGCACTGAACGTAGTTCATGAATCCGTGTAACCGCGTTGGAACCAACTAACTTTAAGGCAATTTGATTGCTGCTTACATTATGTACATTACTCACCGTCATCCAATTACTGAGGAGGTGGAGCAAGCTTTCATCTTTGTTCCTGGGGTGAACCTTTGAGATGAGCTTTGGATTTGGACTCCATTTCCTCTCTTGCTTTTTTTCTTGTGACTTTGACTGGATACTTTAACTTGTTGTTTAACTTTACCAGGGGTCCTCTTTTATTCTTTTGGTGAGGTCTTGAGGCCATCGGCCTGTTGAGGCATCCTGGCTGAGGTCCTTCTTGAGAATAATCCAAACTGCTGTTGAGTTGAACAACAATTCTGAAACACGAGACGACAAAACAACACCACCCAAGAATGTGATTGGAAGGCCCGAGAGCGAACTGATGCGATCAATTTCCTTTGGTTTTAACGCGGCCGGCAGCCTACCGGGCGGGGCATACCAAACTGATCCTCATGCCATGCGGAGCATAATATGCCGGGCGGGGCACACCCCATTCTGTAAATCATGCTGGCGGGCATACCCCACTCCGCAGATCATGCCGAGTATAAGCCCTCACTTTCCAGATCATGCCGGACACAAGGCCGGGCGGGGCACACCTCACTCACTAAGTCAGAGTGGAAATATAAATTTGCCCTATGCACAGTGGTGAGGTAAGTAAACCCAAAGGCCGAAGGCCAGACTCGTACTGCCATGTGCGTCTGTTGGAAGCAAAGCATCCTAGGAAAACGTGTTTGAACTGTTGAACATCAAATTCAAACTCCGCTTTGGCTGCCGGAGAGTGGGGGTCCGGGTCTTGTGCCCAAAGCACGCTGATGACCAGAGAGCAAGCAATGAAGTGTTGAATCGGAAGTAAATTCTGGCGCCAGGAACAAACAGTTGGTTCGTTCAATTACGGACTACTTTCCTCGCAAAACTCTTCGCCGATCTTCGAAAGTTCCTCAAGGCTATCATTTACCCACGCTCGACTATTCCACTGGTTGCAAAATTTGCGTTTGATGTCTTGGAGGTGTTTTACGAGGTTCCTGTGTGGCGTGTACGGGCTTGAGGTTAGCCAGTGCCGACATGATGATTCAAGTTCTAGCCTTTTCCTGTTCTGGCAGTTCTACCTCGGCGAGTTTGGGTGTTTTGCGATGCCCCGCTGCGACCGAAAACTCGGCTGTTGGGATATGGAGAGTCCAGGGAAGATGGTGTAGCTACCTAGTGCGTGTACACCGGGATAATTCCTGGAACCGGCGTTCCTGAGCGGGACCGGCCGTGTAATCCTACCTACCTACCTATCTACGTTGATCCATTTGAGGTCAAATGTAATCCTCCTTGAAGCTAACCCTTGGAACCGTTCGTTGGCCGTTTGTTTACCGTTTGCGGACCTCGTAAACTAAACGGTTATTCTTACTTTGGAGTCACGTACAATGTTACCGATGGGTCTTTTGGCCGCGGCAGTGGTCTCGACCTCAAAGATTTGTCTCTTCTGCTCACGGTTCCCGAGAACCAAAAAGAAGAATTTGGACGACTGCCTATCGCCGCTCATAACTCTGATGTGCTGGGGCGGAGGGGTGCAGCCTGCAGGCGTGCTTCTTATGATGTTCGGGTCAGGTCGGGCAGGGCTTGGGCCCACAAAATATATTTTCTAAGTGTGTTCGGTAAGGTTCAACTTTAAATTTTGAGCATACCTCACTTGTATTTTACCTTGGTAAAGCACTCAATCATGTTTTAACAGCCAGCAACAACCCACTGACCTTGTTTCGAGCACTCTGATCTCCACGGAACATTGTGTAAATATTGACTCACCTGCCCATCCTCGAGTGAGCACCAAAGGGAAAAGACACTTCAAATCAACTTCCGTTGCACGTAAAATTTAGGTTTTCAACCCAACTCATAGCAAAGTTTTGACTTGGGATAGTCATGTGGTTGGGCCCGGGGTCAAGCCCAGGGTCGGGGGCCCAGAAAAATTCTGAGCCCGACCTTGAGCCCGACTTGGGCCCTACTTTGGGTCGGGTCGGGTCGGGCTCAAGGGCCCGGGCTCGGGCTCGGGCTCGGGCTCAAGCCCTGACACGGAACATCACTAGTGCTTCTCGGATGCGCACAGGCGCGATGTTCGAGGATGAGCTTTCGGGAGAAGGGATGGGGCAAAGGCGACGGTGACCCTCCCGACGATGAGCGGCCTGCGCGCAGAATGTGGGGACGAGATAGTCTCTCTTGACAGGCAACGACACTCGTAACCTCGTTTTATAGGGACGAGGGAGATATTTGAATCTGTACACGTCTCCGGAAGAGATAGGACTGAGAGTAATTCCGCGGAGAGCAACAGCGCGGGAGGTATTGACAAAGGGGGAGGCGCGTATGGCGCGTTTGGCATCGAGGGCACGCTGTGCACGCGTGGGGGTGCACAACGGTCGATCACGTGGCTGAGTCGGGCGGTTTGATTGCCACTCGGCCCGCTATCACCATCACCACGTTGCCTTTGTTTCTTTCACTACACCACCATCGAGCTCAATATTCAATCCGCGTCCCGTCCCCTCTGCCCCCTTCGGTTGCGCTGTCCCCATCGCCTGCCATTCCCGCCCAGCGCGCCCGCCTTTTCCGCCCGCCGGCACGCTCGCCCGATCCTCTCTACGCGACGCCGCCGCCTGCCTTCCCACCCACCTGACCGCGCCTACCCCTCTCCCATTCAAGTTCTGCCCCGTCCACTCCACTCCGCCCCTTTATCCCAAACAACACTGCCTTTCCGCGTCGCCAGCGCAGGCTGCCTCACACTCACCCCACCGTCTCCTTCTCTGTGTCCCGTCCCCACTGCAGCCCCAGCCTCGCGCAAAACCCTAGTTCTGTGCCCACCCCCTTACCCCTCCCTTTAACTCAAACCTCCCCAAATATGCACAATCGCACGTTGAGGAACGTTCAGGGATTGATTATCCGGTGCGTATTTCTATTTCCACTTGCCAATGTCGTTGCACATTGCTTCCTCGTCCGCGCACGAGCACGGCCAGTGGCGCATCCCCAGTGAAAATGACGGGCAGCCAGATCGAACCAATCGAGCCAAATGAAGCCGAATTGAGCCGCAACTAACCAACGTTAACGTTCCTATACTTTTTTATTTTATTTTCGACGTCATGGACCGGCGGTCCTCGGACTTTGGAAATTGGCTTGTTCGACCGCCGCGTAATTTTCCAAAGTCGTACGATTCCGGGTGCTTACCTCACGCCCACCTCTTGCTTCTTACCACCACTACCGCCTGCACAGTCCTCCGCCCCCGCGCTCTTTCTCCTCCTCTGGGCCTCCAATGTGCTAGTATACTCTTCCCTCCCAGATACGAATTCAGCCCTGCCTTGCCCAGGACGTTCGCGTTGGGTCTCGTCTTTTTTTCGTCTTTTTGGCTTTACCCGCGGCTAATTGTGTACTTTTTCAGCTCCTCTCCCTACGCTTTCGATACTGCCATGAATTCATTCTCGCTCAATGACCTTTGCCTTCGGTATAGTAGTCTACATCTTCCCCCATAGTGGCGTCTCTCTCACATACTCTAGATTGAGTTGTTAATATTCGGTACAGCATGCATCGTGTAAGAGGTTTTCTTTCTGTCAGCGACAACGGCGGTCTCTAATATTCTCCTAGGTGAGACCTTTCCGCTACCGCGGCCCATTGTTTACGCGAGAAAGCATTCAGTGCGTTCAATCTCTCTGTTTTAATGTCGATATGAATGACTCAATCCCGTTTCAGGTCTTCCGAAGGTCTCTCAGCCTCTCTGCGAGTTCGGTATGGCGCCTCTTCTCCTCTTTTCCTGCACTCACAAGTGTTTTCAGGCAACGGCCCGCTCAAGGGAACTCGTCCCACCATCGTTCTACAACGCACCCTCCCATTCTACGCGCAGCGAACGCCGCATCGTCGTGGTGCACCGATTGTGGACAAGGCCCAGGTCGCCAGGGGGGACGAAGAGCCGCTGAGAGCGTGGATAAATTGGGTGTTTGCGCAGCGACCAGGTATGCTGCTTATTAACTTTGCTTCGCGTTTTGACCTCCGCCTTAAAGTGCGGCTACATCTGCCTTCGAGGTACGTTGAACCTATACTCTGTTTCGATATATTGCTCACCTTCGCACCGCGCGCACCAAGGAAGGCACCAGCACATCGTTTCTGTTCTCTCCACGATCGCTCTCATTCTTCTAGACAATGTGGCCCCTCCTTCAACACCACGATGGAATCATTCCACTATCCTGTCACGATACGATCGGAGGATTCCGTCATCCGTCGCGCGCATGAAGGTGTTTTCAGTCGGAAGGGGACGGGTCTGCTGCTGAGTGACGCGACGGGGAGCTAGGGGACAGTATTGTGCAGTAGTACACCATATTTAGCGTAGTTCAATGTGAATCTATCTGGTTCGATCCAGTTCTACATCCCGCTCAATCTGGTTCGAGGTGTTGCAACATTTTGTAAAACCAAATCGAGCCCTGGCTCAATTTACGAACCAGATAAGACCACGCTAAAATAGTTTGATGTGGTTCGACGTGGCTCGATCTGGCTGCCCGTCATTTTCACTGGGCGCGCGCATCATTCGACACGTGCTCGTCTATGCATGCATGTCGCGGCTCGCCACTGCAACACTTCCACACATCTTACCCCTACGACCCTCCTTTCTCCCCTATGCACTCCCCTCCTTCCCCCTCTCGTTATACCACTGCCCCATGGGCAGCAACGTGCCCATCTCTCCCCGCTTCCGCCACGCCTGTACTCAATCTCCCACCCATCCCGCACAACCGCATAGGGCAAGGGCGACCGCTGACTTTAAAGTACTAGTGGCAGACAGAACTCAAGCCGCGTTTGTCTCGTTTAGCCTGGCGTACTGTACGCCATTTTCTCGTTTTTCCTCTGCGGATGCGGATGCGACGCTGATTCTCTCTTCTCTCTTTGGGAAGGTGCCACCGGACATTGGGGGGCATGCATCTCCGGGCGCGCGCTGGATTGCGGTAGGCCTTTTCTTCTTTCCACTCACAGATTCTGACCCGTCTTAACAGTAGCAGCACACACATCCAGGCATGCATCAGACGCGCGTTGTGTTGCGCCCACACCCGCGCGCACAATGCCTCCGAGTTGAGTCGATCTGCATGCATGCGGAAGTACGTACGTCGTGGGACTCTGAGGGAGGCTCGGAGTTTGCTTTTGCGCCTCCCAGATGCGGTTCCCCCACGTACGCGTACGCGAGCAGGCAGGACGAATGATCGGTAGTGGGCGGAGTCTTTGCGGTCGGCAGGCGGCGGATTGAGGCAGGCACGTATTTGCCAGCATCCCATCGTTTCAGTTTGCCGCTTGCACTGTTGACTCGTTATAGCCAACTTCCCCGGATGTGAACTTGTTTCCCCTATGCGTTTACTCAGTTGCTGCTTTAAAACTAGACTGAGGGCTTTTAAATTCGCAAGAGGTACCCGGACACGCGTGTTCCTGATCGCCTAAATTCTCCTAGATGTCCTGAGTGCATCGCGAAGTAGACCCGGGGCAGAAACTGTTCTAGCCTGGGGATCGTTACCTGAACTTTGGTTCAAGTTTCATTTCAAAGAGTACCCACGTCGGGACTGGTGTTTTATGCCCCACCCTCTTCGCCGCCGACCTAACAACTACCCTCTACGCCGCTGACCCACTGCTGCTAAGCCCAGTTTGGGCCAGCATATGAAAGTCTTGACTTAAATACACGTGCCTACTAAAGCAGGGCGATGGAGAATCACATTCGGAGGATAGCAAGACAGCAAAAAAGTACGGAAACAAAAAACGTCGCGAAACAGTAATTCGTCAGGTACACTCGTCAGTCAAAGCAAACTCCACAGGGCCGGGCTTCCGCTGTCAAAAGTTGCAAGTAGCAAAATCATCGGGGCGGTTAGGGCTCTCCCAATAGGATGGAACAAATCAGAAGGGGCGAACGCCCTTGCCCGTGGAGGAGAGATAAGACACACCCGAGCAGATGCTGCGTTTCGAGTAAAAGAGCCAAGATAGAATAAAAGATTCAGTGAGGCACAAGGCCGCCGCAGTACGCATAGCCATACACCGGACGCGCGTCCCAGACTCGCGGCGATGGTCGTCCACCCGCACTGCACGCGCATGAGCAAGAAAATGGCACGTCGCCCATCCTGCTCGCGAACGAACGAACTCGACGATGATTGTCGCCCGCGTCTGACACCGGAATTGAGCCAAGGGTGCCACCAGATTCCGACGTGCCATCCTCGAGCGCGTACCGCATGGTCACCCACCCGGGTCGCGCAAAGAAGGAGAGCGGTGGCATGTCGTCTGTCCGCGCCCAGCTAGGAAAGAAGGAAACGACGGTGGCCCGTCGTCCATCCATTCGCGCGCTCACTGCCCGAAAGGAGAGCGAAGAGATACACCACACGCGCGCGCGCAGTGACGCTCGAAACGCGCCCAAAAACCCAAGCAAGCAAGTGAAAGAAAACACGACCCACCTCCATGGCTATATCCCACCCTGCCCTCTCCGCCTCCCCCCCTTTGCTTCCCTTCCGTTCTCGTCCGCCGGCACGTCCACCGGAATATATATATCTTCCTCCCCACCGTCGTCCCCGCTCCAGCGGTGCGGTATTCGATGGAGACCCTGGGGCGGCGCGCTCAACCCGTTGAGGTGCCTGGGTGGGGTGTACCTGCGAAGAGTGGAGGTGAGTTAAATGGTACGAGTACGGAGGGTGAGGCAAGGAGGGAGGAGGAAGCGGGTACGGCGCGCGTACGCGGCTCGATACAAGGAGTGAGACGCGTACGAAAAGTGGTGTGCGTAAGCAGCCGAGAGAATGAGGAGTGGGAGGGGAATAAAGGAAAGAAGAGGGGCGCGAATGGTGAAAAACGGAGGGAACCGAATGAATGAAGGAGGCACCCACCGGTACGCCCAAACCCAGCCCCGAGCCACTCAATCCCAACCCAATCACGTCCCCTACCGGCTCCCTTTTTACACGCACCTCCACCCGCTGTCCCTCGATCGTCACCCATAGCACACCCGCATTCGTCCTCGTCCGACTGCGGTTTGGGGCGACGCGTTTGCTGTTGGTCGTGCCGCCGGGGTAGTGGTGAATCCCCCGTCTCTGTGGTCGTCCAATCCAAGTTGGCGCTGGAGTCGTTGGAGGCGGAGGTTGAGGCGTTGGTGGTAGAATTGGAAGTGGAGGCGCCGCTCATGCTGGCATGCAGGGATGCGAATTCGCGCAACATTACTTCATTCTGAAGGGCCATCAGCGCGCGGTAAGGGATAAAACGAAAACGAGAGCGCCAAGCAGGGTGTGAAAGCCGCGACTGAACGAAATCAAAGGTGGAAGATAATGCCGGGCCCCATGAAAGGTACACGGAGTTCCGCCCGAAAAAAAACGATGAATTCAAGTAAAACACCCACCTCCGCCGGCTTATCAGCATGCA
Source organism: Mycena metata (assembly GCA_029378385.1). Taxonomy (NCBI): domain Eukaryota; kingdom Fungi; phylum Basidiomycota; class Agaricomycetes; order Agaricales; family Mycenaceae; genus Mycena; species Mycena metata. The sequence continues at coordinate 537,739 of JARKIB010000055.1, forward strand.
CCGTCTGCGCGTGCTGCCGCGGATTCTCGAGGCGCGAGAATCGCTTAGAGCAGTGGTGAAAGGCCGTTCGCCAGTGTGTTTCTTGGATAGAAGAATTGCATTAGCGTTGATTCATGATACGAAGAAAGTAAGAATAAGACGCGTGAGGGTGAGATTGGGGATGGAATGAAAGGTGGATGTGGGAAGGGGGAAGGGCAGCGTGAAAGGGTATCTGCGAGTGCGGGAAATGGCGGTCCTCCTCACGCGAGTAATCGCCCGTGTACGAGGTACATAGAATCCGTATGTATGTTTTGACAACGCCGGGAGGAAGGGAGGAAGAGCGACGCGATGCGCGATGAAGCCGCAGGCCGCGAGGGCATCGTATCGCGGGCGCGGACGCGAATCGCGGCGCAATAGGAATGGGCCATTGGATGGATGAATAAACAAAACGCGATTGGGATGGGAAGAAAAGAAGGGGCGATGCGAGGGGTATGCGAAGAGGGGAAAGCGAGGCGGGTATCGGGAAAGGAGGAGGAGGCTGGGCGGGCGGGGGGATGTGAAGGAGGGTGAGGAGATCGAAGGCCAGGGCGAAGATTGGAATTGAAACGACGGCACAAAGCGCGCCAGGGCTTCGGAATAAAAGGGTTGGCAAGAAACGAATCTGTAACCCAAAGGACGCCCCACGTCCAAAGAAAAGAACGGAACTCACGACGTACCTAACATGCCGCGCCAAATGCTCGTCCGGACTAACCACCATCCCGCGACACTAGAGCGTCTTGGCCGGCGCCGGACCATAGCGCTTGCCCACCCCACTGCTGACGCCCGACGCTGTGTTTCCGGAAGCAGGCGAGGACGTATGCTTCGATAACGTGGAATTCTGAGAAGAGGAGGTGAGCCATCGGAGATTTGGTGGAGGGAGAGAGAGAAGAGCTCGTGGCGGTGCCCGGATCACACGGCCCGTCCTCTCTTCCTTCCTTCCCACCACCACATCGCGTCGCCTCGCACCAATTCCTTCACGAACACAACGCGGACAGACCGGCCGGCGCACTACTCCCCGTGCACCCTATACCGCACGCTTCGCCGCCGCGTCGACTGCTGGATCCACGCAGCCACCCGTCGCGAATATCTAGCAGTACCAGGTTTTCTCAGCCCGTTTCTCTCTGCATGCGCGGTGAACTGGATCAAACTCTTTAATTTCTGCGCTAAGACCTCTGTGTTCCCGCGCCTGACGTTCTATATCCTCGACATCTTGGTTCCTGGCGAAATACTTACTGGCCGTTCACCCCGGGACAATAAATGCCTAGACTCTGGCCTCTTGACCCTTGACTGGAATCCATCGCAGTTCGTTACAATTCACTATGTGCCAGCCTAACGTTTGCAATTACGGGGACTTCGGTACCCGCTGTCCCGGAAATTCGGCGCGTTGATTCATCCGGCGTATTCTTCTTCTGCGGACACTTCTGGGGTAATTGGTTCGGAGGAGGCTGGAGAAACAATAGAATATCAGGCCCTGAGCTCTGTGGGCAGAAACCAATGGTGCGTCACATGACTCTTTTCCTGCTACCGGTGCATAACGTCCTCCTTTTGTAGGCGACAACGTTTCGTGGGCCACCAAGCGTATGATATTAATGGTCCATCCAACTTTTGCAGTGCGTTTTACAATGCTTTCCCCCTCCGTTTGCTTACTACCCTCATCGTTGGTTGTGCAGCTTGTGCTTGGGCGACCGTGAACACCGCGGTACACTCCCCGCGCCAAATTCCCCACGTCGTTCGTGGGACGGTGGGTTTGCCGAGGTTTATTGCTTTTAAGATGCAGAAATTGCGTCCTTGGCTTTCGCGGTTTGCTGGCTGGATGCCTCTGCATTGCCACTCAGCTGTTTACGTTCATCCCCCGTTCTTTTACCGACAATCTTTCCTCTAGGCATCGAATGACCCTGTCAACGGTGATCCGCGTCAACGCAGTTGTCCGGTTGGAAAAACAGGGGCGGGATTCAGTTTGCTTACTTAGGTACACTCCCATTGTTTTCCCCGCTGCTACTCCGGTCTCTATAGGTCAATTTCCACGCGTCCCAGTTCCGTGATCGCAAACTCGGGAAGCGTCGCTCGTAGAACACCCTCTCTGTAGTCTTTCGAACGGTACACCAGGTTTTTCTCGTATGATTCCACGCACGTAGATGTATCCTTTAACGTTAACTTAAGTTCTTCCCACGCGTGGTAAAACTAACTTATTTCAAACTCTGCCACGGCTATTAACGTGTCCTTTCCATCCAGCCCCTCAAAGCAGGGCAGCCTCAGACTCAAGATTAACCGCAACTTCGATGTACTCCCCTTATTCCCACACCTCATTGAGATATCTCCCTCACTCTCCATTCGGCATTGAGTTGGTTCGGAGTTGGTTCACTCACCCCTTGTCTCGCGCTACCCTGTCACCCAGTTAAACACAGAACCTGGCAAGATGGGCACTTGCCAAGCGACAGTGCACAAGGTTCATTCATAGACCCAGGCTTGACTCCATTGTTCACAGTTTGGCCAACACCAACTCTGGCCCTCGGAGCAAGTTTGCACTGAAGAGCTCCCGTGTTCGCACCTCTCCTGTTGTCGCACTAAGGAATAATCGACGTCTGTATGCCATACCCCAACAGAGAGCAGCCAAGTCGAGGTTATTTGGCGCAAGATTTTCCATATACATCTCTCTACGGACGGATCAGCCTCGCCATTGAACCCAGATCTGTAGGTTTTACGCATGCTGGTCCACAGTTTAGGTTATTCAAAGTAAAACACGCATGAAGCTTCCGATAAATTAACTTGCTGCTAAGTTACTTGAATTACTTACCAAAATTGAGTTGCATTTCATTGCTACGCAAGCAGCAACACAGGGAAATATCCATGAAGGCCGACACTACACCTTGTGCGACCACAATAGACGAGGGTGCCTACAAAAGTAACTTATCCAAACTTTTTGATGCCATTTGATCCTATAAGTTACTTTGTTTGATCTAACTTGGCGGGTAAGGTGATGGCAAGTAACTTATGCGGACGTTAACTTAAGTAAGTCCTGCAAAGACCTCAAACTCCTTGAGCCAATCAGTTCTCTGTGATACCAATACTCTGCAGGTAGGCCTTCCTGGGTAATGCCGCCGAACGAGGTCGGTCATCCTCACGGTTTTGCTGGCCACAGTTCCGGCGAATGTACTTTAGCAAGAGATCTTGGGTCAATAACATCCTAGTTCACTGACCCCTCAGTCTCAACTGACGCCCCTAATCTATGTTCTTTTGTAAGAGATCCTACGAAGAATCAAGAATATTTTGTTTTGACCGCTAGGTAAACACCGAAATCAACTCATTTAATTTAATCATCTGTGGACTGCAAAATCGCAAAATCACAGCAATGAGTTTAGTGCCTTCCAAATTCACTTCCCTACTCCCAACTCCCATTTGTATACAACTGACATCTGCGGACAATAATTGAACCGCGGGAACTGTCTGTCCCGGCATACGGCTGAGGTGTGAATCGCACGTCGAGCCAATTTCTCATTCCCCACTGACTTGTCGGTCCTCAGATTGAAAGGTCAAGATCTGTTAGTATTCATATTTGGAGCGACAACGGCCGCAGTTGACGATGGCCCGTTGATGGATGGTATGGGTTGGTTACTCAATGCCGAATAGAAAGTCAATGAGGTGTGGGAGTGAGGGAAGTACTGTACCATTACATTCAAATCGACAGTCACGCGTCACGCACCCCCCTGTCGATATCGAATTCTGGTCGTGGTCTCGCGTCACGGAGGCTAGTGTCGAATAGGTCCAGCAGTTCGTCACGCCGCCGAAAAATCGCACAAAACAGCCTAGAAAATCACTGTGACTCCCTAATCTTTCTAAGTGTGATTTAAACAAGTCCCCGGGCTATTTTGAGCATGTGGTTGGGTTTCTGACCTAAAATCAACCTAAAATGGCCTGAAAAAGAAACTCAAAATAGGCATTCAGTACACTGCGCAAATATTTCTATGCTATCCCAAGAAATTACCCTCAACAGAAGGGTAAGATTTGGGGCCCATGTCGAAATTTTTCCCTTGTCACGCAGCTTTCGGGGGGCTGTCGAAATGTCGAATTGGTCGAACCAGTCACGCGTCACACCCCCTGTCGATTTGAACGTAATGGTACAGTATATCAAAGTTATGGTTAATTTTGAATTTAAGGCTGCCCTGTCTCCAGGGGCTGGATTGAACGGGCGCACTAATAGCCGTCGCGGAGTTTGAAATAAGTTAGTTTTGCCACGCGTGGGAAGAACTTAAGTTAACGTACGGCAGAGATGCCGAAGGGGGTAAGTAAAGGTAAGTTAGTTTGCATAAGTTACTTTTTACGCACTCGAATAAAACCCAATGTAACGATTTAATGACCTCAGACAAGTCGATTTCGCTGTTTAGCAGTGGTCAACACTCGAAAGTGGCCAAAACTAGAAGTATGTTTGATACGACACAGGGATATTACTAGCTCCCTCTTCTCCCCTTTTCCTGAATTTCTTAACAACCTCTTTCGTCCTAGAAAACAAGGACTTCAGCCAGAACTTGTGTCTATCACGCGAGGTACGAGCATAAATTTTATAGAGTATCTGTCCTAGAGAGACTGGAGCCTGTGTGCGCAGCGGAAATGATCGGTATGTATTGAATAGGGAAATTGCCTAAAGCTTGTGGGATCCTGGATCGACGTATCCGTGCACCTAGCTAGCCACCCGGATTTTGACGGACGTGGAACGATAGCTGATGCAAGGCCCACAGAAAATTCTTGACCATAGTCAGAGACCAGGAAGCGGTAGATTTTAGGCAACGGCGAGCCACGGTCAGAGAGGCCCAGGATAACCAGCAGAGCGGTCAACTTTGAAGACAACGAATCGTACAAATGGCAGCCCAGGGAGACCGAGAACTTGAGAAGCATGGGACTCCTTGCAGCCGCACGACACGATTCACGGTAGTGTCCCGTTGAGGACGAATTCCATCCAAGGAAACGAGAAATCTGGGTCGCAGGGCAAGCTCCGCAGCGGTTGCGAACGCCGAGCTCGGTGATTTGTCCTCCTTCTCGTACAGCAGGAGTGGCTCCGTGTTCCTGCCCGGCCACCTTGTCAGTGCAGTCGCATTCCGTTGCGAATTCTTGGGGAATTGGTATACTAGCGAGAGCCTGCAGTCATAAGGTCCCGATGAGACTATCAACTTGGACGCTGTCCGGCGTCTTCAACCAAAGTCAGGAGGTCTCGGAGATTTTTTTACTCATAGCTTTCAGCTCATGTAATACAAATTGAACACAGATTGAAAGATTGCCTGTCCCAGATACTACTGCAAGGGTCGCGATAGATCGCCCCGACTAACGACTATTTCTTCCCCATGCCAGGTGTGGATTCCTTCCCAAGATCCTCGCTTGAACTGTCAAGCACGGGACAATTCAAGAATTCCTCGTCGGCAAGTTTCTCGCCGGAGTGATGGTAAGATTTCTATGAAGTTTTGTTGGTTCGATTCTGCTGATGCAGGTGGCTTAAACTTACCCCACTGAACTTTACTTCGATCTTTGGGGCGTTCTTGTTTTCGTTCTCCGGGGCGTTTCCGTCTCCGGTCGCCAAAAATATATTGATCTTCGGTTGTCCGCTGACAATCACGAGTTTACTAGAATTGGATAAATCCGGTTTCTCAGTAAAAGCGAACTTAAAAACTTGCCTCATGGAATAGTCGCCCGGCGTCTCGTAGCGAAACTCGACCTGCTTGTTGAGTGGCCAAAAGTGGACATGTTGACTCTCGTCCTCGCTCAGAGGGGGTACATAGAAGATGATCGCCGTAGAATCCTTGTCGATCCCAAGACAACCCCAATTTGTATTTTTCAATGTGAGCGTGGTTTGCGAATGGATACATCTACGGGCAAGTTTATTAGGCTGCCCGCCCCTCACGAAAATAAGCCTCCTAAAACTTGTATTCCCTCTGCTGGATTTCACGTACCGAGTTTACTCAGGACATTCTTGATACTGAGTTCGTTGATTAGAACCTTCATTTTTGCACAAATTTCTGTTCTGTCGGCGTCGAGCCGTAACGTCTTTGCTTGGTCCAGAGATATCAAGGTCGCAATGATGCCAGCGACAAAGGGCGCAGCCTGGGATGTTCCCCACTTGGTGGCCTAAGGATTGCGTTAGGTGGATCAGTTTCAGGTCCAGTATTCACACACGGTGTCCGTTGTTGAGGCTATCCCGCAGCTGATAATGGCGGCACCAGGAGCAAACACGTCAACTGCTTTGCCTATAAACTTATCTTGATAAATCCGGACAATATGGATGACTGAATAGTACCATAGTTCGATCTTATCCCCATCTCGTCCGACTTGTTCGTTAGTCCGACTGTGATTGCGGCCTCCGTGCTTGCGGGGCTGTATTTGCTGGCCTCCTCACTGTTGTTTCCGGCGGTTACCTGGGGTCGTTGGTTGAAATAAAATAAAACATAACACGCGACATGGCACATACTACGACATGTATGCCCAGGTTGATCAACTATAAAAGTATTGGTTCACGGGAGATCGAAAGGAAATGGATGGAGGACGTACCGCTTCCACCGCCTCGTTTTCGCTCTTGTTATATTCACCGCTGAAGCTCATGTTTGCGACTGCCGGAAACTTGGCATGTGTAGCCAGCCACTCCATTCCCCGCATACTATATGAGGTGTGAGGCCCAATGAATTCTGTTCAATTTCAGAAACAAACCATTGGAGCTTGGGGGTGTCGCTTAGAGTCAATCAGTTCCGCGAGGAATATTCATGGTCGAAAGCACGTACTCAGAATCATTGAGCACCTTGACCTCATACAAGTTGGCCGCCTGAGTTGAAATTAAGTTGCCATTGCCCTCTTTATGTTAAAGTCCAGATGACATGCCTTTGCAACTCCGTATGTAGCTCCGCCAGCGATGCCGCTGCAAGCGGTCGTTGAATTAACCATAAGGAAATCGTGCAAAGGCACGCCACTCACGCAACATGGGTTCCATGACCTTGGGTATCGCCCTGGGATAGGTAAGAATTCTACCGCTCTTTTCCTGGGGTGTAAGTTACATACCGACACACCACCGTCTACGGCGCAGGGTGAACGGCAGCTTCAAAATACACCACCTAGAAACTTACCGTAGACGTAAGCCTTCCTGGGTCAGCCCCCAAACTCGGTCTGTGTATGGAAGTTAGATATCGTTCTAGCACAGCAACCTCCGAACTAACGTGGTCCAGTTTGATTCCTGCCGGTCATATTAGTGATTTAAAAGCTGATGCAGGAGGCTCGAATGCGCACCCGTATCTGCAGGAAGTTCAATATAAACTAACATTTTGTGCGCATATCACTTTACCAAGGATATAAATGTTGACGTCTTGCCCTGTTTCGAAAATGTTTTCGTACACAGGTATTTTGTGTCCGTGCTGCTAACAGGGTCGGCCCTGTTGATCCTAGCCAGCTCCCAAGAAACCGTCCCCTCGCTGCAAAGAAGGTTATGGCAAAGTCCGACCCCAGAAGAGGAAACATCTGACTCAATCACCGCGTCCATGGTGTTTCCCGTATCCTCCTCGACGCGCAAGAGGTCTCCGTGACTCTGGAATATGGGTAGGTGGGTGTCACTAAATGTAGCTTATGTCGGGATTTGAGTTACATGTATTTCTTGAATAAGCTGAGAAACCCACCAACATAGGCATTGAGGAAGTCAGGAGCGAAAGTATGAACGACAGTAAAAGCGGGAGGAGATTCAAGTTGCCCAAGGCGAGTGAAATGTTCTCCGCTGGGGACGCCGTCCTTAAGACGGACGATGTACTGCTTGTGGCCGAGATTTACGCTCATGTTGCAACGCAGGTAGGAGACGTATGGTGAGGTATGATGCGAGAGTATGGTAGCTTTTAAGTCAGCCCCAGAACAATTCAGTCGGTCTCGAAATGAGAGACCTGCGCTAATAGTTCGGCATCACAGAATTATGGTGCCTGAATTGCGTGACTAGATAGTTCGCGGTTACGTTCTTCTGCTGTAACTGCAATCGGCACACAAAGGAGAATACAGGCCAGATCCATCTCGTCGACGGTGGAACCCTGAAAAGAGCTCGAGCTGAGTATTCGGGCGCTTGTTGCAGGAATAACTCATTGCGGGAAATTCCAGACCTTAATCGGGCGCCAATAAAGAGCTGTAAACCTGTCCTTTTTTCCCGATATATCGGCGCCAAGGATCCACTCGTCGCTCAACCTTCATCCCAGCGCTTAATAGTAGGCACCCTTCTGTGAGACTAGCCCCCCGTTTTCCAAAATAGCATGTACTCATTTCATCAGAGCACCAGCCTTGCTCGCCGCTTTTCAAAAATAGCGTGTACTTACTTCATCGGAGCACCAGCCTTGCTCGCCGTCCGATGTGCATGGGTTTTCTACGCCGCGAGTGCCGGAAAGCAAGGCCCCTTCCAAATATCCTGTCAGATTGGTAGTTTAGGCGCCGCCTCGTGCAGGCCAAAGATCACCCAGAGACCCGTCAGAATGTGTCGCCGAATATCTCGAATCAGGGCAGGGGGATAACATACCGCCTGGCCCCCGCATCACGAAATATCATCGGCGACACAATGTCGTTGGCGCCATCCCTTTGTTCAGGGCATGAGTGCGCCAAATTCCAGCTAATCGCGGCGGAGGACATGGGCGGGGCCGGATCTTCCTCCGCAAGCACCGGCATTGAGAAAGGTGAACTCACTTGGTATTTGGAGGTTCACAAAAGTCCGGGCTTCTGGTGTTTGCCGCATGAAAATAGCGCTTCACATCAGAAGGCGACTTGAAGGCGATAGTTCCGAGGGTGAGCGGTTTGGTGAGCGGCAGTAGCTTGAGAGGGGGCGTATTTCAAGCGCCAGAATGCAGCCCCGAGATCGTCCCATGTCAGTATGACTATGCAATGCCCATGCGCCCCATGGAGTCTGGCCGAAGCCAGCGTGGATGCTTCGAATGGTAACTCGAACCTCGAAGTGCAATCCATATGTTCAGAATTGCCGCCGACAGAGCGTTGTCTGCAATTCCACGATGGGCGGCGGATCTACAGCTTTGTATGAAAACATCACGGCGCCCGATGAAAGAAGGTTCGAAAACTCCCAAGTGAACTATTCGTGTACAAGGGTCCGAATCCGTAGCTCAAGTCTCTGAAGTTTGGGGTGCCATAGTGGCGCCTATTCAGCCGGATACGAGTATGTATTTCGAAAAGGTCCAAAAGAAGTTCGGAATTCCGGCGACCACGGCATAGGGAAATCCATGCATATCCGGTGGCGAGTAACGCTAGCGCTCTGGCGAAGAGGGACGGGAATGGGGTGGTGATGGACTTATTCAGGTTACGATATTGCTCGCTGCCCCTTACGGGACCCGACGGACGCTGAACCACATCTAGGTGGATACAGAGAGGAATATCGTCCTTGGGCGGCCATGAACTATTCATTCGAACTGCCCACGAATGTGTGTGTCAGACACGGGGAAACATCTTATTCCATTTCGCTAGGCTTCAGCGCTCATGGCTCATGTCACATGTGGCCATCCTTCAGCAGGGTTAGTGTTGTCGCGACTTCCGACTCCGGCCCTCCAAGTCGACTCCATGGAGTCGACCTGAGTCGAGTCGAGTCGAGTCGCTGATGCAACTCCGCCCGACTCCGGAGTCGACCGAAGTCGACTTACCCCGACTTCGAGTGACTTGAGTCGGTTTCGATAAAATGGATAAATTTTCTTCTCTGGTACCCCTTCATGAAGGTAGGACATATATCTGGATGTAGGGAGGGTCCTATGGATACTTATCATGGCGGTTTTAGGTGTCAAAACCTCGATTTATCCCCATGATTTCATGCCGCTAAGGGGTAAAATTTTCGTATATTTCTTGGAGTTGGCATCTTTACGACTGGTAGAAGTGACACTTTCCATTGGAATTTACTGAACTTGCAGGAAAGGGTTGAGGGAAGGAGGGCTTCATATTGAAGGACATGAGGCACAGTCCCATCGAGAATGAGCCACCCCGATCTGACAGCGATAGGTAGAATGCAGATACTTCACTGGTTTCTCCGAGGCATGCGTATGTGTCCTCAGCATATCTTAGCGCTCTCACTAACGTCAAATAAGCACCCTCAGGGAGAATGCAGGGACTTCCCGAAGCATGTGCATGTTTATTCAGCATATTAGCGCCTTCCCCCACGTCAAGTAAACAATTCTGGGAGAATGCAGGTACTTCACCGTTACCTCCGAAGCATTTTTAGGGTAACCTCGCTACTTCAACGGTGATCCCAAATAGGCCGTCAGAAAAATCGGTCTTTTCCAGCGGTTCTGTTTTATTTGGCCAGACTGCCTGAAATTTGGAATCGAGACGTACACATCCGGTATCGCATACCATCAACAGAGAAACAGTTTACATTTGATTTTCGCAAACGTAGAGTAATGAAAATCTATCGGCAAAGTTCGGAAGCCGTACCGAAAGACCATAATCTGATGCTGCAGAAATTTTGTGATCTGGCCAACCGAGAACCCACTCCATTCCGATAGTGGGCATTACAAATTTCCGACATCGATGGCGCAGCGAAGAAGAAGCTTGCCAAAAGGGGCATCTGCCATTGACTACGTTAGGCGCTGAGGGAAGGATTTAAAGAGCCAACCATCCTCTCACGTCCTCAACCTGACCTCGTACTCAGATACTCATATCTTGAACTTTCCGTCACCTTCGTGCATCCCTACTTCAACAAACATGCCTGATTACACTTCATCGAGTGCTACGGCAACGTTCTGGACGACCCCCAGCAACAAGAAATATGGTGTCCGCATTCAGTTCGGCGAGGAAGAGTTTGTCGCCGAAAATTCACCCGTGTCGACGTCGTTTTCTCCTGGGGGTTGGCAAGGTTCGTTGCTCGAACCCACCAAATCATTTATTCCGTAATTTCTCATTTCCTATCGCTACAGGTGAAGTTGAGGGAACGCTAAAGTACACCAAAGCTGCCGACCTCAAAACCGACGTACCTTCCGCCTATAAAATAAGCTACGTCGCCAGGACCGAGGAAGTAAAGGCCCACCTCCTCGTTAAACTCTATTCCATCGACTCCGCTGGTAAAGAGAGTGAGACATACTACGCCGAAGTTCGCCCTCTCCTCTCTTTTTATGTGCTGGCGCTCATTCAGTTCACCAGCTTGACGCCTGGGGTTGGCAATATAGTGCAAGTATCTGTTTGCATTTTAGCGAGATCTCTTCTAACCATGGTTCATTCTAGGAGGACGCAGACTACAAAGCGTACGACGAGAAAACCGGACAAGGCAAATGGGAAAAGTTCCCGGAGCCTTCCTTCTCCGCCTACTTCAAGGCTAACCTGGATAAGTACAAGGAGATGACTCCGGCGGCAGCGTTGATCTACGGTGGTGTGGGCTGGGGAGAAGGCAGCGTCTGTGTCGTGGCTCCGGCCATATTGAAGGAATTCATTGATGGCGTGGAGTTTGGAAAGGGTACGTCGCGCCACACGCACGATTGTCGTTCGTTAGGCCGCTTATTTACACCCATCACCCTAGACCCCGAGGGCACGCTGTTCTTCAATGACATCAAGGATCTCGACAGCAACTCCTATTATAATGCATTCAATATTTCCGGCGGCGGCGTCGTCCTCCAGTTCTATGCTGACCTCGAGTCGACTGAGTGCTACGCCCAGGTTTGACCCCTCTCCTGTCTCTCTGAATCCTTGCTGACACCCAAGTTCACTCTTTTTTGATTAGTTCGTCGCCAAGGACGCGGTACGTGCTCTCCCCGAAATTATAACCTTTGCGTCTTTTTCGTTCTAAATCGAGCCAATCTTAGAACCGTGCCTGGGGATGGGGCATCAGTTGCAAAAAGGGCTCATGGAAAGAGCTCGAAGGCGGTTCCGCCGCCGCTCATGTCAAAAAGCCGTCCAACGAATCAAGCATCACCATAACCATCAACGCCATCGGAAAGACAGTCAAGTTTCCAGTCGAACTGGGAGACACCGTGATTAGTAAGTCCATGTGCTCCCCCCGAGGATGTTCCTACTAGAGCTCAGGTCCACCTTTCAGATATCCGTGGCAATCTATTGTTCAAGAATCTTTCCAAGCTCACGTCGGGCACAACGTCGTTTGTGAACTATCACGACGATCGCATCATTTTCTTGCCGAAAAGCGGGAGCAAGGATTTCACAGCCGTGGTGCGTCTTCTTCCTGGGGGGTAATCTAGCCTTGCCACCCAGCTGACTCGCGTGAATCTATTTCATTCGGTTTAGTTCATCCGTAAGTGTGTCATCACATGTTCCGTATTGCCATTGTCTCATGGCGGTCGGTTCTAGCGACCGACAAACCCGAGGAATCTCCATTCTTCAGCAGCGACTTCGAGTCCAATGCAGCCGATGCGACGTGGTCTGACAGCACTACCGACTATTCGCTCTCTTATCAGGGCAAGTTCACTTACAAGGCCGGCACGGAGACCAACGCGGACAAGGAAAACATTTATATGACCTTCCCGACTGGAATCCATCAAGATGGCTCCTACTGTTTGATCTTCAGCACGTTTACTAAGACCCATACTGGATCCTTGAAAGTCCCCATCGTCGTCAAATCCCAACCCGTGTTCAATGGTGCCAAGACTTCCTTCACCATCCTGACGGATTATTACACGTGGAAAGGAACCACGACTGATGATTGGAAGACCGTGACAATCGAGTGTTGGTATGGAGAATCCCGTCGCTCGAGTGATGTTCTCACACTCGTGTAATACGACCAATAAGGTGTGGTTCAAAGCTGGAGGATAGAATGATTTTACTCACTATCTTGGGTTTCTCAGTAGTGCACGGTGGGAGACAGCAAGTGAAAGGATGGGTTGGGCTTAGTGATCTCCCTCATTCGCTGTCTGTTCGTCGATTGTTTACAGCTATCATGTATCCTTCTTGTTTCCTCTTGCCCTCACGATGCGTCATGCCGTTCATCAATCTATATTTTCTCCTACTTTGGGTGCTGAACATGACTGAGCGTGAGGGCGAGGCCTGTTGAACCACATGTCATTCCACATTATTGTTTCCGTCTGATGCCCAGCCGGTGAGCCATCTTACTCTGAAGGAGTACGCGCAGGCTCTTTGTCGCAGACGACCGTCGGAAAAATCATTGGTTGACAAGGCCAGATATGGGGTGGGCAGGCTAAATCAGACGATCAGGTTTTCGCGGTTGAAAAGTGTCCAAAAAAACGGCTATGAGTCCGCACATCTTCACACAGTTGAACCGAGAGTCTGAAACGGATGGATTCGAAGTGGTAAGAGCAACTTCAGAGACAGGCGAGAGAGATGAAATTGCCAGGGTGAATTCAAAAAGCTGGAATGTGAGGTGAAGAGTGAGG